>CM035409.1:85966856-86136856 GCA_020310875.1 Ceratopteris richardii | reverse complement strand
GCATTGCAATTTAGGTTAATAGATGCACGATATCCAAGGTGATGGACTTAATCTCAACAATTCAGGTTAACATAGCCAAAGTACATATATTCAAGCAGGTAGGAATTACCTATAAGCAGGTGTGATGGAATTACATTCAAGCAGGTAGGAAAACGTATATGTCTGCACCAAAGCATAACACTCCAAAGTACTACATTGCACTGCAGTGTGGTGTGATGGACTTACCTTCAAGCAGGTATGAAAACGTATATGTATGCACCAAAGCAGAAACAACGTATATGTTTTCCAAAGTACTTATGGCATTGCCACCATGTGGTCATCATGAAACGCTCACCATGGTCTAGTTCCACCATGTGGCAACCACAAAACACTCATCCCATTACTATTGAATACTTTAGAATATCCCCCGAGCTTGGGACTTTGGCTATGGCTAGCCCTTGTCCCACACACACATCGAATGATCCCTATGGACAAATATGATCCCTATGGAACAATGTATGACACTCTTTCCCCATTCTAAAGTTGTTTAAGCCACAGAAAAGTCTATATTCTTGATCATCGTTTTGTGAATGTCAAAAAATCTATAATCCTAAGGCAATATGATGAGGCTAGCGAGAGAAGATTCACGTAAGATTGTAATGCGAATGGCATTGTTATAGAGTAGTATGCTCTAAAATCATATAAGTATAGGCCATGTTTGAAATGAATGATAAAAGGTGTACAAATAAAATGGAAACATATCTATTTATCTTGTTTTTCAAAATATTTTAGGGAATCTAAAAGGATAGAATGACATATTCCTTGTTTGTTATCTCAATGTTACACTAGAACCCTTATGTGGTACCCTTGTACAGACTGTTTTGTAGGGACCAAGACAAGAACCTTCATTAATAGGCTCAAGGTATAATATATCTTTTTTTATGATCATAATAGATTGAAAATTCTATATTTTATCAAGAATAAGTGTGAAGTTCTTGAATGCTTCTGAAAGTACCTAGCACATGTGGAAAAACATACTGGTAGATAATTGAAGAAACTCAAATCTGATGGAGGGGGAGAGTACTTCTCCTAAGAGTTTAATGATTATTTGCAAGATAAAGTTATTAAAGGGGAAGTTACTACCAGATACTCTCCTCAACTGAATGCTATTGCAAAGACAAGAAACAAGAGCCTAGTTGGATCAGCAACAACTATGCTTGAAGAGAAGAAGCTACCACATTATCGATGGGCATAAGCTATATCTACTATTTTGTAGCTTGTGAATAGACTTCCATCCAAATCTCTTGAAGGTATGAGTCCTTATGAATCTTGGAATGAGTAGAAAACCAAGTCTAGGTAATTTCAATGTTTTTGGTTGTTTAACATATGTACATGTACCTTCACAAATCAAAGAAAAATTAGATGAAAGGGCAACCAAGGCTTTATTAATTAAATATGAATCAACTCAAATGGCATAGAAGTTCTATAATATATCCACAAAGATCTTTACTACAAGTAGGGATGTTTTATTTGAAGAGCATAGATCATGGTATAAAGAGCCCAAACAAAAGGTAAACTTACCCTATGCTCTTGATTCAAATTTTCAACCATTAGGTAGCGAGCATGATACACAGGTGCAGGACCCAAGAAGTGAATCAGATGATAATCAAGATGAGAATGAGAGAGAAAATAAGCTCTAGAAATCAAGAGGAATGGCCAAGATGCAAGAATGTTGAGAGTGGTCAAAACACACTCTTGGAGGGTCAACAAGGGAGAGAAAGAAACCTGAAAGGTATGGATATGACTCTATACTTGTAACACAGCATTGTACTTATTTCGACAAAGACTTATTTTCATAAGAACCCTCAACATATGAAGAAGCTAAGCGTAACCATAGCTGGGAGAAATCCATGAAAGAGAAGATAGAAGCCTTAAAGGAAATGGATACATGGGAGCTGGTTCCAATGCAAACCAATCCAAAGATAATAGCTTAGTAAGGAATTGGAAGCTACTTAAACTTGATGTGAAGAACACTTTTGTCAATGGATGGATAAATGAAGAGGTATTACATGTCACAACCTCTAGGGTTTGAAAACCCTAACTATCCTACTTATGTATGTAGGCTCAAGAAAGCACTAAATGGACTAAAACAAGCTCCTAGAGCTTGGAATTTTAGATTGGTAATCTATCTACAAGATCAAGGTCTCAAGTCAAGCAATGCAGACCCTTGTTGTTCACCAAGAAGGTTCATAATGATGTTATCTATTTTTATGTGTATGTAGATGACATAATCATGACAAGCAATGACTTCGTTGGAACAAAAAAACTCAAAAGGCATATGCAATAAGAATTCAAGATTAGTGGCCTTGGAGAGCTCACATTCTTTATTACGTAGGTCATATACACAGATCAAGGGATGTACTTGACTCAAAGGAGGTACATTCAGGATCTACTCTTGAAATTCAAGAAGGATAATGCAAAGCCAACATGTACACCTTTGGAAATAAATTACAAGCTTAGTGTTTATGAAAGTGAATAGATTGAATACATAAAAGAGTACAAAAGTTTGGTAGCTAGTGTAATCTATGCTACATATACAAGGAAAAACATCTCATATAGTGTAGGACTGCTAAGTCAAGTCATGTACTCTCGAAGAAAACCACATGAGGATGTAGCTAAGAGAGTGCTCAAGTATCTCCAAGGAAATATCAATGAAGGTATATTCTATCCATATACATAAAATTTGGATCTAAAGCTATACTGTATATTGGGCAAGATCCAAAGATGAGAGGAGAAGTACTTTAGGTTTTCTAGATTCTGCAAGTTCTAAATTTGTATCATTGAGTTCGAAGAAGCAACCTACACTTGTGCTATCTTTAACTGAAAGAGAATATATGGGTTTGACCATAGCAACTCAAGAAACTATATGCATAAAGGAATTGTATGCATATTTGGGACTTGTCAGTTCCAAACTTCACATATTTGGAGACAATATATGTTCTATGTACCTGACATCAACTCATCTTTACCATGCAAGAACCAAACATATAGAGGTTAATTATCATTTCATCATGGAAAGGCTCATCCCAAAGGAAATTGATGTTTCTTTTGTACCAATTGCAAACCAAGTAGCATATATGGTGAATAAATCTCTTGATGGAGTTAAATTTTGTAGGTTCAAGTCAGTAGGAGGTATCTATCAAGGAATCAAGAATCAACCATGCTTTAGCTTTAGGGGGATATGTTAGAACAAATTCAAGCTTGCATAATGCTTGAATGTCTGTTTTAGTTCAAGACCTTACTTGTAAGAGGACCATAGTGTTAAGGTTTAAGCTCAGTTTTCATCCCTTGTAAAATGCCATAAGCATTTATAGTTTCCAGCTCTTTATTCTTGGTAGAGGATAAATATGGGATACTAAAAAATTCACGAGATTGGAGGTTGGTTATCTTGGTGATCAATCAATCATCTAAATCAAGTCTTTGAACTTGACTTCTTCTATCCTAGATTATAGGAGAAGTGATATTCAATCACAACAACCAAGCTTGGGAGGTGATTTGAATTCAAACTCATTGTATAGAAGATCTAAAATCTCAAGAGAGCCTATATGAAGATTCACAAATGCTTGTACAATATGTTAAAACAATGTACAATCATATTTGATCTTCAATTTCCTCATCTTCTATTTGCTTGTATGATTATCTCCAAGACTTGCCAACATTTAGAGGCTGGTTCTCACTCCACAATGATCCCATCTTATGCATAAAGACTCATTAAAAAGATACGCGTCTAATTTATGGATACAAGTTTTTTAGATCATTTGTTTTAGTAGGTTGTGAGAAACAAGTCATTTATGGTCTCATGGTCTATTTTTGCACATCCCTCAAAAGTCGAGATGATCACCACCTATTAGTGTTTAGCTTGTGATTAGCACATAGCTTGATGATAAATTCAACCTTGTGCATAGTAGCAACTTAATCCTATATTTCACCTTCCTCTAAGAGGAATTTAACTGACTGTAATCAGTCTAGTAGCACTGAGTATTTGAAGGTACATGAATCACCCATAATTAGCAAGTTCCTTGGTCTAGTCTATGTGCAAACCTATGTGTTTTGTGGAAATCATTTCTCTCTGATCTTCGAAATCACTTAGGGTATTTTATTCCATTAATTTGGATCTCATAAGGTATATTAGACTCTTCAAAAGCAAATGAACTGGTCTTGTGCTAGTTAACAAGACCAAATTTCAGCACTTAAGAGCATACGATTCTACTACTCAGGTTTCTCCGAGTATTCATAGTTTCAAGAAAAACATCTCTTCACTTGATTACATCATTCTCTTATGAGCCATTATTGAAGGGGGGAGGCATCACATGCGAGATGCATATATTGTTGCTTTGTAGATTTCCAAAATGCTTTTTGCACATATGTTTGAACTAGATCCACATGAGGGTTGTAGGTCATGGTGTACCCATATAGCTCATATGAGGGATTGTGGAATTATACAAATCACTAATCATATATTTGAGCACTTCGGAGGTTATATCTTCCTTGGTTCACTCGACTATTAGAGTGAAACAAGCTTGTCAATTATCTCCTACATTGTTTAGTACGTATGTGGATGAGTTTTTCTGTTATGTTGTGAGAGTTAGAGAAAAGGAATCAGAATTGGAAAGACGTAAATCCCACTTATATTATATGATGCTGACAATATATTGATCTTTGATTCCCTAGAGGTTATTCAACAACATTTGGATGCATTGTACATGTGTTTGCACAAGATAGTGGTTTGTTGTTTATGGGTAGGATACAATAGAGGACATTTACACACACATACTTGGGATTAATTCTAGTGGGACAATGTTTTACCTAATGAGAGCACGGCTTGGGGTTATGCAAGTTTAGGAAGATTGGAGAGGATGTGTTTAAAACTTCAATTTTAGGAACCTTGAAAAGAACTCTAAATTTTTTTATCTTTTATCGATATCATCAATGTGATATGTATTAAATATTTGGGTACCCTTGGTGATTTTTATAATAGAGTAGGTAACATCGATAGAAGGACAAGGATGGAGAGACCTTTAGTTTTTGTGATCACTTGGATAATTAAAGAAAAAGATTTAGTACTAGAGCTAAGAATCACCTTACTGGTGATTGATGCAGATACCAAATCTTCATACATAGGCTTTGGAAGTTCCCCAAAGGTAGATATTCCCAATGGGCTATGGATTTTCTAAATAACTGGACTACAAGGGGACGAAGGTTGCTAGCATGCTTAAATGTCCTCATAGTTTTGGTGATATGGCTTTAACATAGACAAACTAACCCCATCTTAGCATTCTCTAGAGATATGAGCTCTTATTTTAGCATGAATAGACATTATTAGAATTAGTTATCAAGACTAGATTTAATTGGATACCATGAGGAACTAGATAGATCCTACTTAGGAGCTAAAGGAAAAGATTGCTTTTTACAAAGAGCATCTTCCTTAGCCCATAGAAGATGGTTTTGTAGGTAGGCCTATATATTTGAACATATATTTATCATATGAGATACAATATGTTATTCATAAGACACAATTTCCCACCATCTAGGCAATCGAAGTAATGTGTATAGATATTCTACTAAAGGAGAAGATATGCAACACATGCTATAATGCTTTCGAGATAGACTTACACTTCATATGTCATTGTCCATTATATTGTATATGTGGATGCAAACATTGTCTGATTAGAGAGGGGTTAAGGGAACTATCTAAAGTCAAGGGATTCTAGGAGCATAGATGTTTGGGTATATTTTTGCTTGAGCTTAGGAGACATAGAAATAGACTCTTTATGAGATCATATAGGTATAATATTTATGAGATTAGAGAGATATACTCAATAACAAGTTATTGAATATTTATAACCATCCACTACCACTAAACAAAAAATCTTGGACACCATCCACACTAAAGAATCTTGGATGAAAATTTAGTTAAGGAGATATAAGCATCCATGACTATTGAGAGGGTATCAAAACATACATGATGATTAGAGAAGGAATATTTGGACCACTCTAGCATGCCACATATGGATCCTTGCAAGGATCCTCATGGTGGAGGCTATTGAGGAGCTTTGGCATTGGTAAATGCTTTACAACCTCTAAGATGGACGATCATTCCTCTTCACATTGTATTACCAATTGTATTGCAGAACATTAGTATCTTCTCAAGGTCTTGTATATTTGTACGTGCTAGAGACTTTTTGCTCTATGTACACCTCTAATGCATAGCAAGTACTCAACTTATATTATGAATTTCTTAATATCTTGATTTATTTTTTTGATATCTCTATCTTAAACATTGTATCAGATTCACCACTTTCTAACGTTCTAGCCTCATAGTTCATTTTGGTCTTTACTATTTTTAAACATTTCATTTCAATCTCTCTCTTTGTCCCCCTCATATATACATTCATACACACATACATACATACATACATACATACATACATACATACATACATACATACATACATACATACATACATACATTCATTCATACATTCATTCATACATTCATACATACATACATACATACTGAATACCTTGGGATATCCACCAAGCTAACGACCTTGGCTATGGCTGGACCTTGTCCCACACACACATGGAATGATCCCTTTGGACCAATATGATCCCTGTGGACCAATGCCTGACACTCTTTCCCGCTTTTAAAGATCATTATCCCCAATGATCATTGAGGGAAAGTACTTGTGATCTAGAGCTTCTGATTCCCAAGTAGAGTCAAAAAGTGGTAATCCTCTCCAAGCTACTAGATACTCTTGGATGACATGATTCCTCAATCGGTTGTGTCTCCGATCTAGTATCCTGTCTCAAGAATGATCTATGCTATCAATTTCTTGCAAAGAAACAATATTCTTGATTTGATTATCCTCCTTGGAATATACTTTCGAAGCTTATTGACATGAAATAATGGTTTCAAAACCTTGGTGAAAGCTTACCACACTTCCCTATGGATAGTGAAGTAGATCTAGCTGGTACCTAAAGAAAGACTCTATCTCCTTCCTCAAAGGATCTACGAGTTCTCTTCCCATCATGATACTCTTTTGCCCTATCATCTGTTTGCTGGAGCTTGGCTTAATTAGTCATTTCTAAATTTACAATACTCTTTTGCATTATCATCTTAATTGCTGCATCCCCATAGCACGATGTCATTTAAAAAGTACTCCGTTGCATTTAATGGACTTACATTCAGCAGGTACAAAAACATATGTGCACCCACCAAAGCACGACAATGCAAAGATGTTTCACATCAAAAAGCAATGGAATTCTGACATACCTTGTTGGGATTTCAGGGTGAGGGAGGAGAAGAAGAAGATAGGGATGAGGATGACATAGAAAGACAAAGATTTGCCCGTCTTTCTCCTTCATCCTCACCTCTATCTTTTTCTTTGTGTTACAGTTCCCGATGAGTACTGAATTGCATTGTGGCGTGTGTGGTGGACTTACACTCAGCATATTAGCTCAACATAGACAAAGTACTCCATTGCAATTCAGGTTAACATATGCGTGATCGCCAAGGTGATGGACTTAATGTCAGCAATTCAGGTTAAGATAGCCAAACTACTTACGTTCAAGCATATAGGAATTACCTTCAAGCAGGTGTGATGGAATTACTTTCAAGCAGGTAGGAAAACATATATGTATGCACCAAAGCATAACAATGCAAAGTACTGCATTGGAGTGTAGTATGGTGCGATGGACTTACGTTCAAGCAGGTACAAAAACGTATATGTATGCACCAAAGCACAATAACAGATATGTTTGCCAAAGTACTTATGACATTTCCATCATGTGCTCATCACGAAACAGTCATCATGGTCTAGTGCCACCATGTGGTCATCATGAAACACTCATCCCCATTATTACCGAATATCTTAGAATATCGCCCGAGCATGGGACCTTGGCTATGGCTAGAGCTTGTCGCACACACACATGGAATGATCCCTATGGACCAATGTATGACACTCATTTCCCATTCTAAAGATCATTGTCCTCAATGATCAATGAGGGAATGTACTTGCGAACTAGAGTTTATGATTACGAAGTAAAGTCAATAAGCAATAATCCTGTCCATGCTACTAGAAACTCGTGGATGACACGGTTTCTCAATTGTTTTTGTCCCTCATCTAGTATTCTACTTGGAGAGTTATCTGTTCTATTACTTTGCTACAAAGAAACAATTCCCTCTGGTAGATTATCCTCCTTGGAATATACTTTCGAAGTTGACTGACATGAAACACTGGTTTCAAAACGTTGGTGAAAGCTTACTACACTTCTCTAGATCTAGCTCGTACCTGAAGAAAGACTCTGTCTCCTTCCTGAAAGGATCTAGGACATGTCTTCCTATCAGCATACTCTTTTGCCCCATTAGCTGCTTGTTGCATCTTGGCTTTAGCTATTTTTAAACTTGCTTGGAGGTTCGTTAAGAACTCCAAATCACTAGGACATTTCTTCAGCATTCCTATGGTACTGGGAGCATTGGGATTCATGCCATAGTTGATCTCAAAACGAGACATGTTTGTCAACTTTTGAGGCCTTATTATTATAAGAAAACTCTACTAGTGGTAGATAACTATCCCAATTTGTCTGTCTCCATACACATATGCTCTCAACATGTGCTCTAGAATCTAGTTGACCCATTCGGTGAGAGGTGTTTCATAATCTAGATGTCTTGTTTTGTTGAAGTGGTTATATGTAGTATGATGTGTGTCAGTGATTCAGTGCGAATGTCTACATGCTTGTAATCATTATTTTATCGAGGGAGACAAATAGAAAAACTAAAACAATATATACAAAAGATGTGGAGCAAATACAGTCGTGGAATTTCCAAACTTAGGTTCGATCCATTGTGGACACAATCCATGTAGGTATCTTCGTAACTTGACATAAAGTTGTAAGTTTTATTGAGGGTTTCATGAGTTTGAATTTTCCATTATTCTTCACATCTATTTGAACTTCATTTATTATTATAATCGAATAATTAATTGTTGTTTTTCATAGGTTTTGATGATTCTTTGACTTAAATATGTGCAATCTAATCCAACTTTCATGTGATTTATTTTTTTTCACCACTGTATTTGCAAGTAAGTAGTGGTGAAACTACTTGATGATGCATACCATTCTTAGTCAGCTTGCTCTTTCCATGGTGGCATGATTTGTTTTCTCTTCTTTACCCGATTTTTTGGTTGTTTAAGCCATAGAAAAGTCTGTAGTATCTTCTTCCATATTACGCTAAGTCTTGGTCATCGTTTTGTGAGTGCCAAAAAATGTAGATATTGTGATGAGGGTAGCAAAAGAAGATTCACGTAAGATTATAATGCAAACGGCAATGTGATAGAGTAGTATGCTCTAGAGTTACATAATCATAGGCCATGTTTAAAAGGAGTGATAAAATGTGTGTGAAATAAATGGAAACACATCTATTCACATTTGGTTTTCCAAATATTTTGGGGAATCTAAGAGGATAGAATCACATGCTACAAGTTGAGAAATTGTGTCAATGGGAATGAAACAACTTATGATATACCTGCTTTGAGATGACTGGTGCAACAACAACTTATGATATACCGTTGAAGGACGAATTAAGGGATTGAAAACGAATTAAGGAATTAACAACAACTTATGATATACCACACTGATGGAAATGACGTAAAGACACGAAATGATGTATGAAGAATAGAAAGAGAGATGATGATGGTGGAATTCACAACGGAGACACGAACTGGGGCGGTGGAGTGCAGCAGGTAAGAACTTTGGAGGCATGTCTGCATATTTCAAGCAGGTACGAAGTACGTTCAAGCAGGTGCGATGGACTTACGTTCAAGCAGGTAGGAAAACGTATATGTATGCACAACAACGCAAAGATGTTTCACATGATCTTTGCCAAAGTCTGCGATGGACTTACGTTTGTACGCACCAACAACGCAAAGATGTTTCGCATCCACAAGCAATGGAATTCCGACATACCTTGTTGGGCTCTCAGGGCGAAGGAGGAGAAGAAGAAGATAGGGATGAGGATGACGTAGAAAGGCAAAGAGTCGCCTGTCTTTCCCCGTCATCTTCACCCATGTCTTTTTCTTTGTCTCTTACAGTTGCCGGCGAATGACTCTGCTGCAGAAGGAGGATTTCCAACGTCAACGCGCTCCCGAATTCGCAGAAAATCATATAAGAGCTCGAGAGCGACCCTAACATAGCCGACCTTTAAGCTCCTTGAATTTGAGAACCCGATGCATAGGACTATGATTGAGGAAACAAAATAAAATTAAATAAGAGTTTATCTATTCTTTTTACAAAGAGACCACATATCTGTTTAAAGCTCAAAAACTAGTACAAATAGCTGGATCAAATAAGGGGCTCGAAGAGGTGCCATGTCCATTTTCTTCTAGAGTCTTCCCCTCTCAAAATAATTCATGCTTTAAGGAGATGTGAACATATGAGGGAAAGAAGAGTTTAAAGCTCCTTGATGCCTAGTACTATGATTGAGGAAACAATTCATACGTCCGGTGAATGTCAAAAAATCTATAATTCTAAGGCAATATGATGAGGTTAGCCAGAGATGATTCACGTAAGATTATAATTTGAATGGCATTGTTATAGATTAGTATGCTCTAAAATCATATAAGTATAGGCCATGTTTGAAATGAATGATAAAATGTCTATAAAATACATGGAAACATATCTATTTATCTTGTTTTTTCAAAATATTTTAGGGAATCTAAAAGGAAAGAATGACATATTCCTTGTTTATTATCTCAATGTTACACTAGACCACTTATGTGTTATCCTTGTATAGACTACTTTGTAGGGACCAAGCCAAGGACCTTCATTAGCACGATCAAGGTATTATGTATCTTTTTCTTATAACTATAATAGATTGAAATTCTATATCTTATCAAGAATAAAAGTGAAGTTCTTGAATGCTTCAAGAAGTACCTAGCACATGTGGAAAATCATACTCGTAGATAATTGAAGAAACTCAAATCTGATGGAGAGGGAGAGTACTTCTCCTAAGATTTTAAATATTATTTGCAAGATAAAGTCATTAAAAGGGAAGTTACTAACAAATACTCTTTTCAACTGAATGGTATTGCAAAGACAAGAAACAAGAGCCTAGTTGGATCAGCATGAACTATGCTTGAAAGAGAAGAAGCTGCCACATTATCTATGGGCATAAATATTTTGTAGCTTGTGAATAGACTTCCATCAACATCTCTTGAAGGTATGAGTCCTTATGAAGCTTGGAATTAGCAGAAAACCAAGTCTAGGTCATTGCAAGTTTTTTGGTTGTTTAGCATATGTACATATGCCTTCACAAATCAAAGAAAAATCAGATGAAAGAGCAACCAAGGCTTTATTTATTGGCTATGATTCAACTTAAATGGCATACAAGTCCATAATAGATCCATAAAGAAATATACCACAAGTAGGGATGTTCTATTTTAAGAACATAGATTATGGTATAAAGTGCCCAAACAAAAGGTAAAATTACCCTATGCTCTTAATTCAAATTTTCAACCATTAGGTAGAGAGCATGATACACAGGTGCACGACTCAAGAAGTGAATCATTTGATAATCAAGATGAGAATGAGAGAGAAAATAAGCTCTAGAAATCAAGAGGAATGGCCAAGATGCAAGAATGTGGAGAGTGGTCAAAACACACTCTTGGAAGGTCAACAAGGGACAGAAAGCAACCTCAAAGGTATGGATATGACTCTATGTTTGTAAACAATAATTGTACTTATTTGGACAAAGAATCAGTTTCATAAGAACCCTCAACATACGAAGAAGCTAAGGGTAACCATAGTTGGGAGAAGTCCATGAAAGAGGAGATAGACGCCTTAAAGGAAATGGACACATGGGAGTTGGTTCCAATGCAAGCCAATCAAAAGGTAATAGTTTGCAAATGGATCTATAAAGTGAAAATGAATTAAGATGGATAAATTTGCAAGTACAAATCTAGGTTGGTTGCTAAACGATGTGCTCAAACACCGTTCATAGTCTATGGAGATCCTTTTTCACCAATTGCAATAATGAATACCATTAGGACCTTGCTTATTGTAGCAGCTCTAAGGAATTGGAAGCTTCTTAAACGTGATGTGAAGAACACTTTTGTCAATGGAGGAATCAATGAAGAGGGATTACATGTCAACTTCTAGGGTTTAAAAACTCTAATTATCCTACTTATGTATGTAGGAACAAAAAAGCATTATATGGATTAAAACAAGCTCCTAGAGCTTCAAATTTTAGATTGGTAACCTATCTACAAGATCAAGGTTTCAATGCAAGCAATGCAAATCCTTGTTGTTCACCAAGAAGGTTCATATTGATGTTATCTATTTTTATGTGTATGTAGATGACATAATCATGACAAGCGATGACTTGGTTGGAATAGAAAAAATCATAGCGCATATTCAAGAAGAATTCAAGATTAGTGGCCTTGGAGAGCTCACATTCTTTAGTATGCAGTTCATATACACAGATCAAGGGTTGTACTTGACTCAAAGGAGGTACATTTAGGATCTACTCTTGAAATTCAAGATGGATAATGCAAAGCCAACATGTACATCTTTGGAAATAAATTCCAAGCTTAGTGTTTATGAAAGTGAATAGATTTAACACATAAAAGAGTACCAAAGTTTGGTAGTTAGTGTAATGTATGCTACATATACAAGGGAAAACATCTCATATAGTGTAGGACTGCTAAGTCAATTCATGCACTCTCCAAGAAAACCACATAAGGATGTAGCTAAGAGAGTGCTCAAGTATCTCCAAGGAAATATCAATGAAGGTATATTCTATCCATTTACATAAAATTTGGATCTAAAGCTACACTACATATTGGGAAGGATCCCAAGATGAGAGGAGTACTTCAGGTTTTCTAGATTTTGCAAGTTCTAATCTTGTATCATGAAGTTCCAAGAAGCAACCTACAGTTGCACTATCCTTAACTCAAAGAGAATATAGGGCTTTGATTATAGCAACTCAAGAAACTATATGGAGATAATATAAGTTCTATGCACCTAACATCAAGTCATCTTTACCATGCAAGAACCAAACATATAGAGGTTAATTATCATTTTATCATGGAGAGGCTCATGGCAAAGGAAATTGATGTTTCTTTTGTACCAATTGAAAACAAAGTAGTATATATGGTGAATAATTCTCTTGATGGAGTTAAACTTTGTAGGTTCAAGTCAATAGGAGGTATATTTCAAATCATCAAGGAATCAAGACTCAAGCATGCTTTAGATTTAGGGGGATATGTTAGAACAAATTCAAGCTTGCATCATGCTTGAATGTATGTTTACCTTCAAGACCTTACTTGTAAGAGCACCATAGTGTTAAGGTGTTAAGTTCAGATTGCATTTATAGTTTCCAAGTCTTTATTCTTGGTAGAGGGTAAATATGGAATACTAATAAACTCACGAAATTGGAGGTTGGTTATCTTGGTGATCAATCAATCATCTAAATCAAGTCTTTTTACTTGATTTCTACTATCCTAGATTATAGGGGAAGTGATATTCAATCACAACAACCAAGGTTGCCAGGTGATTTGAATTCAAACTCATTGTATAGGAGTCCTAAAATCTCAAGGGAGTATATATAAAGATTCACAAATGCTTGTACAATATGTTAAAGCAATGTATAATCATATTTGATCTTCACTTTCCTCATCTTCTTTTTCCTTGCATGATTATCTCCAAGACTTGGCAACTTTTAGAGGCTTGTTATCACTCCACCATGATCCAATCTTTATGCCTAAGGAATCATTGAAAAGATACGTGTCTTATTTATGGATACAAGTTTTTTAGATCATTAGGTTTAGTAGGTTGTGAGAAACAAGTCATTTATGGTCTCATTGTCTATTTCTCCACATCCCTAAAAAGTCAAGATCACCACCTATTAATGTTTAGCTTGTGATTAGCACATAGCTTGATGGTAAATTCAACCTTGTGCATAGTAGCAACTCAATCTTGTATTTCAGCTTCCTCTAAGAGGAATTTATCTAATTGTAATCAATCTAGTAGTAGTGAATATTTGAAATTGCATGAATCACCCATAATTAGCAAGTTCCTTGGTCTAGTCTATGTGCAAACCTATGTGTTTTGTGTAACTCATTTCTCCTTGATCTTCCAAATCACATAAGGTATTTTATTGCATTTATTTGGATCTCATAAGGTATATTAGACTCTTCAAAAGAAAAGGAACTGGTCTTGTGCTAGTTAGCAAGACCAAATTTCAACACTTAGGAGCATAGGATTCTACTATTCAAGTTTCTCTGAGTACTCATAGTTTCAAGAACAACATCTCTGCACTTGATTACATCATTATCTTATGAGCCATTATTGAAGAGGGGGGGGGAGGCATCACATGCAAGATGCATATATTCTTGCTTTGTAGATCTCCAAAATGCTTTTTGCACATATGTTTTAACAAGATCCACATGAGGGTTGTAGGTCATGGTGTACCCATAGAGCTCGTATGAGGGATTATGAAATTATAAAAATCACTAATCACATATTTAAACACTTTGAAGGGTATACCTTCCTTGGTTCACTCCACTATTAGAGTGAAACAAGGTTTTTCATTATCTCCTACATTGTTTAGTACGTATGTGGATGAGTTCTCATGTTATGTTGTGAGACTTAGAGAAAAATAATCACAATTGGAAAGACGTAAATTTCACTTATATTATATGATGCTAACAATATATTGATCTTTGATTCCCTAGAGGTTATTCAACAACATTTGGATGCATTGTACATGTGTTTGCACAAGATAGTGGTTTATTTATGAAACATAGGAAAACCATTGCTATGATGTTCAACACCACACCACAATGGGCTAGGAGATCAATACCCTCTTTTAGTTTATGGGTAGGATACAATAGAACACAATTATATACACATACTTGGGATTATTTCTAGTGGGAAAATGTTTTACCTAGTGAGAGCACCAAAGGCTAGATTGGCTTGAGGTTATGCAAGTTTAGGAAGATTGGAGAGGATGTGTTTAAAACTTGAATTTTAGGAAGCTTGGAAAGAACTCTAATTTTTTCATCTATTATTGATATCATCAAAGTTGTATGGATTAAATATTTGGGTACCCTTAGTGACTTTTATAATAGAGTAGGTCACATCGATAGAGGGACAAGGATGGAGAGACCTTTAGTTTTTGTGACCACTTGGATAATAAGAGCAAAAGCATTAGTACCAGAGCTAAGAATCACCTTGCTAGTCATTGATGTAGATACCAAATCTTCATACATAGGCTTTGGAAGTTTGCCAAAGGTAGATATTCCCAATGGGCTATGGAGTTTTTGAAATAACTAGACTACAAGGGGACTAAGGTTGGTAGCATGCTTAAATGTCCTTATACTTTTGGAGATATGGTTTTAACATAAACAAAATAACCCCATTTTAGCATTATCTAGAGATTTGAGCTCTTATTGTAGCATAAATAAACATTATTAGAATTACTTGTCAAGACTAGACTTAATTGGATTCCATGATGAACTAGATAGATCCTACTTAGGAGCTAAACGAAAAGATTTCTTTTTACAAAGAACATCTTCCTTAGCCCGTAAAAGATGGTTTTGTAGATAGGCCTATATGTTTGGATACATATTTATCATATGAGATACAATATGTTATTCATAAGACACGTCATCCCATCATCTGGGCAATCAAAGTGGTGTGTATAGATATTCTACAAGAGGAGAAGATATGCAACACATGCTATAATGCTTTCGAGATAGACTTACACTTCATATGTCATTGTCCATCATATTGTTTATGTGGCTGCAAACATTTTCTAATTAGAGAGGGGTTAGGGGAACTATCTAAAGTCAAGGGATTCTAGGAGCATAGATGGATATATTTTTGCTTGAGCTTAGTAGACATAGAAATAGACTCTTTATGAGATCATAGAGGTATACTATTTATGAGATTAGAGAGATATACTCAATAACACGTTATTGAATATTTATAACCATCCACTACCACTAAACAAAAAATCTTGGACACCATCCACACTAAAGAATCTTGGATGAGAATGTAATTAGGGAGATATAAACATCCAACGGATCCTTGCAAGGACCCTCATGATGGAGGCTATTGAGAAGCTTTGGCATTGATAAATGCTTTAGAGCCTCTAAGATGGAAGATCATTTCTCTTCACATTGTATTACTAATTGTAGTGGCCAACATTAGTATCTTCTCAAGGTCTTGTATATCTGTACCTGCTGGAGACTTTTTGCTCTATGTACACCTCTAATGCACACGAAGTACTCAATGTATATCATGAATTTCTTAATATCATGATTTATTTTTTCTATATGTTTATCTTAAACATTGTATCAGATTCACCACTTTGTAACCTTCTAGCCTGGTAGTTTATTTTAGTTTTTGTATTTTTAAACATTTCATTTCAATATCGATGTTTGTCCCCCTCATACATACATACATATATACATACATACATACGTACATACATACATAAATACATACATACATAATTACATACATACATACATACATACATACATACATACATACATACATATATACATACATACATACATACATACATACATACATACATACATACATCCATACATCCAGACATTCATTCATACAATCATTCATACATATATACATACATACATAAATAGATTCATACATACATACATACATACATACATACATACATACATACAAACATACATACATACATACATACATACATACATACAAACAAACATACATTCATTCATACATACATACATACATTCATACATTCATACATACATACATACATACATTCATACATACATACATACATACATACATACATACATACATACATACATACATACATACATACATACATACATACATAAATACATACATACATTCATACATGCATACATACATACATACATACATACATACATACATAAATACATACATACATACCTAAATAGATACATACATACATACATACAATTAGATAGTGGGTGGTACATATAAGTTTTAAGGCAAGGTAGAGGCTATACTTATACATGTATGTGTATGTGTTTTAAATAAATTTTAGATGTTTGACGTTCTCCAACATAGCAGATCCCAAATAAATGCAATAATTTTGGAGTTCAATGAGGGAGACAAATAGAAAACCTCCAACAATATATTCCAAAGACCTTGAGCAAATAGAGTTATCGAAACTTGAGACTCAGGTTATATGTGCTACCATGACGTATTTGCATCTTTATTTTAGGCCCTAGGGTCAATTATTGTGTGCCTGGAGACATCATGGTATACATATACTTCAACAAATACTTGTAGTAAATAGTAGACTAATTTAAAATACATGATAAACGATATGATATATCCAAGAGATAAACAAGCAAAGATTATGAATACATTATATAGCAAAGAACTGAAGAAATAACAGAAAAAAGGCATATTTATGGTTCCATAGTGGATTGTGCATATCAAATATATTCAAGGCTCAAGTAGATTAAAAATAGCGTACCAATTTTCCAATGTGTCCTCTCTCTCTCTCAATGTGCACGCATTCACTATTTGTAAGAAAGGTTTGAATGATGTGTGTGCATCTCTCCTCCCATCCACATATACCCTCTTGTATTCAAAAAATAGCAATGATATGGAATGGTCTATTGCCACAATGTGGCCATCATGAAACACTCATCCCCATTACTACTGAGTACCTTAGGATATCCACCGAGCTTGGGACCTTGGCTATGGCTCGCCCTTGTCCCACACACACACACACACATGAAATGATCCCTTTGGACCAATATGATCCCTGTGGACCATGTCTGACACTCTTTCCCCTTCTAAAGACCATTGTTCTCAATGATCAATGAGGGAAAGTAATTGTGAACTAGAGCTTCTGATTCCCAAGTAGAGTCAGAAACTGGTAATCCTCTCCAGGCTACTAGATACTCTTGAATGACATGATTCCTCAACCGTTTCTATCTCCGATCTAGTATCTTGTCTCAAGAATGATCTATGCTATCACTTTCTTGCAAAGAAACAATACCCTCGATTCGATTATCCTCCTTGGAATATACTTTCGAAGTTTATTGACATCAACCACTCGTTTCAAAACCTTGGTGAAAGCTTACTACACTTCCTTGTGGATAGTGAAGTAGAGCTAGCTGTTACTCAAAGAAAGACTCTGTCTCCTTCCTCAAATGATCTAGGAGATCTCTTCCCATCAACAATGGAATTGTGACATACCTTGTTGGGGTTTCAAGGAGAGGCAGGAGAAGAAGAAGATAGGGATGAGGATGATGTAGAAAGACAAATACTCGCCCATATTTCTCCTTCATCCTGAACTATATCTTTTTCTTTGTCTTACATTTACCGACGAGTACTGCATTGCATTGCGGCATGTGTGATGGACTTATGCTCAGTGTATTTAGTCAACATAGACAAAGTACTGCATTGCAATTCAGGTTAATAGATGCGCGATAGCCAAGGTGATGGACTTAATCTCAACAATTGAGGTTAACATAGCCAAAGTACATATATTCAAGCAAGTAGGAATTACCTTCAAGCAGGTGCGATGGAATTACGTTCAAGCAAGTAGAAAAACGTATATGTCTGCACCAAAGCATAACACTGCAAAGTACTACATTGCAGTGCAGTGTGGTGTGATGGACTTACCTTCAAGCAGGTATGAAAACGTATATGTATGCACCAAAGCAGAACAACGTATATGTGTTCCAAAGTACTTATGGCATTGCCACCATGTGGTCATCATGAAACACTCACCATGGTCTCGTTCCACCATGTGGCAATCACGAAACACTCATCCCCATTACTATCTAATACTTTAGAATATCCCCCGAGCTTGGGACTTTCACTATGGCTGGCCCTTGTCCCACACACACATGGAATGATCCCTATGGACAAATATGATCCCTGTGGACCAATGTATGACACTCTTTCCCCATTCTAAAGTTCTTTAATCCACAGAAAAGTCTATATTCTTGATCATCGTTTTGTGAATGTCAAAATATCTATAAGTCTAAGGCAATATGATGAGGCTAGCGAGAGAAGATTCACGTAAGATTAGAATGCAAATGGCATTGTTATAGAGTAGTATGCTCTAAAATCATATAAGTATAGGCCATGTTTGAAATGAGTGATAAAAGGTGTACAAATAAAATGGAAACATATCTATTTATCTTGTTTTTCAAAATATTTTAGGGAATCTAAAAGGATAGAATGATATATTCCTTGTTTGGTTATCTCAATGTTACACTAGAACCCTTATGTGGTATCCTTGTACACACTGTTTTGTAGGGACCAAGACAAGAACCTTCATTAATAGGCTCAAGGTATTATATATCTTTTTTTTATGATCATAATAGATTGAAAATTCTATATTTTATGAAGAATAAGTGTGAAGTTCTTGAATGCTTCTAGAAGTACCTAGCACATGTGGAAAAACATACTAGTAGATAATTGAAGAAACTCAAATCTGATGGAGGGGGAGAGTACTTCTCCTAAGAGTTTAATGATTATTTACAAGATAAAGTTATTAAAGGGGAAGTTACTACCAGATACTTTCCTCAACTAAATGCTATTGCAAAGAGAAGAAACAAGAGCCTAGTTGGATCAGCAACAATTGTGCTTGAAGAGAAGAAGCTACCACATTATCGATGGGCATAAGCTATATCTACTATTTTGTAGCTTGTGAATAGACTTCCATCCAAATCTCTTGAAGGTATGAGTCCTTATGAAGCTTGGAATGAGTAGAAAACCAAGTCTAGGTAATTGCATTTTTTTTGGTTGTTTAACATATGTACATGTACCTTCACAAATCAAAGAAAAATTAGATGAAAGGGAAACCAAGTTATTTATTAAATATGAATCAACTCAAATGGCATAGAAGTTCTATAATATATCCACAAAGAAATTTAGTAAAAGTAGGGATGTTTTATTTGAAGAACATAGATCATGCTATAAAGAGCCCAAACAAAAGGTAAACTTACCCTATGCTCTTGATTCAAATTTTCAACCATTAGGTAGCGAGCATGATACACAGGTGTAGGACTCAAGAAGTGAATCAGATGATAATCAAGATGAGAATGAGAGAGAAAATAAGCTCTAGAAATCAAGAGGAATGGCCAAGATGCAAGAATGTGGAGATGGTCAAAACACACTCTTGGAAGGTCAACAAGGGAGAGAAAGAAACCTGAAAGGTATGGATATGACCCTATATTTGTAACACAGCATTGTACTTATTTCGACAAAGACTTAGTTTCATAAGAACCCTCAACATATGAAGAAGATAAGGGTAACCATAGTTGGGAGAAATCCATGAAAGAGGAGATAGAAGCCTTAAAGGAAATGGATACATGTGAGCTGGTTCCAATGCAAACCAATCAAAAGATAATAGTCTGGAGATGGATCTATAAACTGAAAATGAATTAAGATGGATAAATTTGTAGGTACAAATCCAGGTTGGTTCCTAAACGATGTGCTCAACCTTAGGGCATAGACTATGGAGATCCTTTTTCACCAATTGCAATAAAGAATACCATTAGGACCTTGCTTAGTAAGGAATTGGAAGCTACTTAAACTTGATGTGAAGAACACTTTTGTCAATGAACAGCGAGTCGTAACAAACGAGAACTATGTCGTAAAAAGAGAACACTTACGTCAAAAATTACATGTTTTCACCTCATTTTTGGAATTCCTTTACACCAGTATACATATATTACAAAAATGAGGTGAAAACAAGTAATTTTTGACGTTTTTTGTCATTTTCTCAAAAAAAAATGAGCTCAAAATGTAGTCAAAATTTCACTATATTAGGCATTGACGTGTCCCAAAATGTATATGATAAGACATTGACATGTCCAAAATCTATATGATAAGACATTGACCTGTCTAAAATATATATAAGAATGTAGAAATCAATAGTTTTTACACAAAAATAACATTTTGGACATATCTTTAATGGGTGGATATCTGATTGTTATTCAAAATTGCTACAAAACATGGTTTCATTAACCAAACTACTTTGAGGCATTTACATAAGCACTAAAAATGTCTGAGAGCTTCAATGCAACTCACAGCTTTGTCGATCTATGTCTACACCCTCATCATCTGATGCACTTGATTCAGTCTCATACTGTTGAGAGCTCTCTTCTTCTTCTTCTATATCCACAAGAGCTCTATCTTCATCCACGTACATACCAAATTCTGCAGGATCATGCACAACTCTTCTTGTTTTCCTATGATTTCCTGTACCACATACATCTGGAAGCTTTTGTTTGATCATGTTGATGGTTGCTTTCCTCAAGTGACCAGTTTTTGTCAAGGAAAAATCATAAACAAGGATATCTACATCATCCATTTTAAGAGTGGATGTGCTTCGAATATTCTTTTTCCTTTTTGAACCTGTTCGTTTAGTATCACACACCATTTCTAAGTTATATTTACCTGTGAATGCATTACTACTTTTAGTGTAATACCAATGCACCACCAAAGCCTCTATTCTTCTCTGATCAATATCTTTAGTTATCTCTAAAACCTTTGCAATCCAAAATGGTCTGGTAGCCTCATCACCATCAACAAGTACTGCAATAAGCGTTCCAACATTTATCTCTATTAAATTTCCTTGCCATCTTGCTTCTGCCTGTTTTGTCATCCTTGGGCCTACATAAATATTTCTTTCTAGTGGATGTATAAAACTTTGAAGTGCATCTGCATTACATGCTTGGGCCACATTCACGGATCTTTGTGTACAAAAATCCCATGTGAATGGAACATCAACTGGCCAGTGACCTGCAATTGTATACTGTATAATCTCTTCTTGATGATTGAAAAAGTCCTCCCACCAAGATACATCTTGATCTCCAGCATATTTTTTTGCACGCTCAATATGTCTCTTCTTTTCAATGAGTGCATGCATCCAGCTTTTACTTTGATCAACCACACTTCCACATCTTTCTGTATTGTTTTTATCTTCATATGGTGATTGTTCTGCACCATACACTGTTACAGTAGACAAATTAGGCACCTGCAATAAGAAACTGCATCCCTCTTTAGGCTCCCACCCAAGAGAAGATGAATACTGCTTTGCAAATAAAAGGGTTATTTCATCAACCCTCCTCATCAAGAATACATGGTTGAAACTAATATTGTGCAATGGAGCCAAAACCTTAGCACTGTTATCAAGGCCCATTGAGCAAAAGTGCTTAAAGTCATAAATCTGTGTGAGGTGTTGAACTTCTGGTTTTGGAGTATATGCTTCTGAAATCAGCTCAGATAAAATCGGAAGAGTAAAAGCATTGTTACGTGCCAACTTCTTAGAGAAAGTACTGAACATTTGATCAATGTGATCATGAGTGTGGCCAACCAGAAGAAAATTTACCTTAACCTTCTGAAATACCTGTTTTTCAACAAGCATGCTTAAATATCCAAAGACTGTAGAATTTTTATTCTCTCTTGGAGTATTATCTAGTTGCAAATATAGAGTTGGTGGCAAAAGACCCTTCCATGATTGCAAAACACGATGAATGACAGTAACTGTAAGGTTTGGATCATTATGCACATTCGGATATGTGAAGAAAACCTTGGACATTACAGTTCCATTGTATACCAAAGCGCCAACCAAATGCATTTGCACAAGGACTTCATCTCCAATGTCCTTAGGGATGCGATAAAAATGTGGCAAACAAGTTTTTTTCTGATCCATACCATCGATCAACAAACACATATAACGCTCCGGATTTCTGAGTGCCTTACTTCGATGATGAATTGCTTTCTTTCTCTCTAATGCTTGACTCTCACGATGGTTGTTAAGAAGGTTTTTAAAATTATGCTTTTCCTGTGGTGTTGTAGCCCCTTTTGCCATGTTTTTCAAAGTGGCGCAAACTGAACATTCACCCATTCTAACTTTACGAGGAATAGAAACATTGTTAAACTCTTCCTTCCATAATCGAGTAAAGTGACGATACAACACATACTTCTCATTTCTATTTTCCATGTCTTCTCTATATATTTGAAATACCTCTCGACGAGTAAAGTTATCTGACAAGTGCAACCTTCCAGTTGTAGGCATAACTTCACAATGCAAGCTAAAATAGTTCATCATCCAATTCATTGCATGACGTCCAACAAATCCTTTGGTCCCAACATGGAACGTATCCAAAATGAGATCCCCATTCAAAAACCCTTGTTGAACCCTATGTATTCTAAAATTTCCTACACCCATTGCAATTTTAAATGCAGCCCTACAACATGGCATCCCTTGAGTAAAGAAATATTCAAAACCAACACGCGTTACTGACATGTTATCCTCAATCATTTGCATGCAAGAAACAAGGTATATATCTTGCCTTTCACTATCTAAATGGAGGAATTTTTCTCTTATGTGCTTTAGTTTCTTCATCCCTAAATTATACAAGCATTTCAAACCACAACAATGCTTCACAATATCCAATGCAATCTGTCTATCTGAAGTAAGAAATTTAAATCTTTTTCGACTTACTTCACGAGACCTTCTTTTAAATCGTAGATTGAGCTTGCTTTGCTTTTTCGTTGCTCCACATGCACTTGAGTCAGAAGGGAGATCAATGGTTGGATCAGATGGGAGATCAAGAGGTGCATTTGGTTGAGCAGCATTGCACTGTGAATTGGATAACTTAAATGACTCAACAGAAAACATGGAATCATCAGCACGTTCTAAATCATAGGGATCATCACTTCTCTGGAAAGGTTCAACTGAGAACAATGAATCAATATGAGCAGAGGAAGCTGATGCCCAAGCATCCACTGAAAAGATTGAGCTCATCTTCACTGAGTTCACAGAAGACTGAAGATGAATGACCTTTTTAAATAAGTAGAAATCCGAGATCAAGTGAAGATATCACATCAAATGTCACATCAAGAAGATATGAAATCAAAAGCTTATTAAAGTACATTAAATAACATAAAACATCAAATTACATCAAATCACTTAATTACTCAAATATACACTAATCAGGGAACAAAAGATTTGATTCACTTTTGATTCAAATGAGAAACACAGTTGATTTCTAACTACATATGAGTCATTCAGTCTAAGCATTGTGAATGAATCAAAATATATCCAAGTTGAGTTCCAACAGGAATATATAATAAAATTGTTTGGAGAAATTCTACAAGAAGAAATTTTACAACTGGAATATATCCAAGTTGAGTTCCAACTGGAATATGCTATGCCATTGAACACTATACAAGAAGAAATTTTACATTTGGTAAAGATTTCAAGGATTAGGTTTTATTGTGGTGTAGGCTAGATATCAAAGAGGTAGATGAAAGTATATTGAAAAAGAATTATGTGTAAAAGAGGCACACAGAAAGCATATTCATACATTGATTTTCCATTTCAACAATGTGTTACAAGATAAATGTGAATATGAACTAAAGTGTGGAGGATAACACTATAAAGATGTCATTAATCTCACAACTTAGACCTAATTTTCTCCCAAGCAACAGACTCTAAGAAAAAACTTCTACATGTGATTAGAAATCCTCATGTACATACCATACTGTTGCCATTGAAGTTTAATTTCCATGCAAATGTATATAAATAGTTGCAAGGTTCTGTACTAGAATGTTTATTCATAGTGATTTTCCATTTCAACAGTGAGTTACAAGATAAATGTGAATATGAACTAACGTGAGGAGGGTAATACTATAAAGATGTCATTAGTCTCCCACATTTAACACAACTTTGACTTGATTTTCTCCCAATAAAGAGATTCTTAGAAACAAATCTCTACATGAGTTTAGACATCCTCATGGACATACCATACTCTTGCCATTGAAATGTAATTTCTATGCAAATGTATATAAATAGTTGCAAGGGTCTATGAATATTTCATTAAAGTGGCTCTGAAACAGCCTATTTGTGTGGGTGCTATTCCCTGGTTAGATAAGTTGACAGATTTAGTTAGCAAGTGGACTCATTCAGTTAGATCCAGTTAGTTTCTGGTTCAAGTTACCCAATTGCCTATAAATACCAGAGGAGGAGATCATTCGCATTTTCAAAATCCACGAGCAAGAGAGAGCAGCAGAGCAGAGACAGCCATGGAGCACAGAGGTCAGCATACCAGCAAGCCAAGTCTGATGGAGAAGAAGAATGTTGGCAAAAGCACCAAGAGGTAGACAAAATCATAACATAAATAAAGATTCCAAAAAGATTCCCTCTGTATGTCTGTCTAAATATCTGCTTTCTAGGCATTATTTTTTCTTACCTTTAGAAATATGGATCAAAAGCATGTACAGGTCGATGCCTGGCATCGACTTTAAGGTGTAAGTCGATGCCAGGCATCGACTTAGGATTGCAAGTCGATGCCAGGCATCGACTTGCAGGAGCAAGTCGATGCCAGGCATCGACTTGTCGGTGCAAGTCGATGCCAGGCATCGACTTGCAACCCCAAGTCGATGCCTGGCATCGACTTGCAGGTGCAAGTCGATGCCAGGCATCGACTTGCAGCCCCAAGTCGATGCCTGGCATCGACTTGCAGGTGCAAGTCGATGCCAGGCATCGACTTGTCGGTGCAAGTCGATGCCTGGCAAAAAACGATGCCAAGCATCAACTTGCCGGCATCAACATTCACTGAAAAGTCGATGCCAGGCATCGACTTTTGGGTGCAAAATCGATGCTTGGCATCGGCTTTTGGGCCCAAGTCGATGCTTGGCATCGACTTTTGTGCCCAAGTCGATGCCAGGCATCGACTTTGTGTGCAAGTCGATGCCAGGCATCGACTTGAGGGTAAAAGTCGATGCCAGGCATCGACTTGGCCCAAAAGTCGATGCCAAGCATCAACTTGGGCCCAAAAGTGGATGCCAAGCATCGACTCTTGCACCCCCAACTCGATGCCTGGCATCGACTTTCACCCTCAAGTCGATGCCTGGCATCGACTTGCACACAAAGTCGATGCCTGGCATCGACATGCACTTAAACATCGATGCCTGGCATCGACCTGAAGCTCAAAATCCATGCCTTGCATGGACTTGGGCCTTTGAAACCACATTTACGTTTGATTTGATATTTCCAATTGCTTTCAGGGATGCGGAGTACAAGGATGAAAGGCCCATCAAGAAGCTCAGAGTCACCATGGGCTCTGCTGACCAGCAACGTGACAAAGGCAGTGGTCACCAAGCAAAGCCAAAGAAAATTATTGCACCATTATCCTCTGAGAAGGCCAGCAACCCACTAGGAATATCCTCAGGTGGACAGAGTAGCATAAAAATTCCTGAGGAGGATCCAAATATGAGGGAAAGGTCTAGGGAGACGGAGGTCATGAGGACAGATCGTCCACTTCGGGACATGACAAATCTAGAATGGTGCCTTCAGTACGTTGAGGAGAAGAATGGAGTCCTCCTTGTGTTCGCAGGGGCCTATGGCAGAGGAAAGATCACGACAACACAAGGTTTTCAGTATGGACTTGTTTACAAATTGGATTATGAAGATGAAGATTCTGACAACTTGCTTTTCTTGGTGGAGACATCGAAAGGATTAAGAAATGTCATATGCAAGATGGATTTCTTGTGCCCAGAGTGCTGTGTTCCAGAAGAGCTAGCTCAGATATGCAGAGACTCAGTGAATTTCATCAAGGACCTGATGCCATGGATACAGGGCAATATCATGCCAACACAGCACAAGAAGACGACCCCTGTAAAGGCAAGGGGTAAGCAGAGTGTGCAGAAAAAGCCCCAAAAGAAAAAGAAGATAATTGCTGAAGAGGACTTTTCTGACTCAAGCTCTAGCTCTGGGGACATAATTGTTGCACCTGGTGGAGAGCTTGCATCTGGTGTGCTTGGCACTGAGCAGAAAAAGATGAGGGAGGACATAGCTAGAAGAAAAGTTGTGAAGAAGGGGCAGTTGTTCCACCTGCCTATTAATATTATCCACAGGCCACCAGTGGATCCAGTCACAGGGAGGAGGCCCCTTGAGATCAGGGAGCCACATAATTTGCATGTCCAAAATCTTAAGAAGAAAATGAAAATCAATCCTCATGCTACTGTTGTGCCATTCCTTGTCATGGTGGATCCGCATGAGTGCAGTTGTGTGGAGGATTTCAATGAGGGTTTGTTTGAGGAGTACACGTATTATGTGATTGGAGGTTCACACTCTGCAGAGGCTCGTAGACAGTTAGTGAAGGAGCACCCTACTACATTTTTCTTTAGGTATGCAGAGTGTAAGATATATGCTGGTCTTACAACTCAGGAAGCCAAGCTTCTTGCTTGGGATCACAACAACGACAATGACTACAGGCAGAAAATGTCCTCCATAGAGAGAATTCGGTTCTTCCACCATGAATACGAAGATTGTCTTGTGAAGGAAGCTGGGAGAATACATCCCAATCTACGAAAGCAATGCCTTATTGAGGTTGGAATTGCATTGGATGAGAATAGAAAGTCAGATGCTTTGAGGAAATATGATCCATGGTTTCAACTGGCATTCAGATCAGGTGAGATCTGGGATCTTCAGGATAGAATCTTCACAATGTGGGAGCACAAGGAGGTCAAGGGCCAGAAGCAACGAAAGTCGAGGCCAGACCCACAAATTGATCTGAGGGGAAAGGGAAGGAAAGTTGACCTTTCAATTGAAGAGGCTCCTGAGGACATGAAGCTGACCCCATGGAGGGCCCTTCAAGGAATCAAGGATGATACATTGATCATATCAACTTTGTCAAGGGTAATCTCGAAGGAGTTAAGCCTCGAGGAGATGGTGACTGAGCTCAATAAGTATGTATGTTATTCTCAGATCCTTTTTCCCTCCTCCCATGCTTCTTGTCTAACCTAGTCGCTTTTATATTTATGTGTCTGTAGTCATAAAGTGTACATGAAGATTCAGGAGGTGATGATGAAGAGGCTGGGTTGCTTTTCTTGGACAGAGGTCCAAGCAGACTATCCAACCACATCATCCTACAAAGCCTTATCAGAATATTTCATCCTATTTCGTGATTGGGTAGATTCTCTTTTCAGAATATTTCATACTAAACAAATTGATGCATTGCATGGCATCAACATGGGGGCAAAAGTCGATGCCTGGCATCGACTTGGGGGCATAAGTCGATGCCTGGCATCGACTTGCAGCATAAGTCGATGCCTGGCATCGACTTGGGGGCATAAGTCGATGCCTGGCATCGACTTGCAGCATAAGTCGATGCCTGGCATCGACCTGCAACAAAAGTCGATGCCTGGCATCGACCTCGTGGCAAAAGTCGATGCCAGGCATCTACCCCAACAAGAAATCGATGCCATACATCCGTTCTTTATGTTCTGTTTGCTGTACTGAAGAGCTCTTCTAATTGTTTTTCCAATTTGTTCTGCAGAAACCAAGGAAAAGTAAGTCTACAGAGGTACTAGATGATTGCCCCCCTGCATTCCTTGCTCACATTCAAAGAGCAAGGCATGAGAAATCTAGACTGAAAGCGAAGGAGATGGATTTTGATGATGAACCCGATCTTAAATGTTTCTCCAATCCCCTAGACCCCCTTAGGCCTGTATATTACAATGTGTTCTGTAGTGATGTAAATAATATTTGTTCTGTTGTGCCTAGAAAACATTTCTCCCTTCTCATAGCGGACATACCCTATGGATTTAGGATGTTAGGATCAGTTAATGATGATGAACCCTTCAAACACCCTCAGATTCGGAAGATGGTCACTGATTTTGCAGAGTTGACTATGTCTCCTCTTTGGAGGATAGTAATTTTCCATAGCAGAGACCAGTCTTTCTCTGTTTCAACTGCTCTGAAGGCAAGATGTCATGCTGCGGAGTGCCTCACTTGGTAAGTAATCTTCTTTCTATCTCCATGGCTTTAATGATGCCCTATGTGACTCATAGTTCTTTTTTGCAGGGTGAAGACAAACGTAAATCACACTCCTTTGCATCGGTTTGTGAGTGCCACTGAATGCATTACAGTGGGCTATTATGATGAAGTAAGCAAAAGGAGAGTCAGGGAGCATTGCAATGAGAATGGGATCTCAAATGTGCTCATGTTCCCAGCCGTTACCAAGAAACTTCGTCATGTAGCTGGGGACATGACATTGGTTAACCCTTATCAGAAGCCACAAAAACTCATAATGAGATTGCTTCAGCTATTTTCCAATGATGATGACTGGGTCCTAGACCTTTTTTCGGGCACAGGTAATTTCAATTTTCACAATTTTCATTAGTCATTGTTGATTGAAGCCTCTAAGAGGCTTTCTGCTGTTTCAGGAACGACTCTGGCTTGCTCCTTAAAGATGTTCAGGCACTGCATAGCTGTGGAGAAGGATGATGCTCAAGTGAGCTTCATTAGAATGAGAATCAATGGGCTGAATGAATGCCCAGATGAAGACCAAGAGGTTGGAAGGAAGCACATTGCAGATACGGAGAGATTCCAAGCAGCTTCAAGGGAGCCTGTTCCCCCACTTGCAGATGAACCTGGGGACATGGCTGACCTTGAAGAGCCAATCTTGGAGCAAGAGAGGCAAGATAGGTGTTCTAATGTGCCAGAGGATACCAATACCCTTGAGCCTGAGGAAAGCTATGATCAGCTTCTATTGTAGATTCACATAACTCTTGTAAAACACATGAAATGTAAAAGATCATTTAATGGAAATATAATTTGGAGTTCTGCTTCCACTTGGTGTTCAGCTTGATTTATCTTGAGCATTTCTCTGATCATGTGTGAATGTTTCTTAGTATAATTTTGTTGAATATTATCTTCTCTTGGGAATGCTTTTGTGAAGTGTATTTCATATTCTGTTAATATGGCCAGGCATTCAATGGGGATCTTAACCATACAAAGGGGATGATCTTAATTGCCTTGTTAAAATGCTCTGATTTTTACAACACATGTACTCTAATTTTCCAGTAACTCTTAATTAGCTATCTTCTGTGCTTGTTGAGGTTATAGATGTAATGAAGGAGCTTCGCGAATTCTTACATGTACCTTTTCAACTCTAATCTATTGTCCAAGATCATGATGTGGGATTCTTGGTCATGCTCAACAACTAGTTTTCATGGCAGCAAGAATTTTAGTATATCTATCTTGACTACTTGGGATATGAGATCAAGCTTCTAAAGACAATATTTACAAGCAAGACTCGTGATGCTTTCTAGATATTGTAAAATGCCCACTTTTTTGCTTCATATAATGGTATTTAGGTAAAAAGAAAAAGAGAACATGTCTTTGTTCTCCTTTGTTGTGACTCAGTGTTAATGGATGGATAAATGAAGAGGTATTACATGTCACAACCTCTAGGGTTTGAAAACCCTAACTATCCTACTTATGTATGTAGGCTCAAGAAAGCACTATATGGACTAAAACAAGCTCCTAGAGCTTGGCATTTCAGATTGGTAATCTATCTACAAGATCAAGGTCTCAAGTCAAGCAATGCAGACCCTTGTTGTTCACCAAGAAGGTTCATAATGATGTTATCTATTTTTATGTGTATGTAGATGACATAATCACTACAAGCGATGACTTGGTTGGAATAGAAAAACTCAAAAGGCATATGCAAGAAGAATTCAAGATTAGTGGCCTTGGAGAGCTCACATTCTTTAGTATGTAGACCATATACACAGATCAAGGGATGTACTTGACTCAAAGGAGGTACATTCAGGATCTACTCTTGAAATTCAAGATGGATAACGCAAAGCCAACATGTACACCTTTGGAAATAAATTACAAGCTTAGTGTTTATGAAAGTGAATAGATTGAATACATAAAAGAGTACAAAAATTTGGTAGGTAGTGTAATCTATGCTACATATACAAGGAAAAACATCTCATATAGTGTAGGACTGCTAAGTCAAGTCATGTACTCTCGAAGAAAACCACATGAGGATGTAGCTAAGAGAGTGCTCAAGTATCTCCAAGGCAATATCAATGAAGGCATATTCTATCCATATACATAAAATTTGGATCAAAGCTATACTGCATATTGGGCAAGATCCAAAGATGAGAGGAGTACTTTAGGTTTTCTAGATTTCGCAAGTTCTAAACTTCTATCATGGAGTTTGAAGAAGCAACCTACAGTTGCGCTATCTTTAACTGAAAGAGAATATATGGGTTTGATCATAGCAACTCAAGAAACTATATGCATAAAGGAATTGTATGCATATTTGGGACTTGTGAGTTCCAAACTTCACATATTTGGAGACAATATATGTTCTATGTACCTAACATCAAGTCATCTTTACCATGAAAGAACCAAACATATAGAGGTTAGTTATCATTTCATCATGGAAAGGCTCATGGCAAAGGAAATTGATGTTTCTTTTGTACCAATTGCAAACCAAGTAGCATATATGGGGAATAAATCTCTTGATGGAGTTAAATTTTGTAGGTTCAAGTCAGTAGGAGATATTTATCAAGGAATCAAGAATGAACCATGCTTTAGCTTTAGGGGGATATGTTAGAAAAAATTCAAGCTTGCATCATGCTTGAATGTCTGTTTTAGTTCAAGACCTTACTTGTAAGAGCACCATAGTGTTAAGGTATTAAGCTCAATTTTCATTCCTTGTAAAATGCCATAAGCATTTATAGTTTCCAACTCTTTATTCTTGGTAGAGGATAAATATGGGATACTAAAAAATTCACGAGATTGGAGGTTGGTTATCTTGGTGATCAATCAATCATCTAAATCAATTCTTTGAACTTGATTTCTTCTATCCTAGATTATAGGAGAATTGATATTCAATCACAACAACCAAGCTTGGGAGGTGATTTGAATTCAAACTCATTGTATAGAAGATCTAAAATCTCAAGAGAGCCTATATGAAGACTCACAAATGCTTGTAGAATATGTTAAAGCAATGTACAATCATATTTGATCTTCACTTTCCTCATCTTCTATTTCCTTGTATGATTATCTCCAAGACTTGTCAACTTTTAGAGGCTAGTTCTCACTCCACGATGATCCAATCTTTATGCATAAAGACTCACTGAAAAGATACGTATCTAATTTATGGATACAATTTTTTTAGATCATTTGTTTTAGTAGGTTGTGAGAAACAAGTCATTTATGGTCTCATGGTCTATTTTTGCACATCCCTCGAAAGTCGAGATGATCACCACCTATTAGTGTTTAGCTTGTGATTAGCACATAGCTTGATGATAAATTCAACCTTGTGCATAGTAGCAACTTAATCCTGTATTTCACCTTCCTCTAAGAGGAATTTAAGTGACTGTAATCAGTCTAGTAGCACTGAGTATTTGAAGGTGCATGAATCACCCATAATTAGCAAGTTCCTTGGTGTAGTCTATGTGCAAACCTATGTGTTTTGTGTAAATCATTTCTCTTTGATCTTCGAAATCACATAGGGTATTTTATTGCATTAATTTGGATCTCATAAGGTATATTAGACTCTTCAAAAGCAAATGAACTGGTCTTGTGCTAATTAACAAAACCAAATTTCAACACTTAAGAGCATACGATTCTACTACTCAGGTTTCTCGGAGTATTCATAGTTTAAAGAACAACATCTCTGCACTTGATTACATCATTCTCTTATGAGCCATTATTGAAAGGGGGAGGCATCACATGCGAGATGCATATATTGTTGCTTTGTAGATTTCAAAAATGCTTTTTGCACATATGTTTGAACTAGATCCACATGAAGGTTGTAGGTCATGGCGTACACATATAGCTCATATGAGGGATTATGGAATTATACAAATCACTAATCATATATTTGAGCACTTCGGAGGTTATATCTTCCTTGGTTCACTCCACTATTAGAGTGAAACAAGGTTGTCAATTATCTCCTACATTGTTTAGTACCTATGTGGATGAGTTTTTCTGTTATGTTGTGAGAGTTAGAGAAAAGGAATCACACATGGAAAGACGTAAATCCCACTTATATTATATGATGCTCACAATATATTGATCTTTGATTCCCTATAGGTTATTTAACAACTCTTGGATGCATTGTACATGTGTTTGCACAAGATAGTGGTTTGCAGTTTATGGGTAGGATACAATAGAGGACATTTACACACACATACTTGGGATTAATTCTAGTGGGACAATGTTTTACCTAATGAGAGCAACAAAGGCTAGATTGGCTTGGGGTTATGCAAGTTTAGGAAGATTGGAGAGGATGTGTTTAAAACTTCAATTTTAGGAACCTTGAAAAGAACTCTAAATTTTTTTTTCTTTTATCGATATCATCAATATGGTATGTATTAAATATTTGGATACCCTTGGTGATTTTTATAATAGAGTAGGTCACATCGATAGAAGGACAACGATGGAGAGACCTTTAGTTTTTGTGATCACTTGGATAATTAGAGAAAAAGCTTTAGTACTAGAGCTAAGAATCACCTTGCTGGTGATTGATGCAGATACCAAATCTTCATACATAGGCTTTGGAAGTTCCCCAAAGGTAGATATTCCCAATGGGCTATGGAGTTTTCTAAATAACTGGACTTCAAGGGGACGAAGGTTGCTAGCATGCTTAAATGTCCTCATAGTTTTGGAGATATGGATTTAACATAGACAAACTAACCCCATTTTAGCATTCTCTAGAGATATGAGCTCTTGTTTTAGCATGAATAGACATTATTAGAATTACTTATCAAGACTAGATTTAATTGGATACCATGAGGAACTAGATAGATCCTACTTAGGAGCTAAAGGAAAAGATTGCTTTTTACAAAGAGCATCTTCCTTAGCCCATAGAAGATGGTTTTGTAGATAGGCCCATATATTTGAACATATATTTATCATATGAGATACAATATGTTATTCATAAGACACATCTTCCCACCATCTGGGCAATCGAAGTAATGTGTATAGATATTCTACTAGAGGAGAAGATATGCAACACATGCTATAATGCTTTTGAGATAGACTTACACTTCATATGTCATTGTCCATCATATTGTATATGTGGATGCAAACATTATCTGATTAGAGAGGGTTTAGGGGAACTATCTAAAGTCAAGGGATTCTAGAAGCATAGATGTTTGGGTATATTTTAGCTTGAGCTTAGGAGACATAGAAATAGACTCTTTATGAGATCATATAGGTATAATATTTATGCGATTAGAGAGATATACTCACTAACAAGTTATTGAATATTTATAAGCATCCACTACCACTAAACAAAAAATCTTGGACACCATCCATACTAAAGAATCTTGGATGAAAATGCAGTTAAGGAGATATAAGCATCTATGACTATTGAGAGGGTATCGAAACATAGATGATGATTAGAGAAGGAATATTTGGACCATTCTAGCATGCCACATATGGATCCTTGCAAGGATCCTCATGGTGGAGGCTATTGAAGAGCTTGGGCATTGGTAAATGCTTTACAACCTCTAAGATGGAAGATCATTCCTCTTCACATTGTCTTACTAATTGTATTGCGGAACATTAGTATCTTCTCAAGGTCTTGTATATTTGTACGTGCTAGAGACTTTTTGCGGTATGTACACCTCTAATGCATAGCAAGTACTCAACTTATATCATGAATTTCTTAATATCTTGATTTATATTTTTGATATCTCTATCTGAAACATTGTATCAGATTCAGCACTTTCTAACCTTCTAGTCTCATAGTTCATTTTGGTCTTTAGTATTTTTAAACATTTCATTTCAATCTCTCTCTTTGTCCCCCTCATATATACATTCATACATACATACATACATACATACATACATCCATACATACATACATACATACATACATACATACATACATACATACACACATTCATACATTCATTCATACATTCATTCATACATACATACATACATACATACATACATAACTAGATTCATACATACATACATACATACATACTTACATACATACATTCATTCATACATACATACATACATTCATACATTCATACATTCATACTCACATACATACATATACATACACACATACATACATACCTACATACATCCATACATACATACATAAATACATACATACATATACACATACATAAATACATACGTTCATACATACATTCATACATGCATAAATTCATACATACATGCATTCATACATACATAAATACATACATACATACATAAATAGATACATACATTCACACATGGAATTAGATAGTGGGTGGTACACATAAGTTTGAAGGCAAGGTAGAGGCTATACTTATACATGTATGTGTATGTGTTTAAAATAAATATTTGATGTTTGAAGGTCTCCAACATAGCAGATCCCAAATAAATGGACTAATTTTGCAGTTCAATGAGGGAATCAAATACAAAAACTACAACAATATATTCCAAAGAGCTTGAGCAAATAAAGTTGTGGGACCTCGAGACTCAGGTTATATGTGCTACCATGACGTATGTGCATTTTCATTTTAGGCCCTAGGGTCAATTATTGTTTGCTTGGAGACATTGTAGTAATATATAATTTAACAAATACTTGTAGTAAATATTAGACCAATTTAAAATACATGATAAACGATATGATATATCCAAGAGATAAACAAGCAAAGATTATGAATACATTACACAGCAAAGCATTGGAGAAATAACAAAAAAAAAAGAATATATATGGTTCCTTAGGGTATTGTGCATATCAAATATATCCAAGGCTCAAGTAGATAAAAAAATAGCATACCAATTTTCCAGTGTGTCCTCTCTCTCTCTCTCAATGTGCAGGCATTCACTACTTGCAAGAAAGGCTTGAATGATGTGTGTGGAGCTCTCCTCGCATCCACATATACCCTCTTTTATTCAAAAAATAGCAATGATATGGAATGGTCTAGTGCCACCATGTGGCCATCATGAAACACTCATCCCCATTACTACTGAATACCTTAGGATATCCACCAAGCTTACGACCTTGGCTATGGCTGGACCTTGTCCCACACACACATGGAATGATCCCTTTGGACCAATATGATCCCTGTGGACCAATGCCTGACACTCTTTCCCCCTTTTAAAGATCATTATTCCCAATGATCAATGAGGGAAAGTACTTGTGATCTAGAGCTTCTGATTCCCATGTAGAGTCAGAAAGTGGTAATCCTCTCCAAGCTACTAGATACTCTTGGATGACATGATTCCTCAATCGGTTGTGTCTCGGATCTAGTATCCTGTCTCAAGAATGATCTATGCTATCACTTTCTTGCAAAGAAACAATATGCTTGATTTGATTATCCTCCTTGGAATATACTTTCGAAGCTTATTGACATGAAACACTGGTTTCAAAACCTTGGTTAAAGCTTACCACACTTCCCTATGGATAGTGAAGTAGATCTAGTTGGTACCTAAAGAAAGACTCTATCTTGTTCCTGAAACGATCTAGGAGATCTCTTCCCATCAGGATACTCTTTTGCCCTATCATCTGTTTGCTGCAGCTTGGCTTAATTAGTCATTTCTAAATTTACAATACTCTTTTGTCCTATCATCTTAATTGCTGCATCCCCATTGCACGATGTCATTTACAAAGTACTCCATTGCATTTAATGGACTTAAATTCAGCAGGTACAAAAACGTATGTGCACCCACCAAAGCACAACAATGCAAAGATGTTTCACATCAAAAAGCAATGGAATTCTAACATACCTTGTTGGGATTTCAGGATGAGGGAGGAGAAGAAGAAGATAGGGATGAGGATGACATAGAAAGACAAAGATTTGCCCGTCTTTCTCCTTCATCCTCACCTCTATCTTTTTCTTTGTCTTACAATTTCCGACGAGTACTGCATTGCATTGTGGCATGTGTGATGGACTTACACTCAGCGTATTAGGTCAACATTGACAAAGTACTGCATTGCAATTCAGGTTAACATATGCGTGATAGCCAAGGTGATGGACTTAATGTTAGCAATTCAGGTTAAGATAGCCAAAGTACTTACGTTCAAGCAGATAGGAATTACCTTCAAGCAGGTGCGATGGAATTACTTTCAAGTAGGTAGGAAAACATATATGTATGCACCAAAGCATAACAATGCAAAGTACTGCATTGCAGTGTAGTGTGGTGCGATGGACTTACGTTCAAGTAGGTACAAAAATGTATATGTATGCACCAAAGCACAACGATGTATATGTTTGCCAAAGCACTTATGACATTTCCACCATGTGGTCATCATGAAACAGTTACCATGGTCTAGTGCCACCATGTGGTCATCATGAAACTGTTGTCAGGATCTTGCTCACACGCATACAGAGATTACGGACGCAGAAAAACACACAGAAAATAGAGGCAACAAGAGACGAGACTGAAAGCAAGATTGGGTGCAATCTCCCCCCATGCACTCTGTTTTGACAGTCCACAGAGTGCATGTATTTATAGGAATTTTGATTACGTCGAAAAGAGTGGTTACAAGAGGGCGGATTCAAAAAGCAAGCCTGAAACTAAAAGTTGATAACTTTTACAGAAAGCCATTGCTTTCAATAATAGAAACTACAGTCTACAACGATCCTTATTCTAACCATTACTTTTCTAACAATAGAACCTTCTACGCGGGTTTATTTACAAGCTAAATAATAATTATTCGGATTATTGATGTCCGCCCTTTCACGCCTTGCATGCTCCTCACAAACCTTCAGCTGCTATATCATAAACATCAAAATCATATTAATACATTAATAATATAACACTTTAGCAATGCATTGTTCAATAATATACAACATGCCTCCCAGTTGACAAGCAACTGACCTCAGTTGATAAAATAATTCAACACTCTAACAATTATAATGCAGTGTTCAACATATTCCATGTGACAATCCAACAATGCATTGGCTACCATATTGCATGTTACAATCCAACAATGCATTGGCTAACATATTCCATGTTACAATCCAACAATGCATTGGCTAACATATTCCATGTTACAATCCAACAATGCATTGGCTAACATATTCCATGTTACAATCCAACAATGCATTGGCTATTCCATATTTCAATCCAACAATGCATCGGCCAACATCTTCCATAATACATTAATAATTTAACACACTCCAACAATTACTTGTTCAACATACTCCATAATTCATAACATGCCCCTCAGTTGAAAAGACAACTAACCTCAGTTGATAAAATAATAAACATGGATAGCCAGTCACATGTTTCATCACTGAATGACAAAAAAACATAGGCATGTTCCATGTAAAAACACATGCATGGAAATGTTCATGGAGGTGTTAAGTTATTAAAAGTATCTGTGAGATGCGGACATAGTCTTTCTAATGAATTTGGGCAAGCAAAACTTGAATATGCTCCTATGGACTAAATTCAATATGTAAATGCATCACAATTATCAAACATGTAGGGTAAACTTTAAAGGTAGAAATGAATCCTTAAACTCTTCTTGAAAAGCCTTCCAGGTGCGTGGACAATCTGCAGTCTGAGAAAGATCATTTCACCATTGCTGCGCTCTTCCGACCAAATAATTAGTGGCAAACTCGATTTTCTTATTTTCTGAATATAACTCATCGGAAAAGAAATCGTTGAATAGGGATAGCCATAATAAGACAAAGCGGCCATCTATTCGTCCGTCGAATTGAAGCATAGCATAACGTCCTTGTATGGTTTGTTGAAGTGTTTGAAGTTCTTGGTTCATAATCTTTAACTCTTGCTCGAATGAAACTCCAAGTAAAGGTGAATTACTGTAATCCTCCATAGTGCTCTTGAACCCTTCCTCTCAACCTTGGTGTATTGAACCTTCTTGTTTGCAACCTCGGTGTCTCGATCCCGTGTTCTCAACCTTGCTTGGTATCTTGAACACTTAATCAAGTGCCATCCAAGGATTTTGAAGGAATTCACACTTCAAGCTAGCTCATTGGAAAGTTCGTTCCGAGAGCTTTCCAACGGTATATTACACGCCTCAATCCGTCCTACGGATTGAGAGATACACTTCATTCTTTGTTGGGTCAATCCTTGAAATCGTCGCGAGCGCCTTCCACAAGTAATAAAGAGAGAGAACTTGAGTACAACTCCAAGAGATGGTGGAGTGATCAAAGTACTTCCCTTGAGAGTAGGAGGTTGTGGGTTCAAATCCTCCTACCTTAGGGACTCTAAACCTCTCTATTACCACTCAAAAATTAAAATTGCCTCGCGCGTAGCCAACGGTCGCCAAGGGAGCCTTGGGTGCCAATGTTGCCAATGTATTGCCTAAGTTCTTTGCCTTAGTCGACGCCTTGGAGTAAGCCGAAGGAGTAAACGTAGGTGAAAACGTAGGTTCTGGTTCTGGAACTGGAACAGGAACAGAAACCGAAACAGAAACAGAAACAGAAACCGAAGACGGAGACGGAGACGGAGACGGAAATGGAAACGGAAACGGAAATGAAAACGGAATTCAGAATCGCGAACAGAGAAAAGAACCCTCTGTATTGACGCGTGCAGAGCTCGGATACCACTGTTGTCAGGATCTTGCTCACGCGCATACAGAGATTACGGATGTAGAAAAACACACAGAAAATAGAGGCAACAAGAGACGAGACTGAACGCAAGATTGGGTGCAATCTCCCCCCATGCACTCTGTTTCGACAGTCCACAGAGTGCATGTATTTATAGGAATTTTGATTACGTCGAAAAGAGTGGTTACAAGAGGGCGGCTTCGAAAAGCAAGCGTGAAACTAAAAGTTGATAACTTTTACAGAAAGCCATTGCTTTCAATAACAGAAACTACGGTCTATAACGACCCTTATTCTAACCATTACTTTTCTAACAATAGAACCTTCTACGCGGGTTTATTTACAAGCTAAATAATAATTATTCGGATTATTTATGTCCGCTCTTTCACCCCTTGCATGCTCCTCACGAACCTTCAGCTGCTATATCATAAACATCAAAAACATATTAATACATTAATAATATAACACTTTAGCAATGCATTGTTCAATAATATATAACAGACTCACTCATCCCCATTACTACCGAATACCTTAGAATATCACCCGAGCTTGGACCTTGGCTATGGCTAGAGCTTCTCGCACACACACATGGAATGATCCCTATGGACCAATGTATGACACTCGTTTCCCATTCTAAAGATCATTGTCCTCAATGATCAATGAGGGAATGTACTTGCAAACTAGAGTTTGTGATTACCAAGTAGAGTCAATAAGCAATAATGCTCTCCATGCTACTAGAAACTCTTGGATGACACAGTTCCTCAATTGTTTTTGTCCCTCATCTAGTATTCTATTTGGAGAATTATCTGTGCTATCACTTTGCTACAAAGAAACAATTCCCTCTGTTAGATTATCCTCCTTGGAATATACTTTGGAAGTTGACTGACATGAAACACTGGTTTCAAAACGTTGGTGAAAGCTTACTACACTTCTCTATGGATAGTGAAGTAGATCTAGTTGGTACCTGATGAATGACTCTGTCTCCTTCCTGAAAGGATATAGGACATGTCTTCATATCAGCATACTCTTTTGCCCCATTAGCTGCTTGTTGCATCTTGGCTTCAGCTATTTTTAAATTTGCTTGGAGGTTCGCAAAGAACTCCAAATCACTAGGACATTTCTTCAGCATTCCTATGGTACTAGGAGCATTGGGATTCATGCCATAGCTGATCTCAAAAGGAGACATGTCTGTCAACTTTTGAGGCCTTATTATTATAAGCAAACTCTACTAGTGGTAGATAACTATCCCAATTCGTCTGTCTCCACACACATATGCTCTCAACATGTGCTCAAGAATCTAGTTGACCCGTTTGGTGAGAGGTGTTTCATAATCTAGATGTCTTGTTTTGTTGAAGTGGTTATATGTAGTGGGATGTGTGTGTCAGTGATTCAGTGTGAATGTCTACATGCTAGTAATCATTATTTTATCGAGGGAGACAAATAGTTAAACTACAACAATATATACAAAAGATGTGGAGAAAATATAGTCGTGGAATTTCCAAACTTAGGTTCGATCCATTGTGGATACAATCCATGTGGGTATCTTCGTAACTTGATATAAAGTTGTAAGTTTTATTGAGGGTTTCATGAGTTTGAATTTTCCATTATTTTTTTTAATATAAAGGAAGTTCGGCAATAGCCTACTCTCCCGGACTTGAATTAAATTAAGAAACAAAGGTACAATAGAAGGGGACTAGTGCCCACGGGACCCCCCAAATCCCACAAAGCAGGGGAAGCTTGGTTGATTCCTAGGTTGCATTACAAAGAAGGTTGATCACCCTCTCGTCGCCCTCATGCGGGACCCACTTGGGTTTGAGCTTGTTGTTGATCAAAAGGAGGACTTGATGATGCCTGAAGGGGGGGGATTTCTTACTGTTGACAATCCTTTTGCCAAGGAGGAAAAGAGATTTTTCAATCGACCACTCCCTAGGGGAGTCGCCGAAGTTGAGAGCACACCGCTCCCGCCAAATTTTCCACAGGACTTCCCCTCTGATTGCGTTCCAGAGAGCCGCAGAGCACCCAATCGCTTCACCCAAAAGGACTTGTTTCCAACTAAGCTGTTTCTGAACTCTGATTTTCAGTCCAACCATCTGCCAGATTCTGTAGGAGTTGGGGCAAGTAAGGAAGATGTGTGGGACATCTTCGATTGCGCGGTGGCAGCGTTTGCACCACGGAGGGATCCCACAAATTTTGCTTGCCTTATGGTTAGTCCAAATTCCTCGATGAAGAATTTGCCATAAGAGGACCGACTTCTTAATCTCTATAAGTGGGTGCCAGATACCCATGAATTTCATGTCCCACCGAAGCCGCGTCCAAGACAGGCACCACTTCTTGTTGAGGCTGATCTGGAGGTCAGTCGTTTCATTGATGTTCGGGATTTTGAGTAGGCTGTTTCCATTGTGCCATTTGAGACCACGCGCGTTCGGAGCGTCATGTCCCATGAGAAGGCGAGTTTTGTGACGATCCCAAGCGAGGCATCTGCTTTGCAAGGTGTTCCATTCTTCGTAGGAGATGTTTATGCGAGGGTCGATATCCTCGTAGTTGATCCAACTGTTGGTGTCATGTTTCGAGAGGTGTTTCCATTTTTTGAATCCTTTGTTCCATAACTTCTTGGCATTTCGAATGTTCCACGGCTCCACACTCCGGATGCCATGAATCGGAAACCAGATAGAGTCGTTTTGTCTGATACCGGCCGCCCACTTCCAGTCCTCACTAATTCTTGTGAAGCTTTTGACTTTATTCCAGCCCTTCCAAAGAGAGCATACGAGATTGGAGCCTTTCGGGAAGACAGGTATCGGGGAGAATAGCAGGGTCATGATGTCAAGGTTCTTCCAGTTCGGGGATCCCATGAGGGCCAACTCATTTTTGTTTCTGAAGATCAGCTTGGCCCACGAGGCCTCCCTATTGCACCAAGCTTTAATCATCCATTTAGCTGCCAGTTTGTTAGCCATGCACCCAATGTCCAGGATGCCAAGCCCCCCGCTATCTCTAGGGCTGGTGCAGATGGCCCATTTGATTTTAGGCACCCCCCTTCTGTTATGATCACCCGTCCAAAGAAAGTTTCTGCAGATGCTATTCAGTTTGGACAGGCCTTGCTCATTCGGTCTCCAGCAAGAAAGGAAATAGATGGTAGACGAGAGGAGGAACGTGTTGATAACCATCGCCCGTCCAGCGAGATTGATTTGCATGCCTCTCCAGTAATTGAGCTTGTTTTCAAGTTTGGCCAGCACCCAGTTCCATCGCTGCTCCATAGAGACGCCAAACCCCAAGGGGATTCCAAGCAGCCGAAAGATTTGACCCTGCGGAATGATTTGACAGCCATGATCAATGAGAAGGCCAGGTTGATGTCCCACAATGGCCCTAAAGGCGGTCTTATTGTGGTTGATTTTGGATCCAGAGGCCTCACAAAAGGTATCAAGACACCTCCAGAAAGTCTCCAGGCTGGTATTATCAATTTTCCATTATTCTTCACATCTATTTGAACTTCATTTATTATTATAATCGAATAATTAATTCTTGTTTTTCATAGGTTTTGATGATTCTTTGACTTAAATATATGCAATCTAATCCAACTTTCATGTGATTTATTTTTTTTCACCACTCTATTTGCAAGTAAGTAGTGGTGAAACTACTTGATGATGCATACCATTCCTAGTCAGCTTGCTCTTTCCATGGTGGCATGATTTGTTTTCTCTTCTATACCCGACTGTTTGGTTGTTTAAGCCATAGAAAAGTCTGTAGTACCTTCTTCCATATTAGGCTAACTCTTGGTCATCGTTTTGTGAGTGCCAAAAAATGTAGATATTGTGATGAGGGTAGCAAGAGAAGATTCACGTAAGATTATAATGCAAATGGCAATGTGATAGAGTAGTATGTTCTAGAGTTACATAATCATAGGCCATGTTTAAAAGGAGTGATAAAATGTGTGTGAAATAAATGGAAACACATCTCTTCAGATTTGGTTTTCCAAATATTTTGGGGAATCTAAGAGGATAGAATGACATGCTACAAGTTGAGAAATTATGTCAATGGGAATTTCATTCGACTTGACTGGTGCAACAACAACTTATGATATACCGTTAAAGGACGAATTAAGGGATTGAAAACGTTACAATCTAAGAACTTAACGCCACACTGATGGAAATGACGTAAAGACACGAAATGATGTATAAAGAATAGAAAAAAAGATGATGATGGTGGAATTCACAACGGAGACACGAACTGGGGCGGTTGACGGAAATGACGTAAAGACACGAAATGATGTATACAGAATAGAAAAAGGGATGATGATGGTGGAATTCACAACGGAGACACGAACTGGGGCGGTGAAGTGCAGCAGGTAAGAACTTTGGAGGCATGTCTGCATATTTGGAGCCAAAGTACTTACGTTCAAGCAGGTAGGAAGTACGTTCAAGCAGGTGCGATGGACTTACGTTCAAGCAGGTAGGAAAACGTATATGTATGCACAACAACGCAAAGATGTTTCACATGATCTTTCCCAAAGTCTGCGATGGACTTACGTCTGTACGCACCAACAACGCATCCACAAGCAATGGAATTCACAAGCAATGGAATTCCGACATACCTTGTTGGGCTTTCAGGGCGAAGGAGGAGAAGAAGAAGATAGGGATGAGGATGACGCAGAAAGGCAAAGAGTCGCCTGTCTTTCCCCGTCATCTTCACCCATATCATTTTCTTTGTCTCTTACAGTAGCCGGCGAATGACTCTGCTGCAGAAGGAGGATTTCCAACGTCAACGCTGTCCCGGCCCATCACCAGCATCCCTCACTATTTCGCACAAAATCATATAAGAGCTCGAGAGCGACCCATACATAGCCGACTTAGTAAGGTAGAGGCACCCATCTTCGGGAACTCTGAGGCATCCAGCACGAATTTGAGGGAAGGAAGAGCTTTAAGGTCCTTGAATTCGAGAACCCGATGCCTAGGACTATAATTGAGAAAACAAAATAAAATTAAATAAGAGTTTATCTATTTTTTTACAAAGAGACCACATATCCGTCTAAAGCTCAAAAACTGGTACAAACAGCTGGATCAAATAAGGGGCTCGAAGAGGTGCCATGTCCATTTTCTTCTAGAGTCTTCCCCTCTCAAAATAATTCATGCTTTAAGGAGATGTGAACATATGAGGGAAAGAAAAGTTTAAAGCTCCTTGATGCCTAGTACTATGATTGAGGAAACAATTCATACGTCCGGTGAATGTCAAAAAATCTATAATTCTAAGGCAATATGATGAGGTTAGCCAGAGACGATTCACATAAGATTATAATTCGAATGGCATTGTTATAGGGTAGTATGCTCTAAAATCATATAAGTATAGGCCATGTTCGAAATGAATGATAAAATGTGTATAAAATACATGGAAACATATCTATTTATCTTGTTTTTCAAAATATTTTAGGGAATCTAAAAGGATAGAATGACATATTCCTTGTTTGTTATCTCAATGTTACACTAGACCACTTATGTGTTATCCTTGTATACACTACTTTGTAGGGACCAAGCCAAGGACCTTCATTAGTAGGCTCAAGGTATTATGTATATTTTTCTTATAATTATAATAGATTGAAATTCTATATCTTATCAAGAATAAAAGTGAAGTTCTTGAATGCTTCAAGAAGTACCTAGCACATGTGGAAAATCATACTGGTAGGTAATTGAAGAAACTCAAATCTGATGGAGAGGGAGAGTACTTCTCCTAAGATTTTAAATATTATTTGCAAGATAAAGTCATTAAAAGGGAAGTTACTATCAAATACTCCTTTCAACTGAATGGTATTGCAAAGACAAGAAACAAGAGCCTAGTTGGATCAGCAAGAACTATGCTTGAAAGAGAGGAAGCTACCACATTATCTATGGGCATAAGCTATATCTACTATTTTGTAGCTTGTGAATAGACTTCCATCCAAATCTCTTGAAGGTATGAGTCCTTATGAAGCTTGGAATTAGTAGAAAACCAAGTCTAGGTCATTGCAAGTTTTTTGGTTGTTTAGCATATGTACATGTGCCTTCACAAATCAAAGAAAAATTAGATGAAAGAGCAACCAAGGCTTTATTTATTGGCTATGATTCAACTCAAATGGCATACAAGTCCATAATATATCCACAAAGAAATTTACCACAAGTAGGGATGTTGTATTTGAAGAACATAGATTATGGTATAAAGAGCCCAAACAGATCCAAAGATGAGGGGAGAAGTACTTTAGGTTTTCTAGATTTTGCAAGTTCTAAACTTGTATCATGGAGTTCGAAGAAGCAACCTACAGTTGCGCTATCTTTAACTGAAAGAGAATATATGGGTTTGACCATAGCAACTCCAGAAACTATATGCATAAAGGAATTTTATGCATATTTGGGACTTCTGAGTTCCAAACTTCACATATTTGGAGACAATATATGTTCTATGTACCTAGCATCAAGTCAACTTTTCCATGCAAGAACCAAACATATAGAGGTTAATTATCATTTCATCATGGAAAGGCTCATGGCAAAGGAAATTGATGTTTCTTTTGTGCCAATTGCAAACCAAGTAGCATATATGGTGAATAAATCTCTTGATGGAGTTAAATTTTGTAGGTTCAAGTCAGTAGGAGGTATTTATCAAGGAATCAAGAATCAACCATGCTTTAGCTTTAGGGGGATATGTTAGAAAAAATTCAAGCTTGCATCATGCTTGAATGTCTGTTTTAGTTCAAGACCTTACTTGTAAGAGCACCATAGTGTTAAGGTATTAAGATCAATTTTCATTCCTTGTAAAATGCCATAAGCATTTACAGTTTCCAACTCTTTATTATTGGTAGAGGATAAATATGGGATACTAAAAAATTCATGAGATTGGAGGTTGGTTATCTTGGTGATCAATCAATCATCTAAAACAAGTCTTTGAACTTGATTTCTTCTATCCTAGATTATAGGAGAAGTGATATTCAATCACAACAACCAAGCTTGAGAGGTGATTTGAATTCAAACTCATTGTATAGAAGATCTAAGATCTCAAGAGAGCCTATATGAAGATTCACAAATGCTTGTACAATATGTTAAAGCAATGTACAATCATATTTGAACTTCACTTTCGTCATCTTCTATTTCCTTGTATGATTATCTCCAAGACTTGTCAACTTTTAGAGGCTAGTTCTAACTCCACAATGATCCAATCTTTATGCATAAAGACTCATTGAAAAGACACGTGTCTCAAGTCATTTATGGTCTCATGGTCTATTTTTGCACATCCCTCAAAAGTCGAGATGATCACTACCTATTAGTGTTTAGCTTGTGATTAGCACATAGCTTGATGATAAATTCAACCTTGTGCATAGTAGCAACTTAATCTTGTATTTCACCTTCCTCTAAGAGGAATTTAACTGACTGTAATCAGTCTAGTAGCACTGAGTATTTGAAGGTGCATGAATCACCCATAATTAGCAAGTTCCTTGGTCTAGTCTATGTGCAAACCTATGTGTTTTGTGTAAATCATTTCTCATTGATCTTCGAAATCACATAGGGTATTTTATTGCATTAATTTGGATATCATAAGGTATATTAGACTCTTCAAAAGCAAATGAACTGGTCTTGTGCTAGTTAACAAGACCAAATTTCATCAATTAAGAGCATACGATTCTACTACTCAGATTTCTCTGAGTATTCATAGTTTCAAGAACAACATCTCTACACTTGATTACATCATTCTCTTATGAGCATGCTGGCAATATATTGATCTTTGATTCCCTAGAGTTTTATTCAACAACATTTGGATGCATTGTACATATGCTTGCACACGATAGTGGTTTGTAGTTTATGGGTAGGATACAATAGAGGACATTTACACACACATACTTGGGATTAATTCCAGTGGGACAAATGTTTTACCTAATGAGAGTACCAAAGGCTAGATTGGCTTGGGGTTATGCGAGTTTAGGAACATTGGAGAGGATGTGTTTAAAACTTCAAATTTAGGAACCTTGAAAAGAACTCTAAATTTTTTTATCTTTTATCGATATCATCAATGTGGTATGTATTAAATATTTGGGTACCCTTGGTGATTTTTATCATAGAGTAGGTCACATCGATAGAAGGACAAGGATGAAGAGACCCTTAGTTTTTGTGATCACTTGGATAATTAGAGAAAAAGCTTTAGTACTAGAGCTAAGAATCACCTTGCTGGTGATTGATGCAGATACCAAATCTTCATACATAGGCTTTGGAAGTTCCCGAAAGGTAGATATTCCCAATGGGCTATGGAGTTTTCTAAATAACTGGACTTCAAGGGGACGAAGGTTGCTAGCATGCTTAAATGTCCTCATAGTTTTCGAGATATGGCTTTAAGATAGACAAACTAACCCCATTTTAGCATTCTCTAGAGATTTGAGCTCTTATTTTAGCATGAATAGACATTATTAGAATTACTTATCAAGACTAGATTTAATTGGATACCATGAGGAACTAGATAGATCCTACTTATGAGCTAAAGGAAAAGATTGCTTTTTTACAAAGAGCATCTTCCTTAGCCCATAGAAGATGGTTTTGTAGATAGGCCTATATATTTGAACATATATTTATCATATGAGATACGATATGTTATTCATAAGACACATCTTCCCACCATCTAGGCAATTGAAGTAATGTGTATAGATATTCTACTAGAGGAGAAGATATGCAACACATGCTATAATGCTTTCAAGATAGACTTACACTTCATATGTCATTGTCCATCATATTGTATATGTGGATGCAAACATTATCTTATTAGAGAGGGGTTAGGGGAACTATCTAAAGTCAAGGGATTGTAGGAGCATAGATGTTTGGGTATATTTTTGCTTGAGCCTAGGAGACATAGAAATAGACTCTTTATGAGATCATATAGGTATACTATTTATGAGATTAGAGAGATATACTCAATAACAAGTTATTGAATATTAAGTTCTCATCTTGTATCATGAAGTTCCAAGAAGCAACCTACAGTTGCACTATCCTTAACTTAAAGAGAATATAGGGCTTTGATCATAACAACTCAGGAAGCTATATGGATAAAATATTTGTATGCATATTTAGGACTTGTGAGTCCCAAATTTCACATATTTGGAGACAATATAAGTTCTATGCACCTAACATCAAGTCATCTTTACCATGCAAGAACCAAACATATAGACGTTAATTATCATTTAATCATGGAGAGGCTCATGGCAAAGGAAATTGATGTTTGTTTTGTACTAATTGAAAACCACGTAGCATATATGGTGAATAAATCTCTTGATGGAGTTAAACTTTGTAGGTTCAAGTCAATAGGAGGTATTCAAATCATCAAGGAAGCAAGACTCAAGCATGCTTTAGATTTAGGGGGATATGTTAGAACAAATTCAAGCTTGCGTCATGCTTGAATGTCTATTTAACTTCAAGACCTTACTTGTAAGAGCACCATAGTGTTAAGGTGTTAAGTTCATTTTGCATTTATATTTTCCAAGTCTTTATTCTTGGTAGAGGGTAAATATGGGATACTAATAAATTCATGAAATTGGAGGTTGGTTATTTTGGTGATCAATCAATTATCTAAATCAAGTCTTTTAACTTGATTTCTACTATCCTAGATTATAGGGGAAGTGATATTCAATCACAACAACCAAGCTTGCTAGGTGATTTGAATTCAAACTCATTGTATAAGAGTCCTAAAATCTCAAGAGAGTATATATAAAGATTCAAAAATGCTTGTACAATATGTTAAAGCAATGTATAATCATATTTGATCTTCACGTTCCTCATCTTCTATTTCCTTGCATGATTATCTCCAAGACTTGTCAACTTTTAGAGGCTGCTTCTCCCTCCACAATGATCCAATCTTTATGCACACGGAATCATTCAAAAGATATGCATGAATCACCCATAATTAGCAAGTTCCTTGGTCTAGTCTATGTGCAAGCCTATGTGTTTTGTGTAACTCATTTCTCATTGATCTTCCAAATCACATAGGGTATTTTATTGCATTTATTTGGATCTCATAAGGTATATTAGACTCTTCAAAAGCAAAGGAACTGGTCTTGTGCTAGTTAGCAACACCAAATTTCAACATTTAAGAGCATAGGATTCTACTACTCAAGTTTCTCTGAGTATTCATAGTTTCAACAACAACATCTGTGCACTTGATTACATCATTATCTTATGAGCCATTATTGAAGGGGGGGGGGGGCATCACATGCAAGATGCATATATTATTGCTTTGTAGATCTCCAAAATGATTTTTGCACATATGTTTTAACAAGATCCACATGAAGGTTGTAGGTCATGGTGTACCCATATAGCTCATATGAGGGATTGTGGAATTATACAAATCACTAATCATATATTTGAGCACTTCGGAGGTTATATCTTCCTTGGTTCACTCCACTATTAGAGTGAAACAAGCTTGTCAATTATCTCCTACATTGTTTAGTACGTATGTGGATGAGTTTTTCTGTTATGTTGTGAGAGTTAGAGAAAAGGAATCAGAATTGGAAAGATGTAAATCCCACTTATATTATATGATGTTGACAATATATTGATCTTTGATTCCCTAGAGGTTATTCAACAACATTTGGATGCATTGTACATGTGTTTGCACAAGATAGTGGTTTGTTGTTTATGGGTAGGATACAATAGAGGACATTTACACACACATACTTGGGATTAATTCTAGTGGGACAATGTTTTACCTAATGAGAGCACGGCTTGGGGTTATGCAAGTTTAGGAAGATTGGAGAGGATGTGTTTAAAACTTCAATTTTAGGAACCTTGAAAAGAACTCTAAATTTTTTTATCTTTTATCGATATCATCAATGTGATATGTATTAAATATTTGGGTACCCTTGGTGATTTTTATAATAGAGTAGGTAACATCGATAGAAGAAAGATTTTTGTGATCACTTGGATAATTAAAGAAAAAGATTTAGTACTAGAGCTAAGAATCACCTTACTGGTGATTGATGCAGATACCAAATCTTCATACATAGGCTTTGGAAGTTCCCCAAAGGTAGATATTCCCAATGGGCTATGGATTTTCTAAATAACTGGACTACAAGGGGACGAAGGTTGCTAGCATGCTTAAATGTCCTCATAGTTTTGGTGATATGGCTTTAACAAAGACAAACTAACCCCATCTTAGCATTCTCTAGAGATTTGAGCTCTTATTTTAGCATGAATAGACATTATTAGAATTAGTTATCAAGACTAGATTTAATTGGATACCATGAGGAACTAGATAGATCCTACTTAGGAGCTAAAGGAAAAGATTGCTTTTTACAAAGAGCATCTTCCTTAGCCCATAGAAGATGGTTTTGTAGGTAGGCCTATATATTTGAACATATATTTATCATATGAGATACAATATGTTATTCATAAGACACAATTTCCCACCATCTAGGCAATCGAAGTAATGTGTATAGATATTCTACTACAGGAGAAGATATGCAACACATGCTATAATGCTTTCGAGATAGACTTACACTTCATATGTCATTGTCCATTATATTGTATATGTGGATGCAAACATTGTCTGATTAGAGAGGGGTTAAGGGAACTATCTAAAGTCAAGGGATTCTAGGAGCATAGATGTTTGGGTATATTTTTGCTTGAGCTTAGGAGACATAGAAATAGACTCTTTATGAGATCATATAGGTATACTATTTATGAGATTAGAGAGATATACTCAATAACAAGTTATTGAATATTTATAACCATCCACTACCACTAAACAAAAAATCTTGGACACCATCCACACTAAAGAATCTTGGATGAAAATGTAGTTAAGGAGATATAAGCATCCATGACTATTGAGAGGGTATCAAAACATACATGATGATTAGAGAAGGAATATTTGGTCCACTCTAGCATGCCACATATGGATCCTTGCAAGGATCCTCATGGTGGAGGCTATTGAGGAGCTTTGGCATTGGTAAATGCTTTACAACCTCTAAGATGGACGATCATTCCTCTTCACATTGTATTACCAATTGTATTGCAGAACATTAGTATCTTCTCAAGGTCTTGTATATTTGTACGTGCTAGAGACTTTTTGCTCTATGTACACCTCTAATGCATAGCAAGTACTCAACTTATATCATGAATTTCTTAATACCTTGATTTATTTTTTTGATATCTCTATCTTAAACATTGTATCAGATTCACCACTTTCTAACGTTCTAGCCTCATAGTTCATTTTGGTCTTTACTATTTTTAAACATTTCATTTCAATCTCTCTCTTTGTCCCCCTCATATATACATTCATACATACATACATACATACATACATACATACATACATACATACATACATACATACATACATACATACATACATACATACATACATACATTCATTCATACATTCATTCATACATACATACATACATACATAACTAGATTCATACATACATAAATATATACATACATACATACATACATACATACATACATACATACATACATTCATTCATACATACATACATACATACATACATACATTCATACATACATACATACATACTGAATACCTTAGGATATCCACCAAGCTAACGACCTTGGCTATGGCTGGACCTTGTCCCACACACACATGGAATGATCCCTTTGGACCAATATGATCCCTGTGGACCAATGCTTGACACTCTTTCCCCCTTTTAAAGATCATTATCCCCAATGATGAATGAGGGAAAGTACTTGTGATCTAGAGCTTCTGATTCCCAAGTAGAGTCAAAAAGTGGTAATCCTCTCCAAGCTACTAGATACTCTTGGATGACATGATTCCTCAATCGGTTGTGTCTCCGATCTAGTATCCTGTCTCAAGAATGATCTATGCTATCAATTTCTTGCAAAGAAACAATATTCTTGATTTGATTATCCTCCTTGGAATATACTTTCGAAGCTTATTGACATGAAATAATGGTTTCAAAACCTTGGTGAAAGCTTACCACACTTCCCTATGGATAGTGAAGTAGATCTAGCTGGTACCTAAAGAAAGACTCTATCTCCTTCCTCAAAGGATCTACGAGTTCTCTTCCCATCATGATACTCTTTTGCCCTATCATCTGTTTGCTGGAGCTTGGCTTAATTAGTCATTTCTAAATTTACAATACTCTTTTGCACTATCATCTTAATTGCTGCATCCCCATAGCACGATGTCATTTAAAAAGTACTCCATTGCATTTAATGGACTTACATTCAGCACGTACAAAAACATATGTGCACCCACCAAAGCACGACAATGCAAAGATGTTTCACATCAAAAAGCAATGGAATTCTGACATACCTTGTTGGGATTTCAGGGTGAGGGAGGAGAAGAAGAAGATAGGGATGAGGATGACATAGAAAGACAAAGATTTGCCCGTCTTTCTCCTTCATCCTCACCTCTATCTTTTTCTTTGTGTTACAGTTCCCGACGAGTACTGAATTGCATTGTCGCGTGTGTGGTGGACTTACACTCAGCATATTAGCTCAACATAGACAAAGTACTCCATTGCAATTCAGGTTAACATATGCGTGATAGCCAAGGTGATGGATTTAATGTTAGCAATTCAGGTTAAGATAGCCAAAGTACTTACGTTCAAGCATATAGGAATTACCTTCAAGGAGGTGTGATGGAATTACTTTCAAGCAGGTAGGAAAACATATATGTATGCACCAAAGCATAACAATGCAAAGTACTGCATTGGAGTGTAGTGTGGTGCGATGGACTTACGTTCAAGCAGGTACAAAAACGTATATGTATGCACCAAAGCACAATAACAGATATGTTTGCCAAAGTACTTATGACATTTCCATCATGTGCTCATCATGAAACAGTCATCATGGTCTAGTGCCACCATGTGGTCATCATGAAACACTCATCCCCATTATTACCGAATATCTTAGAATATCGCCTGAGCATGGGACCTTGGCTATGGCTAGAGCTTGTCGCACACACACATGGAATGATCCCTATGGACCAATGTATGACACTCATTTCCCATTCTAAAGATCATTGTCCTCAATGATCAATGAGGGAATGTACTTGCGAACTAGAGTTTGTGATTACGAAGTAAAGTCAATAAGCAATAATCCTGTCCATGCTACTAGAAACTCGTGGATGACACGGTTTCTCAATTGTTTTTGTCCCTCATCTAGTATTCTACTTGGAGAGTTATCTGTTCTATTACTTTGCTACAAAGAAACAATTCCCTCTGGTAGAATAGCCTCTGTAGAGGAGGTACTGGGGTGTCCGCTTTTAACAAAAGTAAAGAATGAGAACTAAACACGTCCAGTACATCACCTACTCAAGGGGGGTTCTCTTTAGGGAAATATACCCTTTAACATTTCTGTGAACAGGTAGATAACGCGGATTGCACCGAGTGGTACATACTTCAGAAAATATGAATAACAATTGGCCAAGGAAGATCATACACGTCTTGATTCGATTCAGATGATTACAAGATTTGACAAGGAAATGCTCAAAAACTAATGCTCAGAGCTTCGTGGTACTCTATGCAGATAAATACAGATCAATACAGACGATGAAGGAATTGCTCAAGAGAATAGAGCTTAACACCAATAGTGTCTCACAGAAAAGAAAGAAAATCCAAGACACTCTCTTACACTATAGTGCTCATAGCCCTCCACTGAGAAGCCTACCCTCTGTATCCACACTACAGAGTAGCTCCTACAATAGGCTTGAAACCACCAAGTGCAAGAGAGAACTTCTGCACGTATACACGCGTCAAAGTAACTCCGAAAATGCACCAAAAGTGTGTACCCAAATGAGCACAAATCCCTTGTTTTATAGGCCTCAATAGGCCAAGAGAGCCTTGCCGAATCTTCACGTCCAAAGTTCACGCGCCGGTTAACCACCCAAATTGGAGGGGTAAGTCAATTATTCCCTTGATTTGAATTGGATCCCCAAAGATAGGTAGTCGCCGTGAATGGTTGGTGGCAAACGGCAAGAATCTTTTCTTCACTTCTACTTTTTACACTGCACACTTTTTTCCCTTTTTGAGGACTGTTTAGAGCGTGATTTTTTCACCTTCCAGCTGTTCCTCATACCTTCTTATCCAGCCCTATCTATAGCATTGTTAGTCAGAGTAATCTCTTCTTCAGTACCTCCGTCATCTTCATCGATCCCTTTATGAGATTTGCATTCTCTTAGAAGTAGCCGAATATGAAGACTGCTTCTCCAATTGCCTTGATTTGTAGTGGGGTTGGGGTTGGGGTTGAGTGGAGTGGGGTTGAGTGGGGGCGGGGATGAGGGTGAGGCGCTAGGGGTTGGGGTTGAGTGGAGTTGGGGGGGCTAGGATGGGTTGAACGGAGTGGGGTTGAGTGGGGGCGGGGATGAGGGTGAGGCGCTAGGGGTTGGGGTTGAGTGGAGGCGGGGATGAGGGTGAGGCGCTAGGGGTTGGGGTTGAGGGGGGTTGGGTGGGGTTGAGAGGGGGCGCATGGGGTGGGGTTGAGGGGGGTTGAGTGGGGTTGAGAGGGGTTGCGTGGGGTGGGGTTGAGGGGGGTTGAGTGGGGTTGAGAGGGGGCGCGCGGGGTGGGGTTGAGGGGGGTTGAGTGGGGTTGAGAGGGGGCGCATGGGGTGGGGTAGAGAGGGGTTGGGTGGGGTTGAGTGGGGTTGAGAGGGGGCGCATGGGGTGGGGTTGAGGGGGGTTGAGTGGGGTTGAGAGGGGGCGCATGGGGTGGGGTTGAGGGGGGTTGGGTGGGGTTGAGTGAGGTTGAGAGGGGGCGCATGGGGTGGGGTTGAGGGGGGTTGAGTGGGGTTGAGAGGGGGCGCATGGGGTGGGGTTGAGGGGGGTTGAGTGGGGTTGAGAGGGGGCGCGTGGGGTGGGGTTGAGGGGGGTTGAGTGGGGTTGAGAGGGGTTGCGTGGGGTGGGGTTGAGGGGGGTTGAGTGGGGTTGAGTGGAGTTGAGAGGGGGCGCATGGGGTGGGGTTGAGGGGGGTTGGGTGGGGTTGAGAGGGGGCGCATGGGGTGGGGTTGAGGGGGGTTGGGTGGGGTTGAGAGGGGGCGCATGGGGTGGGGTTGAGGGGGGTTGAGTGGGGTTGAGAGGGGTTGCGTGGGGTGGGGTTGAGGGGGGTTGAGTGGGGTTGAGAGGGGGCGCGCGGGGTGGGGTTGAGGGGGGTTGAGTGGGGTTGAGAGGGGGCGCATGGGGTGGGGTTGAGAGGGGTTGGGTGGGGTTGAGCGGGGTTGAGAGGGGGCGCATGGGGTGGGGTTGAGGGGGGTTGAGTGGGGTTGAGAGGGGGCGCATGGGGTGGGGTTGAGGGGGGTTGGGTGGGGTTGAGAGGGGGCGCATGGGGTGGGGTTGAGGGGGGTTGGGTGGGGTTGAGAGGGGGCGCATGGGGTGGGGTTGAGGGGGGTTGAGTGGGGTTGAGAGGGGTTGCGTGGGGTGGGGTTGAGGGGGGTTCAAAAAGGAGGTACTGATGCTCTGGCCGTTGATTCTCCCATCAATACGTGAAAGAAAGAGCCTGCCCGACCCAAGTGGAAGACAAAGCGAGAGAGGAAAAAAAGAAGGAGTACTACAGACCCCCACATCAAGCTTTTGCACCGTCTCGGTGCAATAACTCCTTTATTTGCTTATTCTTTCAAAGTGAACTGCAGAAAATGAAAGACTACGGTATGTATAGTGAGATAAAATAAATTTCATCTGCTTATCTCAATTCAAATAACTTTTCACCCTGGAGATGTTGACTAAGGGCAACCTTTTACCCTGCAGATCTTCCATATGCACTGTGCCATGTGGCAATACTTTGATAACCTTATATGGTCCTATCCATTTAGGTGCCAATTTAGTTAAAATTGCTGGGACTTGATGCACTAAAACCATGGATCCTTCCTGTACTTCATTGATCCTCAGATACCTGTCATGCAGTCTTTTGCGCTCTTCTTGTTTTACCTGAAGTTTTTGCATTGCTTCTTCTCTGTATTCTTCTAATGCCACCAATCTCTGAATGGGGGGTTCGATTCCAATGGTTTTGATTCCTATTTCCTTTCTGATAATGAACTCAAAGGGTGCCAATGCCTCTTTTCCATAAACTAAACGAAATGGAGTTTCGCCTGTGGTTCCCCTCTTCGTGGTTCTGAAAGCCCAAATTGCACCAATTAGTGCTAGTGGCCAAGAGCTTTGATGATCAAAAGATAATTTGCGAAGTAATCCAATCAAAATCTTATTGGAACTCTCTGCTTGTCCATTTGCCCTTGGGTAATAGGCACAAGATTTTTTATGGAAGATCTTGTACCTGTCAAATATAAACTGGAGCAATTGATTTACAAAATGTGTGCCTCTATCACTAGTAATCTCCAGTGGGCAACCAAATCTTGAAAAAATATGTTTATACATAAATTTAGCTACTGTTAAAGCCGTGCAGTCCACAGTAGCTTTAGCCTCTATCCATTTAGTGGCATAGCATGTGGCCATCAAAATATACTTTTTACCTCCTGGTTGCCCAGTTGGGCTAATTGGCCCTATGAAATCAAGACCCCATCGTTCAAATGGGAGCCATCCTGTAGATATGACCAATGGTTGGAAATTCAATCTGGTTGGCGCGGGAGCACACCTCTGGCAGATGTGGCATTCTTTGGCGAACTTGATTGCATCTTTGAAGATATGAGGCCACCATAAACCTTTGTGGATGATTCTATGAGCCAATTCTTCCCCCTTGAGATGTCCTTCACTGTGTGCAGCTTCTAGCAGAAGATTTACCTCCTCTGGATAGACACATCTTCTCAGTATATCATCTTGACAGTATTTATATAAATTTTCGTTTATAAGAGAATATGCTTTGGTTTTCAAGAGCAATCTTCTCTTCTCTACAGGTGTCAAGTGTTCTGGGATCTTTCCAGTAGTGAGAACATGAAGAATTTCATCATACCAACCACTTCGAATTGTTACTAGGAAAAGATTGCTATCCACCAATTCATCATTAATACCTGTTGCCTTTTCGCTCATTGCCGTCCTGGATACTTGGTCTGCCATGTAGTGCTCTTTTCCTGGCTTAATGTGAATATCAAAATTAAATTCTTGAAATAGGAGTAACCATCGCCAAATCCTTCCAGCTACTCTAGGCTTGTTAATCAGGTACTTCAAAGGTTGATGATCAGTTATGACAATAAAATGCACACCTAAGAGGTAATGCCGGAATTTTTGAAGAGCGAACACGATAGCCAAACCTTCCCTTTCAGTAGTGCTGTAGTTCCTCTCTGCTTTGGTAAGCAATCTGCTAGCATAAACGATAGGTTGGTCTATCTTCTGTGATGATGGTTGAGCCAAGACTGCTCCAACTGCATGAAGACTGGCATCTGTATGTACATGGAACTCTAATGACCAATTAGGGACAGTTAAAAGAGGAGCAGTGCATAGCCTCAATTTTAATTCGCAAAATGCTTTCTCAGCTTCAGGAGTCCATGAGAAAGGGACATTCTTACTTGTAAGCCTGGACAAAGGCTTAGCTATCTCTGAATACATTCTGATAAATCGTCTATGATATCCTGCATGGCCCAAGAAACTTTGCACTTCCTTTGGGCTTTGTGGATTTGGCATAGAAAGGATAGCAGTGATCTTTGCCGGATCAACCGTTATCCCTTCAACTGATACTATGTGGCCCAGGAGAGTACCTTTGGTCACCAAAAAATTACATTTAGCAGGGTTCAACTTCAAACCTGTTTTGAGACACTGCTCAAAGATTTCCTTTAGATTATCCAAATGGTTATTGAAATCTTGAACTATTGCCCTCTTGTCCGTTCCTGAAAATACTGAAAAATCATCCATAAAAATGCGCAGAAATGAGGTTAACCATTTCCCTAGTATGAGATACATAGTCCTATTGAAGGATGCTGGTGCATTCTTCAAGCCAAAGGCCATACGGGTATAGACATATGTGCCCCATGGTGTAACAAAAGCCGTCCTGTCTCTATCTTCAGGATGAATGGCTATCTGATTGTAGCCACTGAATCCATCAAGAAAACTATATAAAGAGTGTCCGGCTACTTCTTCAAGCACCTGCTCTGTGAATGGTTGGGGAAAGCCATCTTGAATAGTTACTTTATTCAAGGCACGAAAATCAACACATACTCTTATTTTGCCGTTTTTCTTTGGTACAATGACCATGGAAGAAAGCCACCGTGAGTGTTCTATCGGAACAATAATACCTGCCTCTTCCAATTTTGTGATTTCTAACTTTACTGCCTCTGCATACTTTGGATTAAGTCGGTAAGGCCTACTTCTTGCAGGTGAAGCTCCTTCCATTAAGGGTATTCGGTGTAATCCAAGCTCCTCAAGTATCCCTGTTAAGTCTTTATAGGACCATGCAAAGACACTTTTATAGGTAAAAAGTAGGGAAGTTACCTTCTGCAATAAAGGCGGATAGTGCCATAACCAAGAAGCCAAGTGAACCATCTGAGGATTCTCTTCATCTCCAAGATTTCCTTCTTGAACATACTTTTCAGAATTGGACTCACTTGAAAGTTCATCTCCACTGTATGCAGGAGCAGAGTTCAATTTATGATCCACAATTTGTTCCTTGATCCATCCTAAGGGTATATTTGAGAATGGTAGTTCTTGAAGGTCGCAATTATCTTCCCCAGATGCAGGCACAACTTTGTCTCTTTCTGGTCCTGCAAGCATAAAATCATCTGATTCCTCATGTTTACCTGCCTTTTCCCTACATACCTTCTTAGTGGCGCTAAGTGTTGAATTTTGATTATCTGATTCAATTGGAGATTTCTGTCCTTCCGGAGGTGCCTGCAAAAAATAAGCTTGACTTCCTTGCTTACTCTTTTCTATTTCGTTCATGTGAAGAACATCAGTTTTTCCCTCTTCTCGTCCTCCTTGTGTTGCTTCTGCAAAATCTTCATTTACCTCACATATCTCCACTGTGCAGCATTCTGCACTTCCCATCATCCAACTTAATAGGGCATCATCTTCTGAAGGCATTACCTGAGTTTCCATTGCATATCCAGTAGCCTTGTTGATGTCTGATCCTTCTTCCAAATGTATCTGTAATTGATTGTTAGTACATGTGGAAATCCATAACTTGTTCTTTCCCCAATCCTGTAGAGCCTTTGCTTGCCTTAACCAAGGCCTTCCCAGGAGTAGAGGGTATGAGGTCTCCTGAGGCAGGGCAATAACAACAAAGTCTAAAACAAAATGACAACCCTGCACTATCATAAGTACCTTTTCAACAATGCCCACTGGTGCCACCCGATGTTGATCTGCTAAGGTGACTGTGAAGGGTGCTGCCTTTGTGGGATTGAGCCTTAGTTTCTTCATAGTGAAATCAGGCATCAAATTGATGCCGGAACCTCCATCTATAATAACACCTGCTAGAGCTTCATCCTTGATTAAAACGGATAATCTTGAGCTCTGATAATCAGCCAAGGGTGCAGGAGGAAAGTCCACCATAAAACCATCTATGCTAGGAGGTGGGCACAAGCATGCAGAATGTATAATCTTCAGCAGATCACTTCTTACTTTAGGATCTATCTTTATGAGTTGATACAGGCTAATCTTATGATGAATACCTTTCAAAATTTCTTCAATGTCCACTTCTTGCTTGCCTTCAGAAGTACTCGTTGGTTGATCTTTTAGCAAAGTAGTTGCCCTCTCATAAGCTTCTTCCATTTCTTCTTGGTCCTTCCATCCCACGTTCTTTTCTACAACTCTATCTTTGAGTCCTTGTTGTTCCTCCTTTTGGGCTACTGCCGCTTGCCTGGCTCTGGTCATCATTGGCATGGATGAAGATGAAACAACATAAGATTGAGCTGTCATACCTTCTACAGGTGGGGAGACTGCAATCATGTGAATAGGAGCCGGACGACCTCTTGGGCAATCTCTGGTGTAGTGATCCTTAGCATCTGGACAGTGTTGACAAGGGGGTGCGTCCTCTGGAAGAGAACACCTGTTCTGCATATGGCCATACTCCCCACAACGGTAACACATTAGAGGCCTATTGTATCTAGGCCGAGTTGGGCGGGTCTCTTCTCTATTAGGTGCATTAGCAGTGCTAGCATAATATGAATCTACACCTTGATGGTTACCTCCCTGTTGTGTCCCCTTAAGGTAGTAGCAGTCTCTTGCCTCATGACCCTCTTTGCCACAGAACTGACAACTGACTCTGTTAGGACAATTTACATTGGAATGTCCATTATTATTACATATTGTACACCAAACCTGTCTTCGTATGTCCTGGGTAGTCAGCAAGTCTTCAAGCTCACGCCTAAGTTGAGACACTTCATCCATATTATGAGTTGAGAGTGGCAGTATGACCTTCTCTTCTTGGCGACTTTGCTGCATCCTTAAGGCTTCCAACTCCTTCCTGAGTTGCCCGATCGGATCCAAATCGGATGCATAGTTTGGTTGAGACTCTACTTCAAAATGTATTCTAGCCTCCTCAATTCGTGATGCAGTTGCCACAAAATCATCAAGTGTTGCATCCAGTCTGAGGGATTCCCGAAGCTTTTGTTGAGATGACTTAGGCAGAGCCTTCTCAATCCATTTTTTGACTAAAAAATCACCTGGAGCATGAGGCAAATGAGAAACAAGTGCTTTAGTTCTTGTGTGTAATTCATGGAAGGATTCACCTGCTCGTAATTTTAGGTTCTCTAGCTGGTCTAGAGCTCGTTCTGACGAGTCGCTTGGTCGAAATGTCCGCGAGAATGCCGCTTTTAGTGCCTCCCACGTAGTGAAGTGCCCATCAGCATACTAGCTATACCATTTGTCCGCAAGGCCTTCCAATGTAGATGGAAAGAGCACCAACATTGCATCCTCCCGGTTTTGCAATCCTCTTCCACGACATAATGAGACGAATCTCCTCACGTGGTCATCTGCGTCTTCATAAGCCAGTCCTTTAAATGTAGGAAACTTGATGTTCAACCTAGAGAGTAAATGGGAAAGATCCTCCATTGGTGGCGGCGCTTCTTCTGAAGTATCAGAGGAAAAATCTAAGGTTCTCCTATGTTTCTCTTTTGATAATGGTGTTACTCCCAAATCAATGGATAGATTCAAGGATGGTGGAGGAGAGGTAGGCTCACTGGTTGTGATTATTTCTAACTTGTTGAGACGCTTCCGTTCACGATGAGACTCTTTGTCCACCCGCGTATGGGTCATGTACCTATTCGCAAATACAATAGGGCGACAATTCTCTCACAGAAATGCAAAGGTCCCACCGTGCGTGCCAAACTGTAGAGGAGGTACTGGGGTGTCCGCTTTTAACAAAAGTAAACAATGAGAACTAAACACGTCCAGTACATCGCCTACTCAAGGGGGGTTCTCTTTAGGGAAATATACCCTTTAACATTTCTGTGAACAGGTAGATAAGGCGGATTGCACCGAGTGGTACATACTTCAGAAAATATGAATAACAATTGGCCAAGGAAGATCATACACGTCTTGATTCGATTCAGATGATTACAAGATTTGACAAGGAAATGCTCAAAAACTAATGCTCAGAGCTTCGTGGTACTCTATGCAGATAAATACAGATCAATACAGACGATGAAGGAATTGCTCAAGAGAATAGAGCTTAACACCAATAGTGTCTCACAGAAAAGAAAGAAAATCCAAGACACTCTCTTACACTATAGTGCTCATAGCCCTCCACTGAGAAGCCTACCCTCTGTATCCACACTACAGAGTAGCTCCTACAATAGGCTTGAAACCACCAAGTGCAAGAGAGAACTTCTGCACGTATACACGCGTCAAAGTAACTCCGAAAATGCACCAAAAGTGTGTACCCAAATGAGCACAAATCCCTTGTTTTATAGGCCTCAAGAGGCCAAGAGAGCCTTGCCGAATCTTCACGTCCAAAGTTCACGCGCCGGTTAACCACCCAAATTGGAGGGGTAAGTCAATTATTCTCTTGATTTGAATTGGATTCCCAAAGATAGGTAGTCGCCGTGAATGGTTGGTGGCAAACGGCAAGAATCTTTTCTTCACTTCTACTTTTTACACTGCACACTTTTTTTCCTTTTTGAGGACTGTTTAGAGCGTGATTTTTTCACCTTCCAGCTGTTCCTCATACCTTCTTATCCAGCCCTATCTATAGCATTGTTAGTCAGAGTAATCTCTTCTTCAGTACCTCCTTCGTCATCTTCATCGATCCCTTTATGAGATTTGCATTCTCTTAGAAGTAGCCGAATATGAAGACTGCTTCTCCAATTGCCTTGATTTGTAGTGGGGTTGGGGTTGGGGTTGAGTGGAGTGGGGTTGAGTGGGGGCGGGGATGAGGGTGAGGCGCTAGGGGTTGGGGTTGAGTGGACTTGGGGGGGCTAGGATGGGTTGAACGGAGTGGGGTTGAGTGGGGGCGGGGATGAGGGTGAGGCGCTAGGGGTTGGGGTTGAGTGGAGGCGGGGATGAGGGTGAGGCGCTAGGGGTTGGGGTTGAGGGGGGTTGGGTGGGGTTGAGAGGGGGCGCATGGGGTGGGGTTGAGGGGGGTTGAGTGGGGTTGAGAGGGGTTGCGTGGGGTGGGGTTGAGGGGGGTTGAGTGGGGTTGAGAGGGGGCGCGCGGGGTGGGGTTGAGGGGGGTTGAGTGGGGTTGAGAGGGGGCGCATGGGGTGGGGTTGAGAGGGGTTGGGTGGGGTTGAGTGGGGTTGAGAGGGGGCGCATGGGGTGGGGTTGAGGGGGGTTGAGTGGGGTTGAGAGGGGGTGCATGGGGTGGGGTTGAGGGGGGTTGGGTGGGGTTGAGTGAGGTTGAGAGGGGGCGCATGGGGTGGGGTTGAGGGGGGTTGAGTGGGGTTGAGAGGGGGCGCATGGGGTGGGGTTGAGGGGGGTTGAGTGGGGTTGAGAGGGGGCGCGTGGGGTGGGGTTGAGGGGGGTTGAGTGGGGTTGAGAGGGGTTGCGTGGGGTGGGGTTGAGGGGGGTTGAGTGGGGTTGAGTGGAGTTGAGAGGGGGCGCATGGGGTGGGGTTGAGGGGGGTTGGGTGGGGTTAAGAGGGGGCGCATGGGGTGGGGTTGAGGGGGGTTGGGTGGGGTTGAGAGGGGGCGCATGGGGTGGGGTTGAGGGGGGTTGAGTGGGGTTGAGAGGGGTTGCGTGGGGTGGGGTTGAGGGGGGTTGAGTGGGGTTGAGAGGGGGCGCACGGGGTGGGGTTGAGGGGGGTTGAGTGGGGTTGAGAGGGGGCGCATGGGGTGGGGTTGAGAGGGGTTGGGTGGGGTTGAGTGGGGTTGAGAGGGGGCGCATGGGGTGGGGTTGAGGGGGGTTGAGTGGGGTTGAGAGGGGGCGCATGGGGTGGGGTTGAGGGGGGTTGGGTGGGGTTGAGAGGGGGCGCATGGGGTGGGGTTGAGGGGGGTTGGGTGGGGTTGAGAGGGGGCGCATGGGGTGGGGTTGAGGGGGGTTGAGTGGGGTTGAGAGGGGTTGCGTGGGGTGGGGTTGAGGGGGGTTCAAAAAGGAGGTACTGATGCTCTGGCCGTTGATTCTCCCATCAATACGTGAAAGAAAGAGCCTGCCCGACCCAAGTGGAAGACAAAGCGAGAGAGGAAAAAAAGAAGGAGTACTACATCCTCCTTGGAATATACTTTCGAAGTTGACTGACATGAAACACTGGTTTCAAAACGTTGGTGAAAGCTTACTACACTTCTCTAGATCTAGCTCGTACCTGAAGAAAGACTCTGTCTCCTTACTGAAAGGATCTAGGACATGTCTTCCTATCAGCATACTCTTTTGCCCCATTAGCTGCTTGTTGCATCTTGGCTTTAGCTATTTTTAAACTTGCTTGGAGGTTCGTTAAGAACTCCAAATCACTAGGACATTTCTTCAGCATTCCTATGGTACTGGGAGCATTGGGATTCATGCCATAGTTGATCTCAAAATGAGACATGTTTGTCAACTTTTGAGGCCTTATTATTATAGGAAAACTCTACTAGTGGTAGATAACTATCCCAATTTGTCTGTCTCCATACACATACGCTCTCAACATGTGCTCTAGAATCTAGTTGACCCATTCGGTGAGAGGTGTTTCATAATCTAGATGTCTTGTTTTGTTGAAGTGGTTATATGTAGTATGATGTGTGTCAGTGATTCAGTGCGAATGTCTACATGCTTGTAATCATTATTTTATCGAGGGAGACAAATAGAAAAACTAAAACAATATATACAAAAGATGTGGAGCAAATACAGTCGTGGAATTTCCAAACTTAGGTTCGATCCATTGTGGACACAATCCATGTAGGTATCTTCGTAACTTGACATAAAGTTGTAAGTTTTATTGAGGGTTTCATGAGTTTGAATTTTCCATTATTCTTCACATCTATTTGAACTTCATTTATTATTATAATCGAATAATTAATTGTTGTTTTTCATAGGTTTTGATGATTCTTTGACTTAAATATGTGCAATCTAATCCAACTTTCATGTGATTTATTTTTTTTCACCACTGTATTTGCAAGTAAGTAGTGGTGAAACTACTTGATGATGCATACCATTCTTAGTCAGCTTGCTCTTTCCATGGTGGCATGATTTGTTTTCTCTTCTTTACCCGATTTTTTGGTTGCTTAAGCCATAGAAAAGTCTGTAGTACCTTCTTCCATATTACGCTAAGTCTTGGTCATCGTTTTGTGAGTGCCAAAAAATGTAGATATTGTGATGAGGGTAGCAAAAGAAGATTCACGTAAGATTATAATGCAAACGGCAATGTGATAGAGTAGTATGCTCTAGAGTTACATAATCATAGGCCATGTTTAAAAGGAGTGATAAAATGTGTGTGAAATAAATGTGAACACATCTATTCACATGCTACAAGTTGAGAAATTGTGTCAATGGGAATTTCATTCGACTGGTGCAACAACAACTTATGATATACCGTTGAAGGACGAATTAAGGGATTGAAAACGAATTAAGGAATTAACAACAACTTATGATATACCACACTGATGGAAATGACGTAAAGACACGAAATGATGTATAAAGAATAGAAAGAGAGATGATGATGGTGGAATTCACAACGGAGACACGAACTGGGGCGGTGGAGTGCAGCAGGTAAGAACTTTGGAGCATGTCTGCATATTTCAAGCAGGTAGGAAAACGTATATGTATGCACAACAACGCAAAGATGTTTCACATGATCTTTGCCAAAGTCTGCGATGGACTTACGTTTGTACGCACCAACAACGCAAAGATGTTTCGCATCCACAAGCAATGGAATTCCGACATACCTTGTTGGGCTCTCAGGGCGAAGGAGGAGAAGAAGAAGATAGGGATGAGGATGACGTAGAAAGGCAAAGAGTCGCCTGTCTTTCCCCGTCATCTTCACCCATGTCTTTTTCTTTGTCTCTTACAGTTGCCGGCGAATGACTCTGCTGCAGAAGGAGGATTTCCAACGTCAACGCGCTCCCGAATTCGCAGAAAATCATATAAGAGCTCGAGAGCGACCCTAACATAGCCGACCTTTAAGCTCCTTGAATTTGAGAACCACATAAGAGTTTATCTATTCTTTTTACAAAGAGACCACATATCTGTTTAAAGCTCAAAAACTAGTACAAATAGCTGGATCAAATAAGGGGCTCGAAGAGGTGCCATGTCCATTTTCTTCTAGAGTCTTCCCCTCTCAAAATAATTCATGCTTTAAGGAGATGTGAACATATGAGGGAAAGAAGAGTTTAAAGCTCCTTGATGCCTAGTACTATGATTGAGGAAACAATTCATACGTCCGGTGAATGTCAAAAAATCTATAATTCTAAGGCAATATGATGAGGTTAGCCAGAGATGATTCACGTAAGATTATAATTTGAATGGCATTGTTATAGATTAGTATGCTCTAAAATCATATAAGTATAGGCCATGTTTGAAATGAATGATAAAATGTCTATAAAATACATGGAAACATATCTATTTATCTTGTTTTTTCAAAATATTTTAGGGAATCTAAAAGAAAGAATGACATATTCCTTGTTTGTTATCTCAATGTTACACTAGACCACTTATGTGTTATCCTTGTATAGACTACTTTGTAGGGACCAAGCCAAGGACCTTCATTAGCACGATCAAGGTATTATGTATCTTTTTCTTATAACTATAATAGATTGAAATTCTATATCTTATCAAGAATAAAAGTGAAGTTCTTGAATGCTTCAAGAAGTACCTAGCACATGTGGAAAATCATACTCGTAGATAATTGAAGAAACTCAAATCTGATGGAGAGGGAGAGTACTTCTCCTAAGATTTTAAATATTATTTGCAAGATAAAGTCATTAAAAGGGAAGTTACTACCAAATACTCTTTTCAACTGAATGGTATTGCAAAGACAAGAAACAAGAGCCTAGTTGGATCAGCATGAACTATGCTTGAAAGAGAAGAAGCTGCCACATTATCTATGGGCATAAATATTTTGTAGCTTGTGAATAGACTTCCATCAACATCTCTTGAAGGTATGAGTCCTTATGAAGCTTGGAATTAGCAGAAAACCAAGTCTAGGTCATTGCAAGTTTTTTGGTTGTTTAGCATATGTACATATGCCTTCACAAATCAAAGAAAAATCAGATGAAAGAGCAACCAAGGCTTTATTTATTGGCTATGATTCAACTTAAATGGCATACAAGTCCATAATAGATCCATAAAGAAATTTACCACAAGTAGGGATGTTCTATTTTAAGAACATAGATTATGGTATAAAGTGCCCAAACAAAAGGTAAAATTACCCTATGCTCTTAATTCAAATTTTCAACCATTAGGTAGAGAGCATGATACACAGGTGCACGACTCAAGAAGTGAATCATTTGATAATCAAGATGAGAATGAGAGAGAAAATAAGCTCTAGAAATCAAGAGGAATGGCCAAGATGCAAGAATGTGGAGAGTGGTCAAAACACACTCTTGGAAGGTCAACAAGGGACAGAAAGCAACCTCAAAGGTATGGATATGACTCTATGTTTGTAAACAATAATTGTACTTATTTGGACAAAGAATCAGTTTCATAAGAACCCTCAACATACGAAGAAGCTAAGGGTAACCATAGTTGGGAGAAGTCCACGAAAGAGGAGATAGACGCCTTAAATGAAATGGACACATGGGAGTTGGTTCCAATGCAAGCCAATCAAAAGGTAGTAGTTTGCAAATGGATCTATAAAGTGAAAATGAATTAAGATGGATAAATTTGCAAGTACAAATCTAGGTTGGTTGCTAAACGATGTGCTCAAACACCGTTCATAGTCTATGGAGATCCTTTTTCACCAATTGCAATAATGAATACCATTAGGACCTTGCTTATTGTAGCAGCTCTAAGGAATTGGAAGCTTCTTAAACGTGATGTGAAGAACACTTTTGTCAATGGAGGAATCAATGAAGAGGGATTACATGTCACAACTTCTAGGGTTTAAAAACTCTAAATTATCCTACTTATGTATGTAGGAACAAAAAAGCATTATATGGATTAAAACAAGCTCCTAGAGCTTCAAATTTTAGATTGGTAACCTATCTACAAGATCAAGGTTTCGATGCAAGCAATGCAAATCCTTGTTGTTCACCAAGAAGGTTCATATTGATGTTATCTATTTTTATGTGTATGTAGATGACATAATCATGACAAGCGATGACTTGGTTGGAATAGAAAAAATCATAGCGCATATTCAAGAAGAATTCAAGATTAGTGGCCTTGGAGAGCTCACATTCTTTAGTATGCAGTTCATATACACAGATCAAGGGTTGTACTTGACTCAAAGGAGGTACATTTAGGATCTACTCTTGAAATTCAAGATGGATAATGCAAAGCCAACATGTACATCTTTGGAAATAAATTCCAAGCTTAGTGTTTATGAAAGTGAATAGATTTAACACATAAAAGAGTACCAAAGTTTGGTAGTTAGTGTAATGTATGCTACATATACAAGGGAAAACATCTCATATAGTGTAGGACTGCTAAGTCAATTCATGCACTCTCCAAGAAAACCACATAAGGATGTAGCTAAGAGAGTGCTCAAGTATCTCCAAGGAAATATCAATGAAGGTATATTCTATCCATTTACATAAAATTTGGATCTAAAGCTACACTACATATTGGGAAGGATCCCAAGATGAGAGGAGTACTTCAGGTTTTCTAGATTTTGCAAGTTCTAATCTTGTATCATGAAGTTCCAAGAAGCAACCTACAGTTGCACTATCCTTAACTCAAAGAGAATATAGGGCTTTGATCATAGCAACTCAAGAAACTATATGGAGACAATATAAGTTCTATGCACCTAACATCAAGTCATCTTTACCATGCAAGAACCAAACATATAGAGGTTAATTATCATTTTATCATGGAGAGGCTCATGGCAAAGGAAATTGATGTTTCTTTTGTACCAATTGAAAACAAAGTAGTATATATGGTGAATAAATCTCTTGATGGAGTTAAACTTTGTAGGTTCAAGTCAATAGGAGGTATATTTCAAATCATCAAGGAATCAAGACTCAAGCATGCTTTAGATTTAGGGGGATATGTTAGAACAAATTCAAGCTTGCATCATGCTTGAATGTATGTTTACCTTCAAGACCTTACTTGTAAGAGCACCATAGTGTTAAGGTGTTAATTTCAGATTGCATTTATAGTTTCCAAGTCTTTATTCTTGGTAGAGGGTAAATATGGAATACTAATAAACTTACGAAATTGGAGGTTGGTTATCTTGGTGATCAATCAATCATCTAAATCAAGTCTTTTTACTTGATTTCTACTATCCTAGATTATAGGGGAAGTGATATTCAATCACAACAACCAAGGTTGCCAGGTGATTTGAATTCAAACTCATTGTATAGGAGTCCTAAAATCTCAAGGCAGTATATATAAAGATTCACAAATGCTTGTACAATATGTTAAAGCAATGTATAATCATATTTGATCTTCACTTTCCTCATCTTCTTTTTCCTTGCATGATTATCTCCAAGACTTGGCAACTTTTAGAGGCTTGTTATCACTCCACCATGATCCAATCTTTATGCCTAAGGAATCATTGAAAAGATACGTGTCTTATTTATGGATACAAGTTTTTTAGATCATTAGGTTTAGTAGGTTGTGAGAAACAAGTCATTTATGGTCTCATGGTCTATTTCTCCACATCCCTAAAAAGTCAAGATCACCACCTATTAATGTTTAGCTTGTGATTAGCACATAGCTTGATGGTAAATTCAACCTTGTGCATAGTAGCAACTCAATCTTGTATTTCAGCTTCCTCTAAGAGGAATTTATCTAACTGTAATCAATCTAGTAGTAGTGAATATTTGAAATTGCATGAATCACCCATAATTAGCAAGTTCCTTGGTCTAGTCTATGTGCAAACCTATGTGTTTTGTGTAACTCATTTCTCCTTGATCTTCCAAATCACATAAGGTATTTTATTGCATTTATTTGGATCTCATAAGGTATATTAGACTCTTCAAAAGCAAAGGAACTGGTCTTGTGCTAGTTAGCAAGACCAAATTTCAACACTTAGGAGCATAGGATTCTACTATTCAAGTTTCTCTGAGTACTCATAGTTTCAAGAACAACATCTCTGCACTTGATTACATCATTATCTTATGAGCCATTATTGAAGGGGGGGGGGAGGCATCACATGCAAGATGCATATATTCTTGCTTTGTAGATCTCCAAAATGCTTTTTGCACATATGTTTTAACAAGATCCACATGAGGGCCGTAGGTCATGGTGTACCCATAGAGCTCGTATGAGGGATTATGAAATTATAAAAATCACTAATCACATATTTAAACACTTTGAAGGGTATACCTTCCTTGGTTCACTCCACTATTAGAGTGAAACAAGGTTTTTCATTATCTCCTACATTGTTTAGTACGTATGTGGATGAGTTCTCATGTTATGTTGTGAGACTTAGAGAAAAAGAATCACAATTGGAAAGACGTAAATTTCACTTATATTATATGATGCTAACAATATATTGATCTTTGATTCCCTAGAGGTTATTCAACAACATTTGGATGCATTGTACATGTGTTTGCACAAGATAGTGGTTTATTTATGAAACATAGGAAAACCATTGCTATGATGTTCAACACCACACCACAATGGGCTAGGAGATCAATACCCTCTTTTAGTTTATGGGTAGGATACAATAGAACACAATTATATACACATACTTGGGATTATTTCTAGTGGGACAATGTTTTACCTAGTGAGAGCACCAAAGGCTAGATTGGCTTGAGGTTATGCAAGTTTAGGAAGATTGGAGAGGATGTGTTTAAAACTTGAATTTTAGGAAGCTTGGAAAGAACTCTAATTTTTTCATCTATTGTTGATATCATCAATGTTGTATGGATTAAATATTTGGGTACCCTTAGTGACTTTTATAATAGAGTAGGTCACATCGATAGAGGGACAAGGATGGAGAGACCTTTAGTTTTTGTGACCACTTGGATAATAAGAGCAAAAGCATTAGTACCAGAGCTAAGAATCACCTTGCTAGTCATTGATGTAGATACCAAATCTTCATACATAGGCTTTGGAAGTTTGCCAAAGGTAGATATTCCCAATGGGCTATGGAGTTTTTTAAATAACTAGACTACAAGGCGACTAAGGTTGGTAGCATGCTTAAATGTCCTTATACTTTTGGAGATATGGTTTTAACATAAACAAAATAACCCCATTTTAGCATTATCTAGAGATTTGAGCTCTTATTGTAGCATAAATAGACATTATTAGAATTACTTGTCAAGACTAGACTTAATTGGACTCCATGATGAACTAGATAGATCCTACTTAGGAGCTAAACGAAAAGATTTCTTTTTACAAAGAACATCTTCCTTAGCCCGTAAAAGATGGTTTTGTAGATAGGCCTATATGTTTGGATACATATTTATCATATGAGATACAATATGTTATTCATAAGACACGTCATCCCATCATCTGGGCAATAAAAGTGGTGTGTATAGATATTCTACTAGAGGAGAAGATATGCAGCACATGCTATAATGCTTTCGAGATAGACTTACACTTCATATCTCATTGTCCATCATATTGTTTATGTGGCTGCAAACATTTTCGAATTAGAGAGGGGTTAGGGGAACTATCTAAAGTCAAGGGATTCTAGGAGCATAGATGGATATATTTTTGCTTGAGCTTAGTAGACATAGAAATAGACTCTTTATGAGATCATAGAGGTATACTATTTATGAGATTAGAGAGATATACTCAATAACACGTTATTGAATATTTATAACCATCCACTACCACTAAACAAAAAATCTTGGACACCATCCACACTAAAGAATCTTGGATGAGAATGTAATTAGGGAGATATAAACATCCAACGGATCCTTGCAAGGACCCTCATGATGGAGGCTATTGAGAAGCTTTGGCATTGATAAATGCTTTAGAGCCTCTAAGATGGAAGATCATTTCTCTTCACATTGTATTACTAATTGTAGTGGCCAACATTAGTATCTTCTCAAGGTCTTGTATATCTGTACCTGCTGGAGACTTTTTGCTCTATGTACACCTCTAATGCACACGAAGTACTCAATGTATATCATGAATTTCTTAATATCATGATTTATTTTTTCTATATGTCTATCTTAAACATTGTATCAGATTCACCACTTTGTAACCTTCTAGCCTCGTAGTTTATTTTAGTTTTTGGTATTTTTAAACATTTCATTTCAATATCGATGTTTGTCCCCCTCATACATACATACATATATACATACATACATACGTACATACATACATAAATACATACATACATAAATACATACATACATACATACATACATACATACATGCATATATACATACATACATACATACATACATACATACATACATACATACATCCATACAGCCAGACATTCATTCATACAATCATTCATACATATATACATACATACATAAATAGATTCATACATACATACATACATACATACATACATACATACATACATACAAACATACATACATACATACATACATACATACATACATACAAACAAACATACATTCATTCATACATACATACATACATTCATACATTCATACATACATACATACATACATTCATTCATACATACATACATACATACATACATACATACATACATACATACATACATACATACATAAATACATACATACATTCATACATGCATACATACATACATACATACATACATAAATACATACATACATACCTAAATAGATACATACATACATACATACAATTAGATAGTGGGTGGTACATATAAGTTTTAAGGCAAGGTAGAGGCTATACTTATACATGTATGTGTATGTGTTTTAAATAAATTTTAGATGTTTGACGTTCTCCAACATAGCAGATCCCAAATAAATGCAGTAATTTTGGAGTTCAATGAGGGAGACAAATAGAAAACCTCCAACAATATATTCCAAAGACCTTGAGCAAATAGAGTTATCGAAACTTGAGACTCAGGTTATATGTGCTACCATGACGTATTTGCATCTTTATTTTAGGCCCTAGGGTCAATTATTGTGTGCCTGGAGACATCATGGTATACATATACTTCAACAAATACTTGTAGTAAATAGTAGACTAATTTAAAATACATGATAAACGATATGATATATCCAAGAGATAAACAAGCAAAGATTATGAATACATTATTTAGCAAAGCACTGAAGAAATAACAGAAAAAAGGCATATTTATGGTTCCATAGTGGATTGTGCATATCAAATATATTCAAGGCTCAAGTAGATTAAAAATAGCGTACCAATTTTCCAATGTGTCCTCTCTCTCTCTCAATGTGCACGCATTCACTATTTGTAAGAAAGGTTTGAATGATGTGTGTGCATCTCTCCTCCCATCCACATATACCCTCTTGTATTCAAAAAATAGCAATGATATGGAATGGTCTATTGCCACAATGTGGCCATCATGAAACACTCATCCCCATTACTACTGAGTACCTTAGGATATCCACCGAGCTTGGGACCTTGGCTATGGCTCGCCCTTGTCCCACACACACACACACACACATGAAATGATCCCTTTGGACCAATATGATCCCTGTGGACCATGTCTGACACTCTTTCCCCTTCTAAAGACCATTGTTCTCAATGATCAATGAGGGAAAGTAATTGTGAACTAGAGCTTCTGATTCCCAAGTAGAGTCAGAAACTGGTAATCCTCTCCAGGCTACTAGATACTCTTGAATGACATGATTCCTCAACCGTTTCTATCTCCGATCTAGTATCTTGTCTCAAGAATGATCTATGCTATCACTTTCTTGCAAAGAAACAATACCCTCGATTCGATTATCCTCCTTGGAATATACTTTCGAAGTTTATTGACATCAACCACTCGTTTCAAAACCTTGGTGAAAGCTTACTACACTTCCTTGTGGATAGTGAAGTAGAGCTAGCTGTTACTCAAAGAAAGACTCTGTCTCCTTCCTCAAATGATCTAGGAGATCTCTTCCCATCAACAATGGAATTGTGACATACCTTGTTGGGGTTTCAAGGAGAGGCAGGAGAAGAAGAAGATAGGGATGAGGATGATGTAGAAAGACAAATACTCGCCCAGATTTCTCCTTCATCCTGAACTATATCTTTTTCTTTGTCTTACATTTACCGACGAGTACTGCATTGCATTGCGGCATGTGTGATGGACTTATGCTCAGTGTATTTAGTCAACATAGACAAAGTACTGCATTGCAATTCAGGTTAATAGATGCGCGATAGCCAAGGTGATGGACTTAATCTCAACAATTGAGGTTAACATAGCCAAAGTACATATATTCAAGCAAGTAGGAATTACCTTCAAGCAGGTGCGATGGAATTACGTTCAAGCAAGTAGAAAAACGTATATGTCTGCACCAAAGCATAACACTGCAAAGTACTACATTGCAGTGCAGTGTGGTGTGATGGACTTACCTTCAAGCAGGTATGAAAACGTATATGTATGCACCAAAGCAGAACAACGTATATGTGTTCCAAAGTACTTATGGCATTGCCACCATGTGGTCATCATGAAACACTCACCATGGTCTCGTTCCACCATGTGGCAATCACGAAACACTCATCCCCATTACTATTGAATACTTTAGAATATCCCCCGAGCTTGGGACTTTGACTATGGCTGGCCCTTGTCCCACACACACATGGAATGATCCCTATGGACAAATATGATCCCTATGGACCAATGTATGACACTCTTTCCCCATTCTAAAGTTCTTTAATCCACAGAAAAGTCTATATTCTTGATCATCGTTTTGTGAATGTCAAAAAATCTATAATTCTAAGGCAATATGATGAGGCTAGCGAGAGAAGATTCACGTAAGATTAGAATGCTAATGGCATTGTTATAGAGTAGTATGCTCTAAAATCATATAAGTATAGGCCATGTTTGAAATGAGTGATAAAAGGTGTACAAATAAAATGGAAACATATCTATTTATCTTGTTTTTCAAAATATTTTAGGGAATCTAAAAGGATAGAATGATATATTCCTTGTTTGGTTATCTCAATGTTACACTAGAACCCTTATGTGGTATCCTTGTACACACTGTTTTGTAGGGACCAAGACAAGAACCTTCATTAATAGGCTCAAGGTATTATATATCTTTTTTTTATGATCATAATAGATGAAAATTCTATATTTTATGAAGAATAAGTGTGAAGTTCTTGAATGCTTCTAGAAGTACCTAGCACATGTGGAAAAACATACTAGTAGATAATTGAAGAAACTCAAATCTGATGGAGGGGGAGAGTACTTCTCCTAAGAGTTTAATGATTATTTACAAGATAAAGTTATTAAAGGGGAAGTTACTACCAGATACTTTCCTCAACTAAATGCTATTGCAAAGAGAAGAAACAAGAGCCTAGTTGGATCAGCAACAATTGTGCTTGAAGAGAAGAAGCTACCACATTATCGATGGGCATAAGCTATATCTACTATTTTGTAGCTTGTGAATAGACTTCCATCCAAATCTCTTGAAGGTATGAGTCCTTATGAAGCTTGGAATGAGTAGAAAACCAAGTCTAGGTAATTGCATTTTTTTTGGTTGTTTAACATATGTACATGTACCTTCACAAATCAAAGAAAAATTAGATGAAAGGGAAACCAAGTTATTTATTAAATATGAATCAACTCAAATGGCATAGAAGTTCTATAATATATCCACAAAGAAATTTAGTAAAAGTAGGGATGTTTTATTTGAAGAACATAGATCATGCTATAAAGAGCCCAAACAAAAGGTAAACTTACCCTATGCTCTTGATTCAAATTTTCAACCATTAGGTAGCGAGCATGATACACAGGTGTAGGACTCAAGAAGTGAATCAGATGATAATCAAGATGAGAATGAGAGAGAAAATAAGCTCTAGAAATCAAGAGGAATGGCCAAGATGCAAGAATGTGGAGAGTGGTCAAAACACACTCTTGGAAGGTCAACAAGGGAGAGAAAGAAACCTGAAAGGTATGGATATGACCCTATATTTGTAACACAGCATTGTACTTATTTGGACAAAGACTTAGTTTCATAAGAACCCTCAACATATGAAGAAGATAAGGGTAACCATAGTTGGGAGAAATCCATGAAAGAGGAGATAGAAGCCTTAAAGGAAATGGATACATGTGAGCTGGTTCCAATGCAAACCAATCAAAAGATTATAGTCTGGAGATGGATCTATAAACTGAAAATGAATTAAGATGGATAAGTTTGTAGGTACAAATCCAGGTTGGTTCCTAAACGATGTGCTCAACCTTAGGGCATAGACTATGGAGATCCTTTTTCACCAATTGCAATAAAGAATACCATTAGGACCTTGCTTCGTAAGGAATTGGAAGCTACTTAAACTTGATGTGAAGAACACTTTTGTCAATGGATGGATAAATGAAGAGGTATAACATGTCACAACCTCTAGGGTTTGAAAACCCTAACTATCCTACTTATGTATGTAGGCTCAAGAAAGCACTATATGGACTAAAACAAGCTCCTAGAGCTTGGCATTTCAGATTGGTAATCTATCTACAAGATCAAGGTCTCAAGTCAAACAATGCAGACCCTGGTTGTTCACCAAGAAGGTTCATAATGATGTTATCTATTTTTATGTGTATGTAGATGACATAATCACTACAAGCGATGACTTGGTTGGAATAGAAAAACTCAAAAGGCATATGCAAGAAGAATTCAAGATTAGTGGCCTTGGAGAGCTCACATTCTTTAGTATGTAGACCATATACACAGATCAAGGGATGTACTTGACTCAAAGGAGGTACATTCAGGATCTACTCTTGAAATTCAAGATGGATAACGCAAAGCCAACATGTACACCTTTGGAAATAAATTACAAGCTTAGTGTTTATGAAAGTGAATAGATTGAATACATAAAAGAGTACAAAAATTTGGTAGGTAGTGTAATCTATGCTACATATACAAGGAAAAACATCTCATATAGTGTAGGACTGCTAAGTCAAGTCATGTACTCTCGAAGAAAACCACATGAGGATGTAGCTAAGAGAGTGCTCAAGTATCTCCAAGGCAATATCAATGAAGGCATATTCTATCCATATACATAAAATTTGGATCTAAAGCTATACTGCATATTGGGCAAGATCCAAAGATGAGAGGAGTACTTTAGGTTTTCTAGATTTCGCAAGTTCTAAACTTCTATCATGGAGTTTGAAGAAGCAACCTACAGTTGCGCTATCTTTAACTGAAAGAGAATATATGGGTTTGATCATAGCAACTCAAGAAACTATATGCATAAAGGAATTGTATGCATATTTGGGACTTGTGAGTTCCAAACTTCACATATTTGGAGACAATATATGTTCTATGTACCTAACATCAAGTCATCTTTACCATGCAAGAACCAAACATATAGAGGTTAGTTATCATTTCATCATGGAAAGGCTCATGGCAAAGGAAATTGATGTTTCTTTTGTACCAATTGCAAACCAAGTAGCATATATGGGGAATAAATCTCTTGATGGAGTTAAATTTTGTAGGTTCAAGTCAGTAGGAGATATTTATCAAGGAATCAAGAATCAACCATGCTTTAGCTTTAGGGGGATATGTTAGAAAAAATTCAAGCTTGCATCATGCTTGAATGTCTGTTTTAGTTCAAGACCTTACTTGTAAGAGCACCATAGTGTTAAGGTATTAAGCTCAGTTTTCATTCCTTGTAAAATGCCATAAGCATTTATAGTTTCCAACTCTTTATTCTTGGTAGAGGATAAATATGGGATACTAAAAAATTCACGAGATTGGAGGTTGGTTATCTTGGTGATCAATCAATCATCTAAATCAAGTCTTTGAACTTGATTTCTTCTATCCTAGATTATAGGAGAAGTGATATTCAATCACAACAACCAAGCTTGGGAGGTGATTTGAATTCAAACTCATTGTATAGAAGATCTAAAATCTCAAGAGAGCCTAGATGAAGACTCACAAATGCTTGTAGAATATGTTAAAGCAATGTACAATCATATTTGATCTTCACTTTCCTCATCTTCTATTTCCTTGTATGACTATCTCCAAGACTTGTCAACTTTTAGAGGCTGGTTCTCACTCCACGATGATCCAATCTTTATGCATAAAGACTCACTGAAAAGATACGTATCTAATTTATGGATACAATTTTTTTAGATCATTTGTTTTAGTAGGTTGTGAGAAACAAGTCATTTATGGTCTCATGGTCTATTTTTGCACATCCTTCAAAAGTCGAGATGATCACCACCTATTAGTGTTTAGCTTGTGATTAGCACATAGCTTGATGATAAATTCAACCTTGTGCATAGTAGCAACTTAATCCTGTATTTCACCTTCCTCTAAGAGGAATTTAACTGACTGTAATCAGTCTAGTAGCACTGAGTATTTGAAGGTGCATGAATCACCCATAATTAGCAAGTTCCTTGGTGTAGTCTATGTGCAAACCTATGTGTTTTGTGTAAATCATTTCTCTTTGATCTTCGAAATCACATAGGGTAATTTATTGCATTAATTTGGATCTCATAAGGTATATTAGACTCTTCAAAAGCAAATGAACTGGTCTTGTGCTAATTAACAAAACCAAATTTCAACACTTAAGAGCATACGATTCTACTACTCAGGTTTCTCGGAGTATTCATAGTTTCAAGAACAACATCTCTGCACTTGAATACATCATTCTCTTATGAGCCATTATTGAAAGGGGGAGGCATCACATGCGAGATGCATATATTGTTGCTTTGTAGATTTCAAAAATGCTTTTTGCACATATGTTTGAACTAGATCCACATGAAGGTTGTAGGTCATGGCGTACACATATAGCTCATATGAGGGATTATGGAATTATACAAATCACTAATCATATATTTGAGCACTTTGGAGGTTATATCTTCCTTGGTTCACTCCACTATTAGAGTGAAACAAGGTTGTCAATTATCTCCTACATTGTTTAGTACCTATGTGGATGAGTTTTTCTGTTATGTTGTGAGAGTTAGAGAAAAGGAATCACACTTGGAAAGACGTAAATCCCACTTATATTATATGATGCTCACAATATATTGATCTTTGATTCCCTATAGGTTATTTAACAACTCTTGGATGCATTGTACATGTGTTTGCACAAGATAGTGGTTTGCAGTTTATGGGTAGGATACAATAGAGGACATTTACACACACATACTTGGGATTAATTCTAGTGGGACAATGTTTTACCTAATGAGAGCAACAAAGGCTAGATTGGCTTGGGGTTATGCAAGTTTAGGAAGATTGGAGAGGATGTGTTTAAAACTTCAATTTTAGGAACCTTGAAAAGAACTCTAAATTTTTTTTTCTTTTATCGATATCATCAATATGGTATGTATTAAATATTTGGATACCCTTGGTGATTTTTATAATAGAGTAGGTCACATCGATAGAAGGACAACGATGGAGAGACCTTTAGTTTTTGTGATCACTTGGATAATTAGAGAAAAAGCTTTAGTACTAGAGCTAAGAATCACCTTGCTGTTGATTGATGCAGATACCAAATCTTCATACATAGGCTTTGGAAGTTCCCCAAAGGTAGATATTCCCAATGGGCTATGGAGTTTTCTAAATAACTGGACTTCAAGGGGACGAAGGTTGCTAGCATGCTTAAATGTCCTCATAGTTTTGGAGATATGGATTTAACATAGACAAACTAACCCCATTTTAGCATTCTCTAGAGATTTGAGCTCTTGTTTTAGCATGAATAGACATTATTAGAATTACTTATCAAGACTAGATTTAATTGGATACCATGAGGAACTAGATAGATCCTACTTAGGAGCTAAAGGAAAAGATTGCTTTTTACAAAGAGCATCTTCCTTAGCCCATAGAAGATGGTTTTGTAGATAGGCCTATATATTTGAACATATATTTATCATATGAGATACAATATGTTATTCATAAGACACATCTTCCCACCATCTGGGCAATCGAAGTAATGTGTATAGATATTCTACTAGAGGAGAAGATATGCAACACATGCTATAATGCTTTTGAGATAGACTTACACTTCATATGTCATTGTCCATCATATTGTATATGTGGATGCAAACATTAGGGGAACTATCTAAAGTCAAGGGATTCTAGAAGCATAGATGTTTGGGTATATTTTAGCTTGAGCTTAGGAGACATAGAAATAGACTCTTTATGAGATCATATAGGTATAATATTTATGCGATTAGAGAGATATACTCACTAACAAGTTATTGAATATTTATAAGCATCCACTACCACTAAACAAAAAATCTTGGACACCATCCACACTAAAGAATCTTGGATGAAAATGGAGTTAAGGAGATATAAGCATCTATGACTATTGAGAGGGTATCGAAACATAGATGATGATTAGAGAAGGAGTATTTGGACCATTCTAGCATGCCACATATGGATCCTTGCAAGGATCCTCATGGTGGAGGCTATTGAAGAGCTTGGGCATTGGTAAATGCTTTACAACCTCTAAGATGGAAGATCATTCCTCTTCACATTGTCTTACTAATTGTTTTGCGGAACATTAGTATCTTCTCAAGGTCTTGTATATTTGTACGTGCTAGAGACTTTTTGCGGTATGTACACCTCTAATGCATAGCAAGTACTCAACTTATATCATGAATTTCTTAATATCTTGATTTATATTTTTGATATCTCTATCTGAAACATTGTATCAGATTCAGCACTTTCTAACCTTCTAGTCTCATAGTTCATTTTGGTCTTTAGTATTTTTAAACATTTCATTTCAATCTCTCTCTTTGTCCCCCTCATATATACATTCATACATACATACATACATACATACATACATCCATACATACATACATACATACATACATACATACATACATACATACATACATACATACATACACACATTCATACATTCATTCATACATTCATTCATACATACATACATACATACATACATACATAACTAGATTCATACATACATACATACATACTTACATACATACATTCATTCATACATACATACATACATTCATACATTCATACATTCATACATACATACATACATACATACATACATACATACATACAAAGATACATACATACATACATACATACCTACATACATCCATACATACATACATAAATACATACATACATATATACATACATAAATACATACGTTCGTACATACATTCATACATGCATAAATTCATACATACATACATTCATACATACATAAATACATACATACATACATAAATAGATACATACATTCACACATGGAATTAGATAGTGCGTGGTACACATAAGTTTGAAGGCAAGGTAGAGGCTATACTTATACATCTATGTGTATGTGTTTAAAATAAATATTTGATGTTTGAAGGTCTCCAACATAGCAGATCCCAAATAAATGGACTAATTTTGCAGTTCAATGAGGGAATCAAATACAAAAACTACAACCATATATTCCAAAGACCTTGAGCAAATAAAGTTGTGGGACCTCGAGACTCAGGTTATATGTGCTACCATGACGTATGTGCATTTTCATTTTAGGCCCTAGGGTCAATTATTGTTTGCTTGGAGACATTGTAGTAATATATAATCTAACAAATACTTGTAGTAAATATTAGACCAATTTAAAATACATGATAAACGATATGATATATCCAAGAGATAAACAAGCAAAGATTATGAATACATTACACAGCAAAGCATTGGAGAAATAACCAAAAAAAAAGAATATATATGGTTCCTTAGGGTATTGTGCATATCAAATATATCCAAGGCTCAAGTAGATAAAAAAATAGCATACCAATTTTCCAATGTGTCCTCTCTCTCTCTCTCAATGTGCAGGCATTCACTACTTGCAAGAAAGGTTGAATGATGTGTGTGCAGCTCTCCTCGCATCCACATATACCCTCTTGTATTCAAAAAATAGCAATGATATGGAATGGTCTAGTGCCACCATGTGGCCATCATGAAACACTCATCCGCATTACTACTGAATACCTTAGGATATCCACCAAGCTTACGACCTTGGCTATGGCTGGACCTTGTCCCACACACACATGGAATGATCCCTTTGGACCAATATGATCCCTGTGGACCAATGCCTGACACTCTTTCCCCATTTTAAATATCATTATTCCCAATGATCAATGAGGGAAAGTACTTGTGATCTAGAGCTTCTGATTCCCACGTAGAGTCAGAAAGTGGTAATCCTCTCCAAGCTACTAGATACTCTTGGATGACATGATTCCTCAATTGGTTGTGTCTCGGATCTAGTATCCTGTCTCAAGAATGATCTATGCTATCACTTTCTTGCAAAGAAACAATATGCTTGATTTGATTATCCTCCTTGGAATATACTTTCGAAGCTTATTGACATGAAACACTGGTTTCAAAACCTTGGTTAAAGCTTACCACACTTCCCTATGGATAGTGAAGTAGATCTAGTTGGTACCTAAAGAAAGACTCTATCTCGTTCCTGAAAGGATCTAGGAGATCTCTTCCCATCAGGATACTCTTTTGCCCTATCATCTGTTTGCTGCAGCTTGGCTTAATTAGTCATTTCTAAATTTACAATACTCTTTTGTCCTATCATCTTAATTGCTGCATCCCCATTGCAGGATGTCATTTACAAAGTACTCCATTGCATTTAATGGACTTAAATTCAGAAGGTACAAAAACGTATGTGCACCCACCAAAGCACAACAATGCAAAGATGTTTCACATCAAAAAGCAATGGAATTCTAACATACCTTGTTGGGATTTCAGGATGAGGGAGGAGAAGAAGAAGATAGGGATGAGGATGACATAGAAAGACAAAGATTTGCCCGTCTTTCTCCTTCATCCTCACCTCTATCTTTTTCTTTGTCTTACAATTTCCGACGAGTACTGCATTGCATTGTGGCATGTGTGATGGACTTACGCTCAGCGTATTAGGTCAACATTGACAAAGTACTGCATTGCAATTCAGGTTAACATATGCGTGATAGCCAAGGTGATGGACTTAATGTTAGCAATTCAGGTTAAGATAGCCAAAGTACTTACGTTCAAGCAGATAGGAATTACCTTCAAGCAGGTGCGATGGAATTACTTTCAAGTAGGTAGGAAAACATATATGTATGCACCAAAGCATAATAATGCAAAGTACTGCATTGCAGTGTAGTGTGGTGCGATGGGCTTACGTTCAAGTAGGTACAAAAACGTATATGTATGCACCAAAGCACAACGATGTATATGTTTGCCAAAGCACTTATGACATTTCCACCATGTGGTCATCATGAAACAGTTACCATGGTCTAGTGCCACCATGTGGTCATCATGAAACTGTTGTCAGGATCTTGCTCACACGCATACAGAGATTACGGACGCAGAAAAACACACAGAAAATAGAGGCAACAAGAGACGAGACTGAAAGCAAGATTGGGTGCAATCTCCCCCCATGCACTCTGTTTTGACAGTCCACAGAGTGCATGTATTTATAGGAATTTTGATTACGTCGAAAAGAGTGGTTACAAGAGGGCGGATTCAAAAAGCAAGCGTGAAACTAAAAGTTGATAACTTTTACAGAAAGCCATTGCTTTCAATAATAGAAACTACAGTCTACAACGATCCTTATTCTAACCATTACTTTTCTAACAATAGAACCTTCTACGTGGGTTTATTTACAAGCTAAATAATAATTATTCGGATTATTGATGTCCGCCCTTTCACGCCTTGCATGCTCCTCACAAACCTTCAGCTGCTATATCATAAACATCAAAAACATATTAATACATTAATAATATAACACTTTAGCAATGCATTGTTCAATAATATACAACATGCCTCCCAGTTGACAAGCAACTGACCTCAGTTGATAAAATAATTCAACACTCTAACAATTATAATGCAGTGTTCAACATATTCCATGTGACAATCCAACAATGCATTGGCTAACATATTGCATGTTACAATCCAACAATGCATTGGCTAACATATTCCATGTTACAATCCAACAATGCATTGGCTAACATATTCCATGTTACAATCCAACAATGCATTGGCTAACATATTCCATGTTACAATCCAACAATGCATTGGCTATTCCATATTTCAATCCAACAATGCATTGGCCAACATCTTCCATAATACATTAATAATTTAACACACTCCAACAATTACTTGTTCAACATACTCCATAATTCATAACATGCCCCTCAGTTGAAAAGACAACTGACCTCAGTTGATAAAATAATAAACATGGATAGCCAGTCACATGTTTCATCACTGAATGACAAAAAAACATAGGCATGTTCCATGTAAAAACACATGCATGGAAATGTTCATGGAGGTGTTAAGTTATTAAAAGTATCTGTGAGATGCGGACATAGTCTTTCTAATGAATTTGGGCAAGCAAAACTTGAATATGCTCCTATGAACTAAATTCAATATGTAAATGCATCACAATTATCAAACATGTAGGATAAACTTTAAAGGTAGAAATGAATCCTTAAACTCTTCTTGAAAAGCCTTCCAGGTGCGTGGACAATCTGCAGTCTGAGAAAGATCATTCCACCATTGCTGCGCTCTTCCGACCAAATAATTAGTGGCAAACTCGATTTTCTTATTTTCTGAATATAACTCATCGGAAAAGAAATCGTTGAATAGGGATAGCCATAATAAGACAAAGCGGCCATCTATTCGTCCGTCGAATTGAAGCATAGCATAACGTCCTTGTATGGTTTGTTGAAGTGTTTGAAGTTCTTGGTTCATAATCTTTAACTCTTGCTCGAATAAAACTCCAAGTAAAGGTGAATTACTGTAATCCTCCATAGTGCTCTTGAACCCTTGCTCTCAACCTTGGTGTATTGAACCTTCTTGTTTGCAACCTCGGTGTCTCGATCCCGTGTTCTCAACCTTGCTTGGTATCTTGAACACTTAATCAAGTGCCATCCAATGATTTTGAAGGAATTCACACTTCAAGCTAGCTCATTGGAAAGTTCGTTCCAAGAGCTTTCCAACGGTATATTACACGCCTCAATCCGTCCTACGGATTGAGAGATACACTTCATTCTTTGTTGGGTCAATCCTTGAAATCGTCGCGAGCGCCTTCCACAAGTAATAAAGAGAGAGAACTTGAGTACAACTCCAAGAGATGGTGGAGTGGTCAAAGTACTTCCCTTGAAAGTAGGAGGTTGTGGGTTCAAATCCTCCTACCTTAGGGACTCTAAACCTCTCTATTACCACTCAAAAATTAAAATTACCTCGCGCGTAGCCAACGGTCGCCAAGGGAGCCTTGGGTGCCAATGTTGCCAATGTATTGCCTAAGTTCTTTGCCTTAGTCGACGCCTTGGAGTAAGCCGAAGGAGTAAACGTAGGTGAAAATGTAGGTTCTGGTTCTGGAACTGGAACAGGAACAGAAACCGAAACAGAAACAGAAACAGAAACCGAAGACGGAGACGGAGACGGAGACGGAGACGGAAATGGAAACGGAAACGGAAATGAAAACGGAATTCAGAATCGCGAACAGAGAAAAGAACCCTCTGTATTGACGCGTGCAGAGCTCGGATACCACTGTTGTCAGGATCTTGCTCACGCGCATACAAAGATTACGGATGTAGAAAAACACACAGAAAATAGAGGCAACAAGAGACGAGACTGAACGCAAGATTGGGTGCAATCTCCCATAGGAATTTTGATTACGTCGAAAAGAGTGGTTACAAGAGGGCGGCTTCGAAAAGCAAGCGTGACACTAAAAGTTGATAACTTTTACAGAAAGCCATTGCTTTCAATAACAGAAACTACGGTCTACAACGACCCTTATTCTAACCATTACTTTTCTAACAATAGAGCCTTCTACGCGGGTTTATTTACAAGCTAAATAATAATTATTCGGATTATTGATGTCCGCCCTTTCAACCCTTGCATGCTCCTCACGAACCTTCAGCTGCTATATCATAAACATCAAAAACATATTAATACATTAATAATATAACACTTTAGCAATGCATTGTTCAATAATATACAAGAGACTCACTCATCCCCATTACTACCGAATACCTTAGAATATCACCCGAGCTTGGGACCTTGGCTATGGCTAGAGCTTCTCGCACACACACATGGAATGATCCCTATGGACCAATGTATGACACTCGTTTCCCATTCTAAAGATCATTGTCCTCAATGATCAATGAGGGAATGTACTTGCGAACTAGAGTTTGTGATTACCAAGTAGAGTCAATAAGCAATAATGCTCTCCATGCTACTAGAAACTCTTGGATGACACAGTTCCTCAATTGTTTTTGTCCCTCATCTAGTATTCTATTTGGAGAATTATCTGTGCTATCACTTTGCTACAAAGAAACAATTCCCTCTGTTAGATTATCCTCCTTGGAATATACTTTGGAAGTTGACTGACATGAAACACTGGTTTCAAAACGTTGGTGAAAGCTTACTACACTTCTCTATGGATAGTGAAGTAGATCTAGTTGGTACCTGATGAATGACTCTGTCTCCTTCCTGAAAGGATATAGGACATGTCTTCATATCAGCATACTCTTTTGCCCCATTAGCTGCTTGTTGCATCTTGGCTTCGGCTATTTTTAAATTTGCTTGAAGGTTCGCTAAGAACTCCAAATCACTAGGACATTTCTTCAGCATTCCTATGGTACTAGGAGCATTGGGATTCATGCCATAGCTGATCTCAAGAGGAGACATGTCTGTCAACTTTTGAGGCCTTATTATTATAAGCAAACTCTACTAGTGGTAGATAACTATCTCAATTCGTCTGTCTCCACACACATATGCTCTCAACATGTGCTCTAGAATCTAGTTGACCCGTTTGGTGAGAGGTGTTTCATAATCTAGATGTCTTGTTTTGTTGAAGTGGTTATATGTAGTGGGATGTGTGTGTCAGTGATTCAGTGTGAATGTCTACATGCTAGTAATCATTATTTTATCGAGGGAGACAAATAGAAAAACTACAACAATATATACAAAAGATGTGGAGCAAATATAGTCGTGGAATTTCCAAACTTAGGTTCGATCCATTGTGGATACAATCCATGTGGGTATCTTCGTAACTTGATATAAAGTTGTAAGTTTTATTGAGGGTTTCATGAGTTTGAATTTTCCATTATTCTTCACATCTATTTGAACTTCATTTATTATTATAATCGAATAATTAATTCTTGTTTTTCATAGGTTTTGATGATTCTTTGACTTAAATATATGCAATCTAATCCAACTTTCATGTGATTTATTTTTTTTCACCACTCTATTTGCAAGTAAGTAGTGGTGAAACTACTTGATGATGCATACCATTCCTAGTCAGCTTGCTCTTTCCATGGTGGCATGATTTGTTTTCTCTTCTATACCCGATTGTTTGGTTGTTTAAGCCATAGAAAAGTCTGTAGTACCTTCTTCCATATTAGGCTAACTCTTGGTCATCGTTTTGTGAGTGCCAAAAAATGTAGATATTGTGATGAGGGTAGCAAGAGAAGATTCACGTAAGATTATAATGCAAATGGCAATGTGATAGAGTAGTATGTTCTAGAGTTACATAATCATAGGCCATGTTTAAAAGGAGTGATAAAATGTGTGTGAAATAAATGGAAACACATCTCTTCAGATTTGGTTTTCCAAATATTTTGGGGAATCTAAGAGGATAGAATGACATGCTACAAGTTGAGAAATTATGTCAATGGGAATTTCATTCGACTTGACTGGTGCAACAACAACTTATGATATACCGTTGAAGGACGAATTAAGGGATTGAAAACGTTACAATCTAAGAACTTAACGCCACACTGATGGAAATGACGTAAAGACACGAAATGATGTATAAAGAATAGAAAAAAAGATGATGATGTTGGAATTCACAACGGAGACACGAACTGGGGCGGTTGACGGAAATGACGTAAAGACACGAAATGATGTATACAGAATAGAAAAAGGGATGATGATGGTGGAATTCACAACGGAGACACGAACTGGGGCGGTGAAGTGCAGCAGGTAAGAACTTTGGAGGCATGTCTGCATATTTGGAGCCAAAGTACTTACGTTCAAGCAGGTAGGAAGTACGTTCAAGCAGGTGCGATGGACTTACGTTCAAGCAGGTAGGAAAACGTATATGTATGCACAACAACGCAAAGATGTTTCACATGATCTTTCCCAAAGTCTGCGATGGACTTACGTTTGTACGCACCAACAACGCATCCACAAGCAATGGAATTCACAAGCAATGGAATTCCGACATACCTTGTTGGGCTTTCAGGGCGAAGGAGGAGAAGAAGAAGATAGGGATGAGGATGACGCAGAAAGGCAAAGAGTCGCCTGTCTTTCCCCGTCATCTTCACCCATATCATTTTCTTTGTCTCTTACAGTAGCCGGCGAATGACTCTGCTGCAGAAGGAGGATTTCCAACGTCAACGCTGTCCCGGCCCATCACCAGCATCCCTCACTATTTCGCACAAAATCATATAAGAGCTCGAGAGCGACCCATACATAGCCGACTTAGTAAGGTAGAGGCACCCATCTTCGGGAACTCTGAGGCATCCAGCACGAATTTGAGGGAAGGAAGAGCTTTAAGGTCCTTGAATTCGAGAACCCGATGCCTAGGACTATAATTGAGAAAACAAAATAAAATTAAATAAGAGTTTATCTATTTTTTTACAAAGAGACCACATATCCGTCTAAAGCTCAAAAACTGGTACAAACAGCTGGATCAAATAAGGGGCTCGAAGAGGTGCCATGTCCAGTTTCTTCTAGAGTCTTCCCCTCTCAAAATAATTCATGCTTTAAGGAGATGTGAACATATGAGGGAAAGAAAAGTTTAAAGCTCCTTGATGCCTAGTACTATGATTGAGGAAACAATTCATACGTCCGGTGAATGTCAAAAAATCTATAATTCTAAGGCAATATGATGAGGTTAGCCAGAGGCGATTCACATAAGATTATAATTCGAATGGCATTGTTATAGGGTAGTATGCTCTAAAATCATATAAGTATAGGCCATGTTCGAAATGAATGATAAAATGTGTATAAAATACATGGAAACATATCTATTTATCTTGTTTTTCAAAATATTTTAGGGAATCTAAAAGGATAGAATGACATATTCCTTGTTTGTTATCTCAATGTTACACTAGACCACTTATGTGTTATCCTTGTATACACTACTTTGTAGGGACCAAGCCAAGGACCTTCATTAGTAGGCTCAAGGTATTATGTATATTTTTCTTATAATTATAATAGATTGAAATTCTATATCTTATCAAGAATAAAAGTGAAGTTCTTGAATGCTTCAAGAAGTACCTAGCACATGTGGAAAATCATACTGGTAGGTAATTGAAGAAACTTAAATCTGATGGAGAGGGAGAGTACTTCTCCTAAGATTTTAAATATTATTTGCAAGATAAAGTCATTAAAAGGGAAGTTACTATCAAATACTCCTTTCAACTGAATGGTATTGCAAAGACAAGAAACAAGAGCCTAGTTGGATCAGCAAGAACTATGCTTGAAAGAGAAGAAGCTACCACATTATCTATGGGCATAAGCTATATATACTATTTTGTAGCTTGTGAATAGACTTCCATCCAAATCTCTTGAAGGTATGAGTCCTTATGAAGCTTGGAATTAGTAGAAAACCAAGTCTAGGTCATTGCAAGTTTTTTGGTTGTTTAGCATATGTACATGTGCCTTCACAAATCAAAGAAAAATTAGATGAAAGAGCAACCAAGGCTTTATTTATTGGCTATGATTCAACTCAAATGGCATACAAGTCCATAATATATCCACAAAGAAATTTACCACAAGTAGGGATGTTGTATTTGAAGAACATAGATTATGGTATAAAGAGCCCAAACAGATCCAAAGATGAGGGGAGAAGTACTTTAGGTTTTCTAGATTTTGCAAGTTCTAAACTTGTATCATGGAGTTCGAAGAAGCAACCTACAGTTGCGCTATCTTTAACTGAAAGAGAATATATGGGTTTGACCATAGCAACTCAAGAAACTATATGCATAAAGGAATTTTATGCATATTTGGGACTTCTGAGTTCCAAACTTCACATATTTGGAGACAATATATGTTCTATGTACCTAGCATCAAGTCAACTTTTCCATGCAAGAACCAAACATATAGAGGTTAATTATCATTTCATCATGGAAAGGCTCATGGCAAAGGAAATTGATGTTTCTTTTGTGCCAATTGCAAACCAAGTAGCATATATGGTGAATAAATCTCTTGATGGAGTTAAATTTTGTAGGTTCAAGTCAATAGGAGGTATTTATCAAGGAATCAAGAATCAACCATGCTTTAGCTTTAGGGGGATATGTTAGAAAAAATTCAAGCTTGCATCATGCTTGAATGTCTGTTTTAGTTCAAGACCTTACTTGTAAGAGCACCATAGTGTTAAGGTATTAAGATCAATTTTCATTCCTTGTAAAATGCCATAAGCATTTATAGTTTCCAACTCTTTATTCTTGGTAGAGGATAAATATGGGATACTAAAAAATTCATGAGATTGGAGGTTGGTTATCTTGGTGATCAATCAATCATCTAAAACAAGTCTTTGAACTTGATTTCTTCTATCCTAGATTATAGGAGAAGTGATATTCAATCACAACAACCAAGCTTGAGAGGTGATTTGAATTCAAACTCATTGTATAGAAGATCTAAGATCTCAAGAGAGCCTATATGAAGATTCACAAATGCTTGTACAATATGTTAAAGCAATGTACAATCATATTTGAACTTCACTTTCGTCATCTTCTATTTCCTTGTATGATTATCTCCAAGACTTGTCAACTTTTAGAGGCTAGTTCTAACTCCACAATGATCCAATCTTTATGCATAAAGACTCATTGAAAAGACACGTGTCTCAAGTCATTTATGGTCTCATGGTCTATTTTTGCACATCCCTCAAAAGTCGAGATGATCACTACCTATTAGTGTTTAGCTTGTGATTAGCACATAGCTTGATGATAAATTCAACCTTGTGCATAGTAGCAACTTAATCTTGTATTTCACCTTCCTCGAAGAGGAATTTAACTGATTGTAATCAGTCTAGTAGCACTGAGTATTTGAAGGTGCATGAATCACCCATAATTAGCAAGTTCCTTGGTCTAGTATATGTGCAAACCTATGTGTTTTGTGTAAATCATTTCTCATTGATCTTCGAAATCACATAGGGTATTTTATTGCATTAATTTGGATATCATAAGGTATATTAGACTCTTCAAAAGCAAATGAACTGGTCTTGTGCTAGTTAACAAGACCAAATTTCATCACTTAAGAGCATACGATTCTACTAATCAGATTTCTCTGAGTATTCATAGTTTCAAGAACAACATCTCTACACTTGATTACATCATTCTCTTATGAGCCATTATTGAAGGGGGAGGCATCACATGCGAGATGCATATATTGTTGCTTTGTAGATTTCCAAAATGCTTTTTGCACATATGTTTGAACTAGATCCACATGAGGGTTGTAGGTCATGGTGTACCCATATAGCTCATATGAGGGATTATGGAATTATACAAATCACTAATCATATATTTGAGCACTTCGGAGGTTATATCTTCCTTGGTTCACTCCACTATTAGAGTGAAACAAGGTTGTCAATTATCTCCTACATTGTTTAGTACGTATGTGGATGAGTTTTTGTGTTATGTTGTGAGAGTTAGAGAAAAGGAATCACAATTGGAAAGACGTAAATCCCACTTATATTATATGATGCTGGCAATATATTGATCTTTGATTCCCTAGAGTTTTATTCAACAACATTTGGATGCATTGTACATATGCTTGCACACGATAGTGGTTTGTAGTTTATGGGTAGGATACAATAGAGGACATTTACACACACATACTTGGGATTAATTCCAGTGGGACAAATGTTTTACCTAATGAGAGTACCAAAGGCTAGATTGGCTTGGGGTTATGCAAGTTTAGGAACATTGGAGAGGATGTGTTTAAAACTTCAAATTTAGGAACCTTGAAAAGAACTCTAAATTTTTTTATCTTTTATCGATATCATCAATGTGGTATGTATTAAATATTTGGGTACCCTTGGTGATTTTTATCATAGAGTAGGTCACATCGATAGAAGGACAAGGATGAAGAGACCCTTAGTTTTTGTGATCACTTGGATAATTAGAGAAAAAGCTTTAGTACTAGAGCTAAGAATCACCTTGCTGGTGATTGATGCAGATACCAAATCTTCATACATAGGCTTTGGAAGTTCCCGAAAGGTAGATATTCCCAATGGGCTATGGAGTTTTCTAAGTAACTGGACTTCAAGGGGACGAAGGTTGCTAGCATGCTTAAATGTCCTCATAGTTTTCGAGATATGGCTTTAAGATAGACAAACTAACCCCATTTTAGCATTCTCTAGAGATTTCAGCTCTTATTTTAGCATGAATAGACATTATTAGAATTACTTATCAAGACTAGATTTAATTGGATACCATGAGGAACTAGATAGATCCTACTTATGAGCTAAAGGAAAAGATTGCTTTTTACAAAGAGCATCTTCCTTAGCCCATAGAAGATGGTTTTGTAGATAGGCCTATATATTTGAACAAATATTTATCATATGAGATACGATATGTTATTCATAAGACACATCTTCCCACCATCTGGGCAATTGAAGTAATGTGTATAGATATTCTACTAGAGGAGAAGATATGCAACACATGCTATAATGCTTTCAAGATAGACTTACACTTCATATGTCATTGTCCATCATATTGTATATGTGGATGCAAACATTATCTTATTAGAGAGGGGTTAGGGGAACTATCTAAAGTCAAGGGATTGTAGGAGCATAGATGTTTGGGTATATTTTTGCTTGAGCCTAGGAGACATAGAAATAGACTCTTTATGAGATCATATAGGTATACTATTTATGAGATTAGAGAGATATACTCAATAACAAGTTATTGAATATTAAGTTCTCATCTTGTATCATGAAGTTCCAAGAAGCAACCTACAGTTGCACTATCCTTAACTTAAAGAGAATATAGGGCTTTGATCATAACAACTCACGAAGCTATATGGATAAAATATTTGTATGCATATTTAGGACTTGTGAGTCCCAAATTTCACATATTTGGAGACAATATAAGTTCGATGCACCTAACATCAAGTCATCTTTACCATGCAAGAACCAAACATATAGACGTTAATTATCATTTTATCATGGAGAGGCTCATGGCAAAGGAAATTGATGTTTGTTTTGTACTAATTGAAAACCACGTAGCATATATGGTGAATAAATCTCTTGATGGAGTTAAACTTTGTAGGTTCAAGTCAATAGGAGGTATTCAAATCATCAAGGAAGCAAGACTCAAGCATGCTTTAGATTTAGGGGGATATGTTAGAACAAATTCAAGCTTGCATCATGCTTGAATGTCTATTTAACTTCAAGACCTTACTTGTAAGAGCACCATAGTGTTAAGGTGTTAAGTTCATTTTGCATTTATATTTTCCAAGTCTTTATTCTTGGTAGAGGGTAAATATGGGATACTAATAAATTCATGAAATTTGAGGTTGGTTATTTTGGTGATCAATCAATTATCTAAATCAAGTCTTTTAACTTGATTTCTACTATCCTAGATTATAGGGGAAGTGATATTCAATCACAACAACCAAGCTTGCTAGGTGATTTGAATTCAAACTCATTGTATAAGAGTCCTAAAATCTCAAGAGAGTATATATAAAGATTCACAAATGCTTGTACAATATGTTAAAGCAATGTATAATCATATTTGATCTTCACGTTCCTCATCTTCTATTTCCTTGCATGATTATCTCCAAGACTTGTCAACTTTTAGAGGCTGCTTCTCCCTCCACAATGATCCAATCTTTATGCATACGGAATCATTCAAAAGATATGCATGAATCACCCATCATTAGCAAGTTCCTTGGTCTAGTCTATGTGCAAACCTATGTGTTTTGTGTAACTCATTTCTCATTGATCTTCCAAATCACATAGGGTATTTTATTGCATTTATTTGGATCTCATAAGGTATATTAGACTCTTCAAAAGCAAAGGAACTGGTCTTGTGCTAGTTAGCAACACCAAATTTAAACATTTAAGAGCATAGGATTCTACTACTCAAGTTTCTCTGAGTATTCATAGTTTCAACAACAACATCTGTGCACTTGATTACATCATTATCTTATGAGCCATTATTGAAGGGGGGGAGGCACCACATGCAAGATGCATATATTATTGCTTTGTAGATCTCCAAAATGATTTTTGCACATATGTTTTAACAAGATCCACATGAAGGTTGTAGGTCATGGTGTACCCATAGAGCTCGTATGAGGGATTATGGAATTATACAAATCACTAATCATATATTTAAGCACTTTGGAGGGTATACCTTCCCTGGTTCACTCCACTATTAGAGTGAAACAAGGTTTTTCATTATCTCCTACATTGTTTAGTACGTATGTGGATGTGTTTTCCTGTTATGTTGTGAGATTAGAGAAAAAGAATCACAATTGGAAAGACGTAAATTTCACTTATATTATATGATGCTAACAATATATTTATCTTTGATTCCCTACAAGTTATTCAACAACATTTGGATTCATTGTACATGTGTTTGCACAAGATAGTGGTTTATTTATGAAACATAGGAAAACCATTGCTATGATGTTCAACACCACACCACCATGGGCTAGGAGATCAATACCCTCTTTTAGTTTATGGGTAGGATACAATAGAGCACCTTTACATACACATACTTGGGATTAATTCTAGTGGGACAATGTTTTACCTAGTGAGAGCACCAAAGGCTAGATTGGCTTGAGGTTATGCAAGTTTAGGAAGATTGGAGAGGATGTGTTTAAAACTTGAATTTTAGGAACCTTGAAACGAACTCTAATTCTTTCATCTTTTGTTGATATAATCAATGTTGTATGGATTAAATATTTGGGCACCCTTATTGACGTTTATAATAGAGTAGCTCACATCGATAGAGGGACAAGGATGGAGAGACCTTTAGTTTTTGTGACCACTTGGATAATCAGAACAAAAGCTTTAGTACCAGAGCTAAGAATCACCTTGTTGGTCATTGATGTAGATACCAAATCTTCATACATAGGCTTTGGAAGTTCGCCAAAGGTAGATATTCCCAATGGGCTATGGAGTTTTTGAAATAACTAGACTACAAGGGGACGAAGGTTGCTAGCATGCTTAAATTTCCTTATACTTTTTGAGATATGGTTTTAACATAAACAAAATAACCCCATTTTAGCATTATCCAGAGATTTGAGCTCTTATTGTAGCATGAATAGACATTATAAGAATAACTTGTCAATACTAGATTTAATTGGACTCCATGATGAACTAGATAGATCCTACTTAGGAGCTAAACGAAAAGATTTCTTTTTACAAAGAGCATCTTCCTTAGCCCGTAAAAGAGGGTTTTGTAGATAGGCCTATATGTTTGGATACATATTTATCATATGAGATACAATATGTTATTCATAAGACACGTCATCCCATCATCTGGGCAATCAAAGTGATGTGTATAGATATTCTACTAGAGGAGAAGATATGCAACACATGCTATAATGCTTTCGAGATAGACTTACACTTCATATGTCATTGTCCATCATATTGTTTATGTGGATGCAAACATTTTCTAATTAGAGAGGGGTTAGGGGAACTATCTAAAGTCAAGGGATTCTAGGAGCATAGATGTTTGGACATATTTTTGCTTGAGCTTAGTAGACATAGAAATAGACTCTTTATGAGATCATAGAGGTATACTATTTATGAGATTAGAGAGATATAATCAATAACACGTTATTGAATATCTATAACCATCCACTACCACTAAAAAAAAATCTTGGACACCATCCACACTAAAGAATCTTGGATGAGAATGTAATTAGGGAGATATAAACATCCAACGGATCCTTGCAAGGACCCTCATGATGGAGGCTATTGAGGAGCTTTGGCATTGATAAATGCTTTAGAGCCTCTAAGATGGAAGATCATTTCTCCTCACATTGTATTACTAATTGTAGTGGCCAACATTAGTATCTTCTCAAGGTCTTGTATATCTGTATCTGCTGGAGACTTTTTGCTCTATGTACACCTCTAATGCACACGAAGTACTCAATGTATATCATGAATTTCTTAATATCATGATTTAGTTTTTCAATATTTCTATCCTAAACATTGTATCAAATTCACCACTTTGTAACCTTCTAGCCTCGTAGTTCATTTTAGTTTTTGGTATTTTTAAACATTTCATTTCAATATCGTTGTTTGTCCCCTCATACATACATACATACATACATACATACATACATACATACATACATACATACATACATACATACATAACATACATACATACATACATACATACATATATACATACATACATACATACATGCATACATACATACATACATCCATACATTCATTCATACAATCATTCATACATACATACATACATAAATAGATTCATACATACATACATACATACATACATAGATACATACATACATACATACATACATACATACAAACAAACATACATACATACAAACATACATTCATACATACATACATACATACATACATACATACAAACATACATTCATTCATACATACATACATACATTCATACATTCATACATACATACATCATACATACATTCATTCATACATACATACATACATACATACATACATACATACATACATACATACATACATACATACATACATACATACATACATACATACATACATACATAGATACATAAATACATACATACATACCTAAAACGATACATACATACATACATACATACAATTAGATAGTGGGTGGTACATATAAGTTTTAAGGCAAGGTAGAGGCTATACTTATACATGTATGCGTATGTGTTTCAAATAAATTTTAGATGTTTGAAGGTCTCCAACATAGCAGATCGCAAATAAATGCACTAATTTTGGAGTTCAATGAGGGAGACAAATAGAAAATCTCCAACAATATATTCCAAAGACCTTGAGCAAGTAGAGTTATCGAAACTCGAGACTCAGATTATATGTGCTACCATGGCGTATTTGCATTTTTATTTTAGGCCCTAGGGTCAATTAGTGTGTGCCTAGAGACATCATGGTATATATATACTTCAACAAATACTTGTAGTAAATAGTACACCAATTTAAAATGCATGATAAACGATATGATATATCCAAGAGATAAACAAGCAAAGATTATGAATACATTATATAGCAAAGCACTGAAGAAATAACAGGAAAAAGGCATATCTATGGTTCCATAGTGGATTGTGCATATCAAATATATTCAAGGCTCAAGTAGATTAAAAATAGCGTACCAATTTTCCAATGTGTCCTCTCTCTCTGTCAATGTGCACGCATTCACTATTTGTAAGAAAGGTTTGAATGATGTGTGTGCATCTCTCCTCCCATCCACATATACCCTCTTGTATTTGAAAAATAGCAATGATATGGAACGGTCTATTGCCACAATGTGGCCATCATGAAACACTCATCCCCATCACTACTGAATACCTTAGGATATCCACCGAGCTTGGGACCTTGGCTATGGCTGGCCCTTGTCCCACACACACACACATGAAATGATCACTTTGGACCAATATGATCCCTGTGGACCAATGTCTGACACTCTTTCCCCTTCTAAGTACCATTGTCCTCAATGATCAATGAGGGAAAGTACTTGTGAACTAGAGCTTCTGGTTCCCAAGTAGAGTTAGAAAGTGGTAATCCTCTCCACGCTACTAGATACTCTTGAATGACATGATTCCTCAACCGTTTCTGTCTCCGATCTAGTATCATGTCCCAAGTATGATCTATGCTATCACTTTCTTGCAAAGAAACAATACCCTCGATTCGATTATCCTCCTTGGAATATACTTTCGAAGTTTATTGACATCAACCACTAGTTTCAAAACCTTGGTGAAAGCTTACTACACTTCCTTGTGGATAGTGAAGTAGGGCTAGCTGGTACTCAAAGAAAGACTATGTCTCCTTCCTCAAATGATCTAGGAGATCTCGTCCCATTAGCAATGGAATTGTGACATACCTTGTTGGGGTTTCAAGGAGAGGGAGAAAAAGAAGAAGATAGGGATGAGGATGACGTAGAAAGACAAATACTCGCCCATATTTCTCCTTCATACTGAACTGTATCTTTTTCTTTGTCTTACATTTGCCGACGAGTACTGCATTGCATTGCGGCATGTGTGATGGACTTATGTTCAGTGTATTTAGTCAACATAGGCAAAGTACTGCATTGCAATTCAGGTTAATAGATGCGCGATAGCCAAGGTGATGGACTTAATCTCAACAATTCAGGTTAGCATAGCCAAAGTACATATATTCAATCACGTAGGAATTACCTTCAAGCAGGTGGGATGGAATTACGTTCAAGCAGGGACGAAAACGTATATGTCTGCACCAAAGCATAACACTGCAAAGTACTACATTGCAGTGCAGTGTGGTGTGATGGACTTACCTTCTGGCAGGTATGAAAACGTATATGTATGCACCAAAGCAGAACAACGTATATGTTTTCCAAAATACTTATGGCATTGCCACCATGTGGTCATCATGGAAAACTCACCATGGTCTAGTGCCACCATGTGGCAATCACGAAACACTCATCCCCATTACTATTATTACTTTAGAATATCCCCCGAGCTTGGGACTTTGGCTATGCCTCGCCCTTGTCCCACACACACATGGAATGATCCCTATGGAAAAATATAATCCCTGTGGACCAATGTATGAGACTGTTTCCCCATTCTAAAGATCATTTTCCTCAATGATCAATGAAGGAATGTACTTGCAAACTAGAGTTTGTGATTGCCAAGTAGACTCAGTAAGCGATAATACTCTCCATGCTACTAGATACTCTTGGATGACACGGTTTCTCAACTGTTTCTGTCCCTGATCTAGTATTCTATCTGGAGAATGATCTATGCTATCACTTTGCTACAAAGAAACAATACCCTCTATAGATCATCCTCCTTGGAATATACTTTCAAAGTTTACTCACATGAAACACTGGTTTCAAAACCTTGATGAAAGCTTGTTACACTTCCCTGTGGATAGTGAAGTAGATCTAGCTTGTACCTCAAGAAAGACTCATTCTCCTTCCTCAAAGGATCTACAAGATCTCTTCATATCAGCATACACTTTTGTCCCATCAGCTGCTTGTTACATCTTGACTTTAGCTATTTCTAAATCTGCTTGGAGGTTCCTTAAGAACTCCAATGCACTAGGAAATTTCTTGAGCATTCCTATGGTACTTGGAGCACTCGGATTAATGCCATAGTTCATCTCAAAAGGAGACACATCTGTCACATTGTTAGGCCTATTGTTATAAGCAAACTCTACTAGTGTCAGATAACTATCCCAATTTGTATGTCTCTAGACACATATGCTCTAAGCATGTCCTCTAGAATCTAGTTGACCCGCTTGGTGAGAGGTGTTGCATAATCTAGATGTCTTCATTGTTGAAGTGGTTATATGCCGTGATGTGTGTGAGTGATTCACTGTGAAGTTCTACATGCTAGTAATCATTATTTTATTGAGGGAGACAAATAGAAAAACTACAACAATATATTCAAAAGACGTTGAGCAAATACAGAGGTTGAGCAAATACATACAAACATGCATACACCGCCAAAGTACTTACGTTCAAGGAGGTAAGAATTACGTTCAAGTAGGTGTGATGGAATTACTTTCAAGCAGATAGGAAAATGTATATGTATGCATCAAAGCACAACAATGCAAAGTATTACATTGCAGTGTAGTTTGGTGCGATGGACTTACATTCAAGCAGGTACAAAAACATATATGCATGTACCAAAGCACAACAACGTATATGTTTGTCAAAGTACTTACGGCATTGCCACCATGTGGTCATCATGAAACACTCATGATGGTCTAGTGCCACCATGTTGCCATCATGAAACACTCATTCCCATTACTATTGAATACCTTAGAATATCCCCCGAGCTTGGAACCTTGGCTATGGCTAGCCTTTGTCCCACACACACATGGAATGATCCCTATGGACCAATATGATCCCTATGGATCAATGTATGAAACTCTTTCCCAATTCTAAGAAAAAATGATCATTTTCCTCAATGATCAATGAGAGAATGTACTTGCAAACCAGAGTTTGTGATTCCCAAGTAGAGTTAGTAAGTGATAATCCTCTCCACACTACTAGATACTCCTGGATGACAGAGTTCCTCAACTATTTCTATCCGTGTTCTAGTATTCTATCTAGAGAATGATCTATGCTATCACTTTGCTACAAAGAAAGAATACCCTCTATCAGATTATCCTCCTTGGAATATACTTTCGAAGTCGACTAACATGAAACAATGGTTTCAAAACCTTGGTGAAAGCTTACTACACTTCCCTCTGGATAGCGAAGTAGATCTAGTTGGTACTTGAAGAAAGACTCTTTCTCCTTCCTCAAAGGATCTAGGATATCTCTTCATATCAGCATACTCTTTTGCCCCATCAGCTGGTTGTTTCTTATCCTTCTTACCTGCATAAAGAGCACTAGTTGAATTACCATGATATGCATTACCTTCCTTTATGCTATTATTGGCCTCTTGATTGAAGAGTTTTCCAAGAAAGATGTTGAAGTTTGGAGTTTGCACATCCATGATGAGATCATAAGCCGTCGTGAAGGATTGCCATTGCTTATCATTTCGAACACCATTGAGAGTTTGCCTCATGATAACCTCTTCTTCAATCAGATCTCCAATGGATGCTAACTGTTTCACAACCTCCTTGACCTTGGTAAAAAACTCTATGATGGTTTGTTTAGGTGTCTTCTTCATTTGTTTGAACTCATTCCAAAGATGATTCTTTCTTGCTTTGGTACTAGTAGAAAAGAAAGTCTTGAGGGGATCCCAAGTCTGTTGAGATGTCTTGCATCCTCTAATATGTGGTAATAGAAAATCAGAGATAGATTTTAGTATGTATGACCTTGCTTGAGCTTCCCTTGTGCACCAAAGTGTGAGCTTATCTCTCTCCTCTTGTGTAGGTCCTCCTTTGGATCTTAGAATAGGCATAGCTTCATCACCTGCTTCAATCCCATAAACATTTCTACCTCACAAATAGGCCTCCATTCTGATTTGCAAAGCCCTGTAGTTGTGTTGATCAAGCTTCTCCATCAAGACTTCATCCATCTTGATATTGCTTTGATACCACTGAAAGAACTTGGAGAAGCTTGTAGGAGGTAGGAAACTACGTTTTGAAGCGATGAAGTTTGGTCTAGCCAACTGGCTCAAGACCAACCCTTGAGCTTATGGAGACTCAAAAAGACCTTATAGGCATGCGATAAGTGCAAAGAAATGCACTATGCACTTTGGAGCATCAAGGAGAAGAAGTCAGTACAAAACACATAGATTTGGGGGTCGACTAGCTCAAAAAACTTACTATCTATGGAAGAGACAATCACTTTCAAATGCTCATAGCAACCAACGTGATTACAATTAGAAAGAATCTTTTTATGGGCGTGATACATATAGGGTTGAGTCTATAGGATGCACAAAAGTATAAGTAATAAGAAAAATATGTTGTAGGGATGAATCAGACACTCAATGGTGGTACCTCCTATTTTTCAAGGATATGCAAAGATTGACTCTGATACATAAAAACTCAACTTTCTCTACATCTACTGGACTAAATGTTATGAAAATCTATATGCATAAACATGACACTAATAACTTTCTAATGTGCCATCTTGCACTCAATTTGAAGCTCTAGAGAGAGCGCAACAGCCTTTGCAAGATTACTGTTGGCAAAGAAGATGATGCAAAAAAATGAAGGAGCAAGACAGTGATGGTCACAAGTGTATGTATATTGCTTCCATGTATTGTAAAAGTGATTTCAAGTCTTTATATAGACTCTAGGATTGTTCCACGAATTTCATCATCTCCAAGATTTCTCAATTTGTAGAGGCTAGTCCTCACTCCAGATTGGTTCAATCTTTATTCTTAAGGATAAATTGGAAAGCTACTAGTGTCTACGTTATGTGTACAAATTTTCACATTATTTAGTTAATTAGAACAACTCAGTTATGGTCTCGAGGTCTATATCTGCACATCCTTGAAAATTCAAGATCACCACCTATCAATGTTCACCTTGTAAGTAGCACATAGCCTAATGATAAATTCAACTCTTGTGCATATTAGCAACTCAACCATACATTTTAGCTTTTCCGAAAAGGAAATTAGGTCATTGTAATCAGGCTAAGAGTACTAGGCATTTGAAGTTGCATAAATCATCCATAATTAGCAAGCTCCTTGATCTAGTCCATGTGCAAACCTATCTATTTTATATCAATCTTTTCTCTTTGATCTTCCAAAGCACATATGGTATTTTATTGCATTTATTTGAAGCTTATAATGGGTATTAGAGTGTTCAAAAGCAAGGGGGCTGGTCTTATGCTGGTTAGCTAGAACAAACTTCAACACTTGAGAGAACATATTTCTATTACTCAAGTTTCTCCAAGTATTCATAGTGGTATGAGAGATATGTCAAGATAGATGATGGTTTTACCTCCTTGATTGAGAAGCTTGATAGGAACAACTATGCTACTTGGAAAATCAAAATGGAAGCTTACTTCCAAGGTAGAAATCTCTATGGAGTTGTGGCAAGTGATGAAGTTATGCCTATTCCAAGATCCAAAGGAGGAGCTACACAAGAGGAGACTAAGAAGCTCACACTTTGGTGTGCACGAGATGCTCAAGCTAAGTCATATATCTTAAAATTTATTTTTGATTTCTTGTTATCACATGTAAAACATCCCAAGAGACTTGCGATGCACTTGAGACCTTCTCTGCTAGCACCAAACTTAGGAAAAACCATCTATGGAATGAGTTCAACCAAATAAAGAATATACCAAAGCAAAAAAAATATTGTTTGCCAAGAGACATCGTGGTATATATACTTTAGAAAATACTTGTAGTAAATAGTAGATCAATTTTAAATACATGATAAACAATATGATATATCCAACAGATAAATGAGTAGAGATTATGAATACATTATAAAACAAAGCATTGGAGAAATAACACAAAAAAAATTGCATGTCCATGATTCTGTAGTGGATTGTGCATATCGAATATAGCGAAGGCTCAAGCGGATAAAAAAATAACATACGAGTTTTCCAATGTGTCCTCTCTCTCTATCAGTGTGCACACATACACTATTTGTAAGAAAGGCTTGAATGATGTGTGTGCAACTCTCATCTCATCCATATGTACCCTCTTGTATTAAAAAAATATCAATGATCTGGAATTGTCTAGTGTCGCCATGTGACCATCATGAAACACTCATCCCCATTACTACTAAATACCTTAGGATACAAGCTTGGAACCTTGGCAATGACTGGCCTTTATCCCACACACACATGGAATGATCCCTATGGATCTATATGATCCCTATGGACCAATGTTTGACACTCTTTCCCCCTTTTAAAGATCATTGTCCTCAATGTATAATGAGGAAAAGTATTTGCGAACGAGAGCTTCTGATTCCCAAGTAGAGTCACTTAGCGGTAATCCTCTCCAGGGTATTAGATACTCTTGGGTGACAAGGTTCCTCAACCGTTTTTGTCTCGGATCTAGTACCCTGTCTTGAAAATGATATGTGCTATCACTTTCCTACAAACAAACAATACCCTCTATTAGATTATCCTCCTTGGAATATACTTTCGAAGTTTACTGACATGAAACACTATTTTCAAAACCTTCGTGAAAGCTTACTACACTTCCCTATGGATAGTGAAGTAGATCTAGTTGGTATATAAAGAAAGACTTTGTGTCCTTCCTCAAAGGATCTAGGAGATCTCTTCCCATTAGCATACTCTTTCGCCCTTTCATCTGCTTGCTGCATCTTGGCTTTAGCTATTTCTAAATTATTTGCTTGGAGGTTTGTTAAGAACTCAAATGCACTAGGACATTTCTTCGGCATTCCTATGGTACTAGAAGCATTGGGATTCATGCCATATCTAATCTCAAAAGGAGACATTCCTGTCACTTTGTGAGGCCTATTGTTATAAGCAAACTCTACTAGTGGCAGATAACTATCCCAATTTGTCTGTCTCTAGACACATGGTCTCAACATGTCCTCTAATCTAGTTCATCTGCTTGGTGAGAGGTGTCGCATAATCTAGATGTCTTCTTTTGTTAAAGTGGTTATATGAAGTGGTGTGTGTCAATGATTCACTGTGACAGTCTACATGCTAGCAATCATTATCTTATTGAGGGAGATAGATAGAAAAACTACAACAATATATTTAGAAGACCTTGAGAAAATCATAGGATATGCCTGACATTTTTGGGATGCATCAGTCAATAGAACATAGAGTAATGAAATGCTAATATCTCATGATTGAGAGAAGCAACGATAATGAGATTTTGTAGCAATATAGTAGATAGTATATGAATATATCACACTTTAAATCAATACAAATGATTCATGAGAATAAGCTTTGATAAGATCACTATATTGATGTGGTCATGGCAGACAAGTGACATGAAGATGTAATGATAATGTATGAATTACATCATGTACAAATACAATGTCATTGGCCATAGTCAATCCCAAAATGTGAGAAGTGTGAATGAGCTCTTAAATCACAATGTATCCTTTCTAAATGATCTCATCAAGTGAAGATATCACTCGGGTCATTTGATCCTCTTTTTATATTTGTGTTTGAAGCCAATGTTTGAATTCAAATTCAAAAGTCCACCGAAAAGTGAATCCTAAAGTATAGGATATATTTTCTCATCAATCAACGAACAAATGAATCTTGATTTGAGGCATCCTAGCTCCACGTGCAAGTAATGCACTTTTACAAAGGTGAATGTACTTGATTTTACAAGGGATTGATCATATAAGGTTCCATGAGTATTATGCTAACCATCCAAGTATGTGGGCTTGGATTGTCTTGCACCAACAATACAACGGCATTGCCTTGCATCATCTGTGATGGACTTACGTTCAAGCAGTATGGAAATGCGTATGTACACCCCACCAATGCAAAGATGTTTTGCATTCACAAGCAATGGAATTTTGACATATCTTGTTGGGCTTTCATGGCGACGGAGGAGAAGAAGATAGGGATGAGGATGATGTAGACAGACAAAGACTCGCCTGTCTATCCCCGTCATCTTCACCTCTATCTTTTTCTTTGTCTCTTACAGTTGCCGGCGAATGACTCTCTGCTACAGAAGGAGGATTTCCAATGCCTACAACGCACTCGTGGCCCATCACCAACATCCCTCGGTAATTCGCAGAAAATCATATAAGAGCTCGAGATATTAGTCACCATGCTCAATGAAATTCACCGAGAAATTAGCTGTCATGATCAAGTCCAAATTTGACTTCAGTAGGATAAGAAAAAGTTTTGAGTTGACCTAAAACAAGATAAAATTAAATAAGAGTTTATCTATTCTATTTAGAAAGAGACCCCATATTGTTTCTAGAAGCTCAAAAGCTTGTACAAGTAGCTGTACCACATTTTTTTTTTGTTTGAGAGTACAATGAATTGGAAAGACACACACTCAACCTCGTAAGGTAGAGGCACCCATCTTGGAGAACTCGGAAGCATCCAACTCTAGGTGGGACTTGAACCTTGGCCATCGTAGAAGCTCAAAAACTAAGTCTTCTTTCATATGCTTCAATCCGATGACCCTAATTGGTGTTTTTGAACATAAGTCAATGTTTTGGGGAAACCATAAAAAATAAAGTAAAAATCCAAAATCTAGGTATTACCCTAAAACAATCATTACATATGAAGAGCATATAGCAAGTTGCAACCCACTCCTAGGAATAAGAGGCTCGAAGAGGTCCCATGTCCATTTTCTTCTAGAATCTTCCCCGCTCAAAATAATTCATGCTTTAAGGAGATGTGAACAATTTGAACAAATATGAGGGAAAGAAGAGTTTTAAGCTCCTTGATGCCTAGTACTATGAGTATGATTGAGGAAACAATTCATATGTCCCAAAATGAAGATAAAATTATTGCAATATCTATTTTGCGCCCTCTTTTATTCATATTCCTCAATCTCCTACCAAACATATATCTTAACGTTTGAATGATATTTGTTGAATGATATTTGTTGAATGATATCTTCTTGACGTTTGAATGATATTTGTTGATTGCTAATTGATCTACAAACATATCTATTCGCTTAACTTTGAAGGAGGGAAGATTTTCTATGCTCTTCTACTAATGAGGTCATAACGATCTTTATAGTTTGAAATGTCTTGCGTAACAATGATTTTTGTATCTAGAAATTTGTAGATGCCTAATCATAATTTTTTTTTGTGTGAGTACTTATCTTTGTATATGAGAGAGTTACTAGTATCAACATGTGTCTAGAGTTACTAGTATCTTTCATTGTTTGTTGAGGATAAATTGCATGGTACATGTATCTTCGTAGAAATTGAGGATACATCATTGTAGCAATTGATACATCAACGTAGAAATTGATACATGTAGACCGTCGTATATATGGTGTTTTGTGCAGCGATTGAAACAATGATTGTATAGTTGTTAATAAAACATTCTAAATACTTTGCATATGCATTTTTTTGTCGGAACATTCGACCTCCTCAAGAAATCCAAAGTCTTCTTGTACATGCCTCAATTCCGAAAACCATGTTTGGTGATTCTGAGCCCTTACATAAGTCAATCAACGTTTTGCAAAAACCATAAAAAATGAACAAAAAATCCCAAATGTAGGTATTCCTCTAATATAGTCTTCAAATATGAAGGGCATAGCAACCCATCTAGGATGAATTTGGTAATGTGGGAATAGATGTTGGCATCTACTAAATATCACATCGTTTCTTCAAACAGGTGAACAAAATTTATATTAATCGGATATTTTATTTTTATAAGTATAGATAATAATGAAATTCTGTTTTTGATTCTTTGATAGCTTACTTTGATTCTTTGATAGTTTCTAACACTTTTGTCTTGTAGTGGCTCTCTCCAAGGCTTAGAACTTATGACTAAGGTGGTGACAAAGGCATAGAAGCTGTGGTAGTTGACTATAGGTTAGGCATGCTATATGCTTTGCACAAAAATGTCTGATTTATTTTCTTTACCACAGCTTCAAAGTCAAGTTACATTGACAGGAGCAATCGGCTCACATCGCATGGTTTTTGACAAAGTACAAAAATTTCTAATAATCAAAAAATGAATAAAACTTATGTGCAACTAGTGGTGAAACCACTCGATGATGTACACCATTCCTAGTCTTCCTTTTTCCATGGTGGCATGATTTTTCTATTGTTACCCAACTGTTTGGTTGTTTAAGCCACAAGAAAGTCTATATTCTTGATCATCGTTTTCTGAATGTCAAAAAATCTATAATTCTAAGGCAATATGATGAGGCTAGCGAGAGAAGATTCACGTAAGATTATAATGCAAATGGCATTGTTATAGAGTAGTATGCTCTAAAATCATATAAGTATAGGCCATGTTTGAAAGGAATGATAAAAGGTGTACACATAAAATGGAAACATATCTATTTATCTTGGTTTTCAAAATATTTTAGGGAATCTAAAAAGATAGAATGACATATTCCTTGTTTGTTATCTCAATGTTACACTAGACCCCTTATGTGGTATCCTTGTACACACTCTTTTGTAGGGACCAAGACAAGACCCTTCATTAATAGGCTCAAGGTATTATATATCTTTTTTTAATGATCATAATAGATTGGAAATTCTATATTTTATCAAGAATAAGTGTGAAGTTCTTGAATGCTTCTAGAAGTACCTAGCACATGTGGAAAAACATACTGGTAGATAATTGAAGAAACTCAAATCTGATGGAGGGGCAGAGTACTTCAACTAAGAGTTTAATGATTATTTGCAAGATAAAGTTATTAAAGAGGAAGTTTCTACCAGATACTCTCCTCAACTGAATGCTATTGCAAAGAAAAGAAACAAGAGCCTAGTTGGATCAGCAACAACTATGCTTGAAGAGAAGAAGCTACCACATTATCGATGGGCATAAGCTATATCTACTATTTTGTAGCTTGTGAATAGACTTCCATCCAAGTCTCTTGAAGGTATGAGTCCTTATGAAGCTTGGAATGAGTAGAAAACCAAGTCTAGGTCATTGTAATTTTTTTGGTTGTTTAACATATGTACATGTACCTTCACAAATCGAAGAAAAATTAGATGAAAGGGCAACCAAGGCTATATTTATTAAATATGAATCAACTCAAATGGCATAGAAGTTCTATAATATATCCACAAAGAAATTTACTACAAGTAGGGATGTTGTATTTGAAGAACATAGATCATGGTTTAAACTTACCCTATGCTCTTGATTCAATTTTTCAACCATTAGGTAGCGAGCATGATACACAGGTGCAAGACTCAAGAAGTGAATCAGATGATAATCAAGATGAGAATGAGAGAGAAAATAAGCTCTAGAAATCAAGAGGAATGGCCAAGATGCAAGAATGTGGAGAGTGGTCAAAACACACTCTTGGAAGGTCAACAAGGGAGAGAAAGAAACCTGAAAGGTATGGATATGACTCTATATTTGTAACACAACATTGTACTTATTTCGACAAAGACTTAGTTTCATAAGAACCCTCAACATATGAAGAAGCTAAGGGTAACCATAGTTGGGAGAAATCCATGAAAGAGGAGATAGAAGCCTTAAAGGAAATGGATACATGGGAGCTGGTTCCAATGCAAACCAATCAAAAGATAATAGTTTAGAGATGGATCTATAAACTGAAAATGAATTAAGATGGATAAATTTGCAGGTACAAATCCAGGTTGGTTGCTAAACGATGTGCTCAACCTTAGGGCATAGACTATGGAGATCCTTTTTCACCAATTGCAATAATGAATACCATTAGGACCTTGCTTAGTAAGGAATTGGAAGCTACTTAGACTTGATGTGAAGAACACTTTCTTCAATGGATGGATAAATGAAGAGGTATTACATGTCACAACCTCTAGGGTTTGAAAACCCTAACTATCCTACTTATGTATGTAGGCTCAAAAAAGCACTATATGGACTAAAACAAGCTCCTAGAGCTTGGAATTTTAGATTGGAAATCTATCTACAAGATCAAGTTATCAAGTCAAGCAATGAAGACCCTTATTGTTCACCAAGAAGGTTCATAATGATGTTATCTATTTTTATGTGTATGTAGATGACATAATCATGACAAGCGATGACTTGCTTGGAATAGAAAAACTCAAAAGGCATATGCAAGAAGAATTCAAGATTAGTGGCGTTGGAGAGCTCACATTCTTTAGTATGTAGGTCATATACACAGATCAAGGGATGTACTTGACTCAAAGGAGGTACATTTAGGATCTACTCTTGAAATTCAAGATGGATAATGCAAAGCCAACATGTACACCTTTGGAAATAATTTACAAGCTTAGTGTTTATGAAAGTGAATAGATTGAATACATAAAAGATTATAAAAGTTTGGGAGGTAGTGTAATCTATGCTACATATAGAAGGGAAAACATCTCATATAGTGTAGGACTGCTAAGTCAAGTCATGTACTCTCGAAGAAAACCACATGAGGATGTAGCTAAGAGAGTGCTCAAGTATCTCCAAGGCAATATCAATGAAGGTATATTGTATCATATACATAAAATTTGGATCTAAAGCTATACTGCATATTGGGCAAGATCCAAAGATGAGAGGAGAAGTACTTTAGGTTTTCTAGATTTTTCAAGTTCTAAACTTCTATCATGGAGTTCAATGAAGCAACCTACAGTTGCGCTATCTTTAACTAAAAGAGAATATATGGGTTTGACCATAGCAACTCAAGAAACTATATGCATATTTAGGACTTGTGAGTTCCAAACTTCACATATTTGGAGTCAATATATGTTCTATGTACCTAACATGAAGTCATCTTTACCATGCAAGAACCAAACATATAGAGGTTAATTATCATTTGATCATGGAAAGGCTCATGGCAAAGAAAATTGATGTTTCTTTTGTACCAATTGAACACCAAGTAGCATATATGGTGAATAAATCTCTTGATGGAGTTAAATTTTGTAGGTTCAAGTCAGTAGGAGGTATTTATCAAGGAGTCAAGAATCAACCATGCTTTAGCTTTAGGGGATATGTTAGAACAAATTCAAGCTTGCATCATGCTTGAATGTCTCTTTTAGTTCAAGACCTTACTTGTAAGAGCACCATAGTGTTAAGGTATTAAGCTTAGTTTTCATTCCTTGTAAAATGCCATAAGGATTTATAGTTTCCAGCTCTTTAAACTTGGTAGAGGATAAATATGGGATACTAAAAAATTCACGAGATTGGAGGTTTGTTATCTTGGTGATCAATCAATCATCTAAATCAAGTCTTTGAACTTGATTTCTTCTATCCTAGATTATAGGAGAAGTGATATTCAATCACAACAACCAAGCTTGGGAGGTGATTTAAATTCAAACTCATTGTATAGAAGATCTAAAATCTCAAGAGAGCCTATATGAAGATTCACAAATGCTTGTACAATATGTTAAAGCAATGTACAATCATATTTGATCTTCACTTTCCTCGTCTTCTATTTCCTTGTATGATTATCTCCAAAACTTGTTAACTTTTAGAGGCTAGTTCTCACTCCACAAGGATCCTATCTTTATGCATAAAGACTCATTGAAAAGATACGTGTCTAATTTATGGATACAATTTTTTTAGATCAGTTGTTTTAGTAGGTTGTGAGAAACAAGTCATTTATGGTCTCATGGTCTATTTTTGCACATCCCTTAAAAGTCGAGATGATCACCACCTATTAGTGTTCAGCTTGTGATTAGCACATAGCTTGATGATAAATTCAACCTTGTGCATAGTAGCAACTTAATCCTGTATTTTACCTTCTTCTAAGAGGAATTTAACTGACTATCATCAGTCTAGTAGCATTGAGTATTTGAAGGTGCATGAATCACCCATAATTAGCAAGTTCCTTGGTCTAGTCTATGTGCAAACCTATGTGTTTTGTGTAAATCATTTCTCTTTGATCTTCGAAATCACATAGGGTATTTTATTGCATTAATTTGGACTCTTCAAAAGCAAATGAACTTGTCTTTTTCTAGTTAACAAGACCAAATTTCAACACTTAAGAGCATACGATTCTACTACTCAAGTTTCTCTGAGTATTCATAGTTTCAAGAACAACATCTCTGCACTTGATTACATCATTCTGTTATGAGCCATTATTGAAGGGGGCAGGCATCACATGCGAGATGCATATATTGTTGCTTTGTAGATTTCAAAATGCCTTTTGCACATACGTTTGAACTAGATCCACATGAGGGTTGTAGGTCATGGTGTACCCATATAGCTCATATGAGGGATTATGGAATTATACAAATCACTAATCATATATTTGAGCACTTTGGAGGTTATATCTTCCTTGGCTCACTCCACTATTAGAGTGAAACAAGGTTCTCAATTATCTCCTACATTGTTTAGTACGTATGTGGATGAGTTTTTAAGTTATGTTGTGAGAGTTAGAGAAAAGGAATCACAATTGGAAAGATGTAAATCCCATTTATATTATATGATGCTGACAATATATTGATCATTGATTCCCTAGAGGTTATTATACAACATTTGGATGCATTGTACATGTGTTTGCACAAGATAGTGGTTTGTAGTTTATGGGTAGGATACAATAGAGGACATTTACACACACATACTTGGGATTAATTCTAGTGGGACAATGTTTTACCTAATGAGAGCACCAAAGGCTAGATTGGCTTGGGGTTATGCAAGTTTAGGAAGATTGGAGAGGATGTGCTTAAAACTTTAATTTTAGGAACCTTGAAAAGAACTCTAATTTTTTTTTATCTTTTGTCGATATTATCAATGTGGTATGTATTAAATATTTGGGTACCCTTAGTGATTTTTATAATAGAGTAGGTCACATCGATAGAAGGACAAGGATGGAGAGACCTTTAGTTTTTGTGATCACTCGGATAATTAGAGAAAAAGCTTTAGTACTAGAGCTAAGAATCACCTTGCTGGTGATTGATGCAGATACCAAATCTTCATACATAGGCTTTGGAAGTCCCCCAAAGGTAGATATTCCCAATGGGCTATGGATTTTTCTAAATACGTGGACTACAAGGGGACGAAGGTTGCTAGCATGCTTAAATGTCCTCATAGTTTTGGAGATATGGCTTTAACATAGACAAACTAACCCCATTTTAACATTCTCTAGAGATTTGAGCTTTTATTTTAGCATGAATAGACATTATTAAAATTACTTATCAAGACCAGATTTAATTGGACACCATGAGGAACTAGATAGATCCTACTTAGGAGCTAAAGGAAAAGATTGCTTTTTACAAAGAGCATCTTCCTTAGCCCATAGAAGATGGTTTTGTAGATAGGGCTATATATTTGAACATATATTTATCATATGCAATACAATATGTTATTCATAAGACACATCTTCCCACCATCTGGGCAATCGAAGTAATGTGTATAGATATTCTACTAGAGGAGCAGATATGCAACACATGCTATAATGCTTTCGAGATAGACTTACTCTTCATATGTCACTGTCCATCATATTGTATATGTGGATGAAAACATTATCTGATTAGAGAGGTTAGGGGAACTATCTAAAGTCAAGGGATTCTAGGAGCATAGATGTTTGGGTATATTTTTGCTTGAGCTTAGGAGACATAGAAATAGACTCTTTATGAGATCATATAGGTATACTATTTATGAGATTAGAGAGATATACTCAATAACAAGTTATTGAATATTTCTAACCATCCACTACCACTAAACAAAAAATCTTGGACACCATCCACACTAAAGAATCTTGGATGAAAATGCAGTTAAGGAGATATAAGCATACATGACTATTGAGAGGGTATCAAAACATACATGATGATTAGAGAAGGAATATTTGGACCATTCTAGCATGCCACATATGGATCCTTGCAAGGATCCTCATGGTGGAGGCTATTGAGGAGCTTTGCCATTGGTAAATGCTTTACAACCTCTAAGATGGAAGATCATTCCTCTTCACATTGTATTACTAATTGTATTGCGGAACATTAGTATCTTCTCAAGGTCTTGTATATTTGTACGTGCTAGAGACTTTTTTCTCTATGTACACCTCTAATGCATAGCAAGTACTCAACTTATATCATGAATTTCTTAATATCTTGATTTACTTTTTCAATATCTCTATCTTAACCATTGTATCAGATTCACCACTTTCTAACCTTCTAGCCTCATAGTTCATTTTGGTCTTTAGTATTTTTAAACATTTCATTTCAATCTCTCTCTTTGTCCCCCTCATATATACATTCATACATACATACATACATACATACATACATCCATACATACATACATACATGCATACATACATACATACATACATACATACATGCATACATACATACATACATACATACATACATACATACATACATACATACATACATACATATATACATACATACATACATCCATACATTCATTCATACATTCACTCATACATACATACATACATACATACATACATACATAACTAGATTCATACATACATACATACATACATACATACATACATACATACATACATACTTACATACATACATTCATTCATACATACATACATACATTCATACATTCATACATACATACATACATACATACATACATACATACATACATACATACATACATTCATACATACATACATACATTCATACATTCATACATACATACATACATGCATACATACATATATACATACATATATACATACATACATACATACGTACATCCATACATACATGCATAAATACATACATACATATATACATACGTACATCCATACATACATGCATAAATACATACATACATATATACATACATACATACATTCATACATACATTCATACATGCACACATTCATACATACATACATTCATACATACATAAATACATACATACATACATAAATAGATACATACATACACACATGGAATTAGATAGTGGGTGGTACACATAAGTTTGAAGGCAAGGTAGAGGCTATACTTATACATGTATGTGTATGTGTTTAAAATAAATATTTGATGTTTGAAGGTCTCCAACATAGCAGATCCCAAATAAATGGACTAATTTTGCAGTTCAATGAGGGAAGCAAATACAAAAACTACAACAATATATTCCAAAGACCTTGAGCAAATAGAGTTGTGGAACCTCGAGACTCAGGTTATATGTGCTACCATGACGTATGTGCATTTTCATTTTAGGCCCTAGAGTCAATTATTGTTTGCCTGGAGACATTGTAGTATATATATATAATTTAACAAATACTTGTAGTAAATATTACACCAGTTTAAAATACATGATAAACGATACAATATATCCAAGAGATAAACAAGCAAAGATTACACAACAAAGCATTGGAGAAATAACAAAAAAAAAGAATATCTATGGTTCCTTAGTGCATTGTGCATATCAAATATATCCAAGGCTCAAGTAGATTTAAAAATAGCATACCAATTTTCCAGTGTGTCTTGTCTCTCTCTCTCTCTCAATGTGGAGGCATTCACTACTTGTAAGAAAGGCTTGAATGATGTGTGTGCATCTCTCCTCCCATACACATATACCCTCTTGTATTCAAAAAATACCAATGATATGGAATGGTCTAGTGCTACCATGTGGCCATTATGAGACACTCATCCCCATTAATACTAAATACCTTAGGATATCCACCAAGCTTATGACCTTGGCTATGGCTGGACCTTGTCCCACACACACATGGAATGATCCCTTTGGACCAATATGATCCCTGTGGACCAATGCCTGACACTCTTTCCCCCTTTTAAAGATCATTATCCCCAATGATCAATGAGGAAAAGTACTTGTGATCTAGAGCTTCTGATTCCCAAGTAGAGTCAGAAAGTGGTAATCCTCTCCAAGCTACTAGATACTCTTGGATGACATGATTCCTCAATCGGTTGTGTCTCCGATCTAGTATCCTGTCTCAAGAATGATCCATGCTATCACTTTCTTGCAAAGAAACAATATGCTTGATTTGATTATCCTCCTTGGAATATACTTTTGAAGCTTACCACACTTCCCTATGGATAGTGAAGTAGATCTAGTTGGTACCTAAAGAAAGACTCTATCTCCTTCCTGAAAGGATCTAGGAGATCTCTTCCCATCAGGATACTCTTTTGCCCTATCATCTGTTTGCTGCAGCTTGGCTTAATTAGTCATTTCTAAATTTACAATACTCTTTTGCCCTATCATCTGAAATACTACATCCCCATTGCACCATGTCATTTACAAAGTACTCCATTGCATTTAATGGACTTACGTTCAGCAGGTACAAAAACGTATGTGCACCCGCCAAAGCACCACAATGCAAAGATGTTTCACATCAAAAAGCAATGGAATTCTAACATACCTTGTTGGGATTTCAGGGTGAGGGAGGAGAAGAAAAAGATAGGGATGCAGATGGCATATAAAGACAAAGATTTGCCCGTCTTTCTCCTTCATCCTCACCTCTATCTATTTCCTTGTCTTACAGTTCCCGACGAGTATTGCATTGTATTGTGGCATGTGTGATGGACTTACGCTCAGCGTATTAGGTCAACATAGACAAAGTACTGCATAGCAATTCAGGTTAACATATGCGTGATAGCCAAGGTGATGGACTTAATGTCAGCAATTCAGGTTAAGATAGCCGACGTACTTACGTTCAAGCAGATAGGAATTACCTTCAAGCAGGTGCGATGGAATTACTTTCAAGCAGGTAGGAAAACATATATGTATGCACCAAAGCATAACAGTGCAAAGTACTGCATTGTATTGCAGTGTGGTGCTATGGACTTACGGTCAAGCAGGTACAAAAATGTATATGTACGCACCAAAGCACAACAACGTATATGTTTGCGAAAGTACTTATGATATTTCCACCATGTGGTCATCATGAAACAGTCACCATGGTCTAGTGCCATCATGTGGTCATCATGAAACGCTCATCCCCATTACTACCGAATACCTTAGAATATCGTCCTAGCTTGGGACCTTGGCTATGGCTAGAGCTTGTCGCACACACACATGGAATAATCCCTATGGACCAATGTATGACACTCTTTTCCCATTCTAAAGATCGTTGTCCTCTCCATGCTACTAGAAACTCTTGGATGACACGGTTCCTCAATTGTGTTTGTCCCTCATCTAGTATTCTATTTGGAGAATTATCTGTGCTATCACTTTGCTACAAAGAAACAATTCCCTCTGTTAGATTATCCTCCTTGGAATACACTTTCGAAGTTGACTGACATGAAACACTGGTTTCAAGACGTTGGTGAAAGCTTACTACACTTCTCTGCGAATAGTGAAGTAGATCTAGCTAGTACGTGAAGAAAGACTTTGTCTCCTTCCTGAAAGGATCTAGGACATGTCTTCGTATTAGCATACTCTTTTGCCCCATTAGCTGCTTGTTGCATCTTGGCTTTAGCTATTTTTAAATTTGCTTGGAGGTTCGTTAAGAACTCCAAATCACTAGGACATTTCTTCAGCATTCCTATGGTACTGGGTGCATTGGAATTCACGCCATAGTTGATCTCAAAAGGAGACATGTCTGTCAACTTTTGAGGCCTTATTATTATAAGCAAACTCTACTAGTGGTAGATAACTATCCCAATTCGTCTGTCTCCACACACATATGCTCTCAACATGTGCTCTAGAATCTAGTTGATCTGTTTGGTGAGAGGTGTTTCATAATCTAGATGTCTTGTTTTGCTGAAGTGGTTATATGTAGTGGGGTTTGTGTCAGTGATTCAGTGTGAATGTCTACATGCTAGTAATCATTATTTTATCGAGGGAGACAAATAGAAAAACTACTACAATATATATAAATGATGTGGAGCAAATACAGTCCTAGAATTTCCAAACTTAGGTTCAATCCATTGTGGATTGAGGGTTTCATGAGTTTGAATTTTCCATTATTCTTCACATCTATTTGAACTTCATTTATTATTATTCTCGAATAATTAATTGTTGTTTTTCATAGGTTTTGATGATTCTTTGACTTAAATATATGCAATCTAATTCAAGTTTCATGTGATTTATTTTTTTTCACCACTGTATTTGCAAGTAAGTAGTGGTGAAACTACTTGATGATGCATACCATTCCTAGTCAGCTTGCTCTTTCGATGGTGGCATGATTTGTTTTCTCTTCTTTACCTGATTGTTTGGTTGTTTAAGCCATAGAAAAGTCTGTAGTACCTTCTTCCATATTACGCTAAGTCTTGTTCATCGTTTTGTGAGTGCCAAAAAATGTAGATATTGTGATGAGGGTAGCAAGAGAAGATTCACGCAAGATTATAATGCAAATAGCAATGTGATAGACTAGTATCTTCTAGAGTTACATAATCATAGGCCATGTTTAAAAGCAGTGATAAAATGTGTGTGGAATAAATGGAAACACATCTATTCACATTTGGTTTTCAAAATATTTTGGGGAATCTAAGAGGATATAATGACATGCTACAAGTTGAGAAATTGTGTCAATGGGAATTTCATTTGACTTGACTGGGCAAGAGGGTATGATAAACCTGCTTTGAGATGAGTGGTGCAACAACAACTTATGATATACCGTTGAAGGACGAATTAAGGGATTTTTTTTTTAAATGGAGGTTCAGCCGAAGCCTACTCCCCCGGACTTTAACTTTGAAATTGCAACTGTACAAGTGAATGGGCATAGCACCCGCGGGACCCCCCGTATCCGACAAAGCAGGGGTTAGACAAGGTTACAACTGAGAGACATGGTTACAACTGGGTTTAACTGGCCTAAGCCATAACATGTCCAGCTTGGGACTTGAACCTTGGACCTCCGCCTCAAGAGGTCAAAGCTCAACCAACTGTCCTACAGGACGAGGACGTGGACACGAATTAAGGGATTGAAAACGTTACAATCTAAGAACTTAACGCCACACTGATGGAAATGACGTAAAGACACGAAATGATGTATAAAGAATAGAAAAAGAGATGATCATGGTGGACTTCACAACGGAGACACGAACTGGGGCGGTGGAGTGCAGCAGTAAGAACTTTGGAGGCATGTCTGCATATTTGGAGCCAAAGTACTTACGTTCAAGCAGGTAGGAAGTACGTTCAAGGAGGTGCGATGGACTTACGTTCAAGCAGGTAGGAAAACGTATATGTATGCACAACAACGCAAAGATGTTTCACATGATCTTTGCCAAAGTCTGCGATGGACTTACGTTTGTACGCACCAACAACGCAAAGATGTTTCGCATCCACAAGCAATGGAATTCCGACATACCTTGTTGGGCTTTCAGGGCGGAGGAGAAGAAGAAGATAGGGATGAGGATGACGCAGAAAGGCAAAGAGTCGCCTGTCTTTCCCCGTCATCTTCACCCATATCTTTTTCTTTGTCTCTTACAGTTACCGCCGAATGACTCTGCTGCAGAAGGAGGATTTCCAACGTCAACGCGCTCCCGAATTCGGAGAAAATCATACAAGAGCTCGAGAGCGACACTAACATAGCCGACCTAGTAAGGTTTCAACAAATATGAGGGAAGGAAGAGCTTTAAGCTCCTTGAATTTGAGAACCCGATGCCTAGGACTATGATTGAGGAACGAAAATAAAATTAAATAAGAACTTTGGAGGCATGTCTGCATATTCAGGTTAACATAGCCAAAGTACTTACGTTCAAGCAGGTAGGAAGTACGTTCAAGCAGGTGCGATGGATTTAAGTTCAAGCAGGTATGGAAACGCTTATGTATGCACCAACAACGCAAAGATGTTTCACATCCACAAGCAATGGAATTCCGACATACCTTGTTGGGCTTTCAGGGCGAAGGAGGAGAAGAAGAAGATAGGGATGAGGATGACGCAGAAAGGCAAAATAAGAGTTTATCTATTCTTTTTACAAAAAGACCACATAGATGTGAGAGTTTAAAGCTCCTTGATGCCTAGTACTATGATTGAGGAAACAATTCATACGTCCGGTGAATGTCAAAAAATCTATAATTCTAAGGCAATATGATGAGGTTAGCCAGAGACTATTCACGTAAGCTTATAATTCGAATGGCATTCTTATAGAGTAGTATGCTCTAAAATCATATAAGTATAGGCCATTTTCGAAATGAATGATAAAATGTGTATAAAATACATGGAAACATATCTATTTATCTTGTTTTTCAAAATATTTTAGGGAATCTAAAAGGATAGAATGACATATTCCTTGTTTGTTATCTCAATGTTACACTAGACCACTTATGTGTTATCCTTGTACACACTACTTTCTAGGGACCAAGCCAAGGACCTTCATAAGCACGCTCAAGGTATTAAGTATCTTTTTCTTATAATTATAATAGATTGAAATTCTATATCTTATCAAGAATAAAAGTGAAGTTCTTGAATGCTTCAAGAAGTACCTAGCACATGTGGAAAATCATACTGGAAGATAATTGAAGAAACTCAAATTTGATGGAGAGGAAGAGTACTTCTCCTAAGATATTAAATATTTTTTGCAAGATAAATTCATTAAAAGGGAAGTTACTACCAAATACTCTTTTCAATTGAATGGTATTGCAAAGACAAGAAACAAGAGCCTAGTTGGATCAGCAAGAATTATGCTTGAAAGAGAAGAAGCTGCCACATTATCTATGGGCATAAGCTATATCTACTATTTTGTAGGTTATGAATAGAATTCCATCCAAATCTCTTGAAGGTATGAGTCCTTATGAAGCTTGGAATTAGTGGAAAACCAAGTCTAGGTTATTGCAAGTTTTTTTGGTTGTTTAGCATATGTACATGTGCCTTCACAAATCAAAGAAAAATTAGATGAAAGAGCAACCAAGGCTTTATTTATTGGCTATGATTCAACTCAAATGGCATACAAGTCCATAATATATCCACAAAGAAATTTACCACAAGTAGGGATGTTGTATTTGAAGAACATAGATTATGGTATAAAGAGCCCAAACAAAAGGTAAAATTAACCTATGCTCTTAATTCAAATTTTCAACCATTTGGTTGCAAGCATGATACACAGGTCCAGGACTCAAGAAGTGAATCATATGATAATCAAGATGAGAATGAGAGAGAAAATAATCTCTAGAAATCAAGAGGAATGGCCAAGATGCAAGAATGTGGAGAGTGGTCAAAACACACTCTTGGAAGGTCAACAAGGGACAGAAAGCAACCTGAAAGGTATGGATGTGACTCTATGTTTGTAAACAATAATTGTACTTATTTGGACAAAGACTCGGTTTCATAAGAACCCTCAACGTACGAAGAAGCTAAGGGTAACCATAGTTGGGAGAAGTCCATGAAAGAGGAGATAGAAGCTTTAAAGGAAATGGACACATGGGAGTTGGTTCCAATGCAAGCCAATCAAAAGTTAATAGTTTGCAAATGGATCTATAAAGTGAAAATGAATTAAGATGGATAAATTTGCAAGTACAAATCTAGGTTGGTTGCTAAACCATGTGCTCAAACACAGTTCATAGACTATGGAGATCCTTTTTCACCAATTCCAATAATGAATACCATTAGGACCTTGCTTATTGTAGTAGGTCTAAGGAATTGGAAGCTTCTTAAACGTGATGTGAAGAACACTTTTGTCAATGGAGGAATCAATGAAGAGGGATTACATGTCACAACTTCTAGGGTTTTAAAACCCTAATTATCCTACTTATGTATGTAGGAACAAAAAAGCATTATATGGATTAAAACAAGCTCCTAGAGCTTGGAATTATAGATTGGTAACCTATCTACAAGATCAAGGTTTCAAGTCAAGCAATGCAAATCCTTGTTGTTCACCAAGAAGGTTCATATTGATGTTATCTATTTTTATGTGTTTGTAGATGACATATTCATGACAAGCGATGACTTGGTTGGAATAGAAAAAATCATAGCACATATTCAAGAAGAATTCAAGATTAGTAGCCTTTGAGAGCTCACATTCTTTAGTATGCAGGTCATATACACACATCAAGGGTTGTACTTGACTCAAAGGAGGTACATTCAGGATCTACTCTTGAAATTCAAGATGGATAATGCAAAGCCAACATGTACATCTTTGGAAATAAATTCCAAGCTTAGTGTTTATGAAAGTGGTCAAGATCCTAAGATGAGAGGAGTACTTTAGGTTTTCTATATTTTGGAGGTTCTAATCTTGTATCATGGAGTTCCAAGAAGCAACCTACAGTTGCACTATCCTTAACTGAAAGAGAATATAGGGCTTTGATCATAGCAACTCAAGCAACTATATGGATAAAATAATTGTATGCATATTTAGGACTTGTGAGTCCCAAACTTCACATATTTGGAGAAAATATAAGTTCTATGCACCTAACATCAAGTCATCTTTACCATGCAAGAACCAAACATATAGAGGTTAATTATCATTTTATCATGGAGAGGCTCATCGCAAAGGAAATTGATGTTTCTTTTGTACCAATTGAAAACCAAGTAGCATATATGGTGAATAAATCTCTTGATGGAGTTATACTTTGTAGGTTCAAGTCAATAGGAGGTATTCAAATCATCAAGGAATCAAGACTCAAGAATGCTTTAGATTTAGGGGCATATGTTAGAACAAATTCAGGCTTGCATCATGCTTGAATGTCTGTTTAACTTCAAGACCTTACTTGTAAGAGCACCATAGTGTTAAGGTGTTAAGTCCAGTTTGCATTTATAGTTTCCAAGTCTTTATTCTTGGTAGAGGGTAAGTATGGGATACTAATAAATTCACGAAATTGGAGGTTGGTTATCTTGGTGATCAATCAATCATCTAAATGAAGTCTTTTAACTTGATTTCTACTATCCTAGATTATAGGGGAAGTGATATTCAATCACAACAAGCAAGCTTGCTAGGTTATTTGAATTCAAACTCATTGTATAGGAGTCCTAAGGTCTCAAGAGATTCTATATAAAGATTCACAAATGCTTGTACAATATGTTAAAGCAATGTATAATCATATTTGATCTTCACTTTCCTCATCTTCTATTTCCTTGCATGATTATCTCCAAGACTTGTCAACTTTTAGAGGCTAGTTCTCACTCCACAATGATCCAATCTTTATGCATAAGGAATTATTGAAAATATACGTGTCTTACTTATGGATACAAGTTTTTTAGATCATTAGGTTTAGTAGGTTGTGAGAAACAAGTCATTTATGGTCTCATGGTCTATTTCTGCACATCCTTGAAAAGTCAAGATCACCACCTATTAGTGTTCAGCTTGTGATTATCACATAGCTTGATGATAAATTCAACCTTGTGCATAGTAGCAACTCAATCGTGTATTTCACCTTCCTCTAAGAGGAATTTAGCTAATTGTAATCAATCTAGTAGCAGTGAATATTTGAAATTGCATGAATCACCCATAATTAGCAAGTTCCTTGGTCTAGTCTATGTGCAAACCTATGTGTTTTGTGTAACTCATTTCTCCTTGATCTTCAAAATCACAAAGGGTATTTTATTGCATTTTTTTGGATCTCATAAGGTATATTAGACTCTTCAAAAGCAAAGGAACTGGTCTTGTGCTAGTTAGCAAGACCAAATTTCAACACTTAAGACAATAGGATTCTACTACTCAAGTTTCTCTGAGTACTCATAGTTTCAAGAACAACATCTCTGCACTTGATTACATCATTATCTTATGAGCCATGATTGAAGGGGGGGGGGGAGGCATCACATGCGAGATGCATATATTATTGCTTTATAGATCTCCAAAATGATTTTTGCACATATGTTTTAACAAGATCCACATGAGGGTTGTAGGTCATGGTGTACCCATAGAGCTCGTATGAGGGATTATGGAATTATACAAATCACTTATCATATATTTAAGCACTTTGGAGGGTATACCTTCCTTGGTTCACTCCACTATTAGAGTGAAACAAGGTTTTTCATTATCTCCTACATTGTTTAGTACGTACGTGGATGAGTTTTCCTGTTATGTTGTGAGACTTAGAGAAAAAGAATCACAATTGGAAAGACGTAAATTTCACTTATATTATATGATGCTAACATTATATTGATCTTTGATTCCCTACAGGTTATTCAACAACATTTGGATGCATTGTACATGTGTTTGCACAAGATAGTGGTTTATTTATGAAACATAGGAAAACCATTGCTATGATGTTCAACACCACACCACAATGGGCTAGGAGATCAATACCCTCTTTTAGTTTATGGGTAGGATACAATAGAACACATTTACATACACATACTTGGGATTAATTCTAGTTGGACAATGTTTTACCTAGTGAGAGCACCGATGGACTCACTTTCAAGCAGGTATGACAACGTATATGTATGCACCAAAGCAGAACAACGTATATGTTTTCCAAAGTACTTATGGCATTGCCACCATGTGGTCATCATGAAACACTCACCATGGTCTAGTGCCACCATGTGGCAATCACGAAACACTCATCCCCATTACTATTGAATACTTTAGAATATCCCCTGAGCTTGGGACTTTGGCTATGGCTGGCTCTTGTCCCACACACACATGGAATGATCCCTATGGACAAATATGATCCCTGTGGACCAATGTATGACACTCTTTTCCCATTCTAAAGATCATTTTCCTTAATGATCAATGAGGAATGTACTTGCAAACTAGAGTTTGTGATTGGCAAGTAAAGTCAGTAAGCGATAATACTCTCCACACTACTAGATACTCCTGGATGACACGGTTTCTCAACTGTTTCTGTCCCTGATCTAGTATTTTATCTGGAGAATGATCTATGCTATCACTTTGCTACAAAGAAACAATACCCTCTATAGATCATCCTCCTTGGAATATACTTTCAAAGTTTACTGACATGAAACACTCGTTTCAAAACCTTGATGAAAGCTTGCTACACTTCCCTGTGGATAGTGAAGTAGATGTAGCTTGTACCTCAAGAAAGACTCATTCTCCCTCCTCAAAGGATCTACAAGATCTCTTCATATCAGCATACTCTTTTGTCCCATCAGCTGCTTGTTACATCTTGACTTTAGCTATTTCTAAATCTGCTTGGAGGTTGCTCAAGAACTCCAATGCACTAGGAAATTTCTTCAGGATTCCTATGGTACTTGGAGCACTCGGATTTAGGACATAGTTCATCTCAAAAGGAGACACATCTATCACCTTGTTAGGCCTATTGTTATAAGCAAACTCTACTAGTGGCAGATAACTATCCCAATTTGTATGTCTCTAGACACATATGCTCTGAGCATGTCCTCTAGAATCTAGTTGACCCACTTGGTGAGAGGTGTTCCATAATCTAGATGTCTTCATTTGTTGAAGTGGTTATATGCCATGATGTGTGTGAATGATTTACTGTGAAGTTCTACAGGCTAGTAATCATTATTTTATTGAGGGAGACAAATAGAAAAACTACAACAATATATTCAAAAGACGTTGAGCAAATACAGAGGTTGAGCAAATACATAAATACATGCATACAGAACCAAAGTACTTACGTTCAAAAGTACTTACGTTCAAGCAGGTAAGAATTACGTTCAAGCAAGTGTGATGGAATTAATTTCAAGCAGATAGGAAAATGTATATGTATGTACCAAAGCACAACAACGCAAAGTACTGCATTGTAGTGTAGCTTCGTGCGATGGACTTATGTTCAAGCATGTACGAAAACATATATGCATGTACCAAAGCACAACAATGTATATGTTTGTCAAAGTACTTACGCCATTGCCACCATGTGGTAATCATGAAACACTCACCATGGTCTAGTGCCACCATGTCGCCATCATGAAACACTCATTCCCATTACTATTGAATACCTTAGAATATCCCCCGAGCTTGGGACCTTGGCTATGGCTGGCCTTTGTCCCACACACACATGGAATGATCCCTATGGACCAATATGATCCCTGTGGATCAATGTATGAAACTGTTTCCCAATTCTAAAAAAAACAATCATTTCTCTCAATGATCAATGAGAGAATGTACTTGCGAACCAGAGTTTGTGATTCCCAAGTAGAGTTAGTAAGTGATAATCCTCTCCACACTACTAGATACTCCTGGATGACAGAGTTCCTCAACTGTTTCTATCCCTGATCTAGTATTCTATCTAGAGAATGATCTATGCTATCACTTTGTTATAAAGAAAGAATACCCTCTATCTGATTATCCTCCTTGGAATATACTTTCGAAGTCTACTAACATGAAAAAATGGTTTCAAAACCTTGGTGAAAGCTTACTACACTTCCCTCTGGATAGCGAAGTAGATCTAGCTGGTACTTGAAGAAAGACTCTTTCTCCTTCCTCAAAGGATCTAGGATATCTCTTCATATCATCATACTCTTTTGCCCCATCAGCTGCTTGTTGGCTTTAGCTATTTTGAAATTTTCTTGGAGGTTCCTTAAGAACTCCAAAGCACTAGGACCTTTCTTTAGCATTCTTATGGTACTTGGAGCACTAGGATTCATGCCATAGTTCATCTCAAAAGGATATGTGTGTGTCTCCTTGTGAGGCCTATTGCTATAAGAAAACTCTACTAGTGGCAGATAACTATCCCAATTTGTCTTTCTCGAGACACATATGCTCTCAACATGTCCTATAGAATCTAGTTGACATGCTTGGTGAGAGGTGTTGCATAATCTAGATGTCTTCTTTTGTTGAAGTGGTTATATGCAGTGGTGTGTCTCATTGAGTCACTATGAAGGTCTACATTCTAGTAACCATTATTTTATTGAGGAAGACAAATAGAAAAACTTCAGCAATATATTCAAAAGACATTGAACAAACACAGTCATGGGACTTCCAAACTTAGGTTCGATCCATTGGGGACTCAATCCATGTGGGTATCTTCCTAACTTGAAATAAAGTGGTAATTTTTATTGAGGGTTTCATGAGTTTGGTATTTCCTATATTCTTCACATCTTTTTAAACTTCATTTATTATTTTAATCGAATAATTAATTCTTATTTTTCATAGGTTTTGATTATTCTTTGATTTAAATTTATGCAATCTAATCCAACTTTCATGTGATTTTAATCCACACAATACAAAGGAATCTTGTTTTGATCCTTATGATATATTCCTGTTACTATGATATGCTGATTCCTTGCTTCTTTTATTGACTTTATTTATGTTCTTGGACAGATTTTTTAAATTAGTGCCAAGGTTGAGAACGAGAAATATCTCTCCTCTAGCTAATATGTCTTTGTTTCAAGGTGAAATATGGAAGCATCCAGCAAGTCGTCCATCAGTCCTTGTGGTAGTTGAGTATAGGCTAGGCAGGATAGGCAATTTGCACAAAGAGGATGTGTGATTAATTTTTTTTCACCACTACTTCAAAGTCAAATCGCATGGTTTTTGACGAAGTACAAAAATGTTTGATAATCAACAAATGAATAAAATGTATTTACAAGTAAGTAGTGGTGAAACTACTTGATGATGTATACCATTCCTAGTCAGGTTCCTCTTTCCATGGTGGCATGATTTGTTTTCTCTTCTATACCCGATTGTTCGGTTGTTTAAGCCATAGAAAAGTCTGTCTACCTTCTTCCATATTATGCTAAGTCTTGGTCATCGTTTTGTGAGTGCCAAAAAATGTAGGTATTGTGATGAGGGTAGCAAGAGAAGATTCATGTAAGATTATAATGCAAATGGCAATGTGATAGAGTAGTATGCTCTAGAGTTACATAATCATAGGCCATGTTTAGAAGGAGTGATAAAATGTGTGTGAAAAAAAAAAACATCTATTCACATTTGGTTTTCCAAATATTTTGGGGAATCTAAGAGGATAGAATCACATGCTACAAGTTGAGAAATTCTGTCAATGGGAATTTCATTCGACTTGACTAGGCAAGAGGGTATGATAAACCTGCTTTGAGATGACTGGTAAACAACAAGTTATGATATACCGTTGAAGGACGAATTAAGGGATTGAAAACGTTACAATCTAAGAACTTAACGCCACACCGATGGAAATGACGTAAAGACACGAAATGATGTATAAAGAATAGAAAAAGAGATGATGATGGTGGAATTCACAACGGAGACACGAACTGGGGCGGTGGAGTGCAGCAGGTAAGAACTTTGGAGGCATGTCTGCATATTTGGAGCCAAAGTACTTACGTTCAAGCAGGTGCGATGGACTTACGTTCAAGCAGGTAGGAAAACGTATATGTATGGACCAACAACGCAAAGATGTTTCGCATCCACAAGCAATGGAATTCCGACATACCTTGTTGGGCTTTCAGGGCGAAGGAGGAGAAGAAGAAGATAGGGATGAGGATGTCTCTTAGAGTTGCCGGCGAATGACTCTGCTGCAGAACGAGGATTTCCAACGTCAACGCGCTCCCGAGTTCGCAGAAAATCATATAAGAGCTCGAGAGCGACCCTAATATAGCCGACCTAGTAAGGTTTGAACAAATATGAGGGAAGGAAGAACTTTAAGCTCCTTGAATTTGAGAACCCGATGCCTAGGACCATGATTGAGGAAAGAAAATAAAATTAAATAAAAACTTTGGAGGCATGTTAACATAGCCGAAGTACTTACGTTCAAGCAGGTAGGGAGTACGTTCAAGCAGGTGCGATGGACTTACGTTCAAGCAGGTATGGAAACGCTTATTACGCACCAACAATGCAAAGATGGTTCGCATCCACAAGCAATGGAAATCCGACATACCTTGTTGGGCTTTCAGGGCGAAGGAGGAGAAGAGGAAGATAGGGATGAGGATGACGCAGAAAGGCAAAGAGTCGCCTGTCTTTCCCCGTCAACTTCACCCATATCTTTTTCTTTGTGTCTTACAGTTGCCATCGAATGACTCTGCTGCAGAAGGAGGATTTCCAAGGTCAACCCGCTCCCGGCCCATCACCAGCATCCCTCACCAATTCGCAGAAAATCATATAAGGGCTCGAGAGCGACACTAACATAGCCCACCTAGTAAGGTAGAGGCACCCATCTTCGGGAACTCTCAGGCATCTAGCCTTTGAATTTGAGGGAAGGAAGAGCTTTAAGCTCCTTTTGAATTTGAGAACCTGATGCCTAGGACTGTGATTGAGGAAACAAATTAAAATTAAATAAGAGTTTATCTATTCTTTTTACAAAGAGACCACATATCTGTCTAAAGCTCAAAAACTAGTACAAATAGCTGGATCAAATAAGGGGCTCGAAGAGGTGCCATGTCCATTTTCTTCTAGAGTCTTTCCCTCTCAAAATAATTCATGCTTTAAGGAGATGTGAACATATGAGGGAAAGAATACTTTAAAGCTCCTTGATGCCTAGTACTATGATTGAGGAAACAATTCATACGTCCGGTGAATGTCAGAAAATCTATAATTCTAAGGCAATATGATGAGGTTAGCCAGAGATGATTCACGTAAGATTATAATGCGAACGGCATTGTTATAGAGTAGTATGCTCTAAAATCATATAAGTATAGGCCATGTTCGAAATGAATGATAAAATGTGTATAAAATATATGGAAACATATCTATTTATCTTGTTTTTCAAAATATTTTAGGGAATCTAAAACGATAGAATGACATATTCCTTGTTTGTTATCTCAATGTTACACTAGACCACTTATGTGTTATCCTTGTACACACTACTTTGTAGGGACCAAGCCAAGGACCTTCATTAGTAGGCTCAAGGTATTATGTATCTTTTTCTTATAATTATAATATATTGAAATTCTATATCTTATCAAGAATAAAAGTGAAGTTCTTGAATGCTTCAAGATGTACCTAGTACATGTGGAAAATCATACTGGTAGATAATTGAAGAAACTCAAATCTGATGGAGAGGGAGAGTACTTCTCCTAAGATTTTAATTATTATTTGGAAGATAAAATCATTAAAAGGGAAGTTACTACCAAATAATCTTTTCAACTGAATGGTACTGCAAAGACAAGAAACAAGAGCCTAGTTGGATCAGCAAGAACTTTGCTTGAAAGAGAAGAAGTTTTCACATTATCTATGGACATAAGCTATATCTACTATTTTGTAGCTAGTGAATAGACTTCCATCCGAATCTCTTAAACGTATGAGTCCTTATGAAGCTTGGAATTAGCAGAAAACCAAGTCTAGGTCATTGCAAGCTTTTTGGTTGTTTAGCATATGTACATGTGCCTTCACAAATCAAAGAAAAATTAGATGAAAGAGCAACCAAGGCTTTATTTATTGGCTATGATTCAACTCAAATGGCATACAAGTCCATAATATATCGACAAAGAAATTTATCACAAGTAGGGATGTTGTATTTAAAGAACATAGATTTTGGTATAAAGAGCCCAAACAAAAAGTAAAATTACACTATGCTCTTAATTCAAATTTTCAACCATTAGGTAGGAAGCATGATACACAAGTGCAAGACTCAAGAAGTGAATCATATGATAATCAATATGAGAATTAGAGAGAAAATAAGCACTAGAAATCAAGAGGAATGGCCAAGCTACAAGAATGTGGAGAGTGGTCAAAACACACTCTTGGAAGGTCAACAAGGGACAAAAAGCAACATGAAAGGTATGGATATGACTCTATGTTTGTAAACAATAATTGTACTTATTTGGACAAAGACTCGGTTTCATAAGAACCCTCAACATATGAAAAAGCTAAGGGTAACCATAGTTGGGAGAAGTCCATGAAAGAGGAGATAGAAGCCTTAAAGGAAATGGACACATGAGAGTTGGTTCCAATGCAAGCCAATCAAAAGGTAATAGTTTGTAAATGGATCTATAAAGTGAAAATGAATTAAGATGGATAAATTTGCAAGTGCAAATCTAGGTTGGTTTCTAAACGATGTGCTCAAACACAGTTCATAGACTATGGAGATCCTTTTTCACCAATTGCAATAATGAATACCATTAGGACCTTGCTTATTGTAGCAGCTCTAAGGAATTGGAATTGGAAGCTGCTTAAACGTGATGTGGATAACACTTTTGTCAATGGAGGAATCAATGAAGAGTGATTACATGTCACAACTTCTAGGGTTTGAAAACCCTAATTATCCTACTTATGTATGTAGGAACAAAAAAGCATTATATGGATTAAAAGAAGCTCCTAGAGCTTGGAATTTTAGATTGGTAACCTATCTACAAGATCATGGTTTCAAGTCAAGCAATGCAAATCCTTGTTCACCAAGAAGGTTCATATTGATGTTATCTATTTTTATGTGTATGTAGATGACATAATCATGACAAGCGATGACTTGGTTGGAATAGAAAAAATCATAGCGCATATTCAAGAAAAACTCAAGATTAGTGGCCTTGGAGAGCTCACATTCTTTAGTATGCAGGTCATATACACAGATCAAGGGTTGTACTAGACTCAAAGGAGGTACATTCAGGATCTACTCTTGAAATTCAAGATCGATAATGCAAAGCCAACATGTACATCTTTGGAAATAAATTCCAAGCTTAGTGTTTATGAAAGTGAATAGATTGAACACGTAAAAGAGTTCCAAAGTTCAATAGGTAGTCTAATCTATGCTACATATACAAGGGAAATCATCTCATATAGTGTAGGACTGCTAAGTCAATTCATGCACTCTGCAAGTAAACCACATAAGGATGTAGCTAACAGAGTGCTCAAGTATCTCCAAGGCAATATCAATGAAGGTATATTCTATCCATTTACATAAAATTTGGATCTAAAGCTACACTACATATTGGGCAAGATCCGAAGATGAGAGGAGTACTTCAGGTTTTCTAGATTTTGCAGGTTCTAATCTTGTATCATGGAGTTCCAAGAAGCAACCTACATTTGCACTATCCTTAACTGAAAGAGAATATAGGGCTTTGATCATAGCAACTCAAGAAACTATATGAGTAAAAGCATTGTATGCATATTTAGGAATTATGAGTCCCAAACTTCACATATTTAGAGACAATATAAGTTCTATGCACCTAACATCAAGTCATCTTTACCATGCAAGAACCAAACATATAGAGGTTAATTATCATTTTTTCATGGAGAGGCTCATGGCAAAGGAAATTGATGTTTCTTTTGTACCAATTGAAAACCAAGTAGCATATATGGTGAATAAATCTCTTGATGGAGTTAAACTTTGTAGGTTCAAGTCAATAGGAGGTATTCAAATCATCAAGGAATCAAGACTCAAGCATGCTTTAGATTTAGGGTATGTTAGAACTAATTGAAGCTTGCATTATGCTTGAATGTCTGTTTAACTTCAAGACCTTACTTGTAAGAGCGCCATAGTGTTAAGGTGTTAAGTTCAGTTTGCATTTATAGTTTCCAAGTCTTTATTCTTGGTAGAGGGTAAATATGGGATACTAACAAAGTCACGAAATTGGAGGTTGGTTATCTTGGTGATCAATCAATCATCTAAATCAAAACTTTTAACTTGATTTCTACTATCCTAAATTATAGGGGAAGTGATATTCAATCAGAACAAGCAAGCTTGCCACGTGATTTGAATTCAAACTCATTGTATAGGATTCCTAAAATCTTAAGAGAGTCTATATAAAGATTCACAAATGCTTGTACAATATGTTAAAGCACTGTATAATCATATTTGATCTTCACTTTCGTCATCTTCTGTTTCCTTGCATGATTATCTCCAAGACTTGTGAACTTTTAGAGGCTGGTTCTCACTCCACAATGATCCAATCTTTATGCGTAAGGAATCATTGAAAAGATACGTGTCTTATTTATGGATACAAGTTTTTCAGATTATTAGGTTTAGTAGGTTGTGAGAAACAAGTCATTTATGGTCTCATGGTCTATTTCTGCACATCCGTGAAAAGTCAAGATCACCACCTATTAGTGTTTAGCTTGTGATTAGCACATAACCTGATGATAAATTGAACCTTGTGCATAGTAACAACTCAATCCTGTATTTCACCTTCCTCTAAGAGGAATTTAGCTCACTGTAATCAATCTAGTAGTAGTGAATATTTGAAATTGTGTAACTCATTTCTCCTTGATCTTCCAAATCACATAGGGTATTTTATTGCATTTATTTGGATCTCATAAGGTATATTAGACTCTTCAAAAGCAAAAGAACTGGACTTGTGTTAGTTAGCAAGAGCAAATTTCAAAACTTAAGAGCATAGGATTCTACTACTCAGGTTTCTCTGAGTATTCATAGTTTCAAGAACAACATCTTTGCACTTGATTACATCATTATCTTATGAGCCTTTTTTTTTTGGGGGGGGGGGGGGGGGGTGGGGGAGGCATCACATGCGAGATGCATATATTATTGCTTTGTAGATCTCCAAAATTCTTTTTGCACATATGTTTTAACAAGATCCACATGAGGGTTGTAGGTCATGGTGTACCCATAGAGCTCGTATGAGGGATTATGGAATTATACAAATCACTAATCATATATTTAAGCACTTTGGAGGGTATACCTTCCTTGGTTCACTCCACTATTCCAGTGAAACAAGGTTTTTCATTAGCTCCTACATTGTTTAGTACGTATGTGGATGAGTCTTCCTGTTATGTTGCGAGACTTAGAGAAAAAGAATCACATTTGGAAAGACGTAAATCTCACTTATATTATATGATGGATGCATTGTACATGTGTTTGCACAAGATAGTGGTTTATTTATGAAACATAGGAAAACCATTGCTATGATGTTTAACACCACACCAAAATGGGCTAGGAGATCAATAACCTCTTCTAGTTTATGGGTAGGATACAATAGAACACATTTACACGCACATACTTGCGATTAATTCTAGTGGGACAACGTTTTACCTAGTGAGAGCACCAAAGGCTAGATTGGCTTGAGGTTATGCAAGTTTAGGAAGATTGGAGAGGATGTGTTTAAAACTTGAATTTTACGAACCTTGAAAAGAACTCTAATTTTTACCCTTAGTGACTTTTATAATAGATTAGGTCACATTGATAGAGGGACAGGGATGGAGAGGCCTTTAGTTTTTGTGACCACTTGGATAATTAGAGCAAAAGCTTTAGTACCAGAGCTAAGAATCACCTTGCTGGACATTGATGTAGATACCAAATCTTCATACATAGGCTTTGGAAGTTCGCCAAAGGTAGATATTCCCAATGGGCTATGGAGTTTTTGAACTAACTAGACTACAAGGGGACGAAGCTTGCTAGCATGCTTAAATGCCCTTATACTTTTGGAGATATGGTTTGAACATAAACAAAATAACCCCATTTTAGCATTATCTAGAGATTTGAGCTCTTACTGTAGCATGAATAGACATTATTAGAATTACTTGTCAAGACTAGATTTAATTGGATTCCATGATGAACTAGATAGATTTCTTTTTACAAAGAGCATCTTCCTTAGCCCGTAAAAGATGGTTTTGTAGATAGGGCTATATGTTTGCATACATATTTATCATATGAGATACAATATGTTATTCATAAGACACGTCATCCCATCATCTGGGCAATCAAAGTGATATGTATATATATTCTACTAGAGGACAAGATATGCAACACATGCTATAATGCTTTCGAGATAGACTTACACTTCATATGTCATTGTCCATCATATTTTTTATGTGGATGCAAACATTTTGTAATTAGAGAGGGGTTAGGGGAACTATCTAAAGTCAAGGGATTCTAGGAGCATAGATGTTTGGATATATTTTTGCTTGAGCTTAGTAGAAATAGAAACAAACTCTTTATGAGATCATAGAGGTATACTATTTATGAGATTAGAAAGATATACTCGATAACACATTATTGAATATTTATAACCATCCACTAGCACTAAACAAAAAATCTTGAACACCATCCACACTAAAGAATCTTGGATGAGAATGTAAGTAGCGAGATATAAACATCCAACGGATCCTTGCAAGGACCCTCATGATGGAGGCTATTGAGGAGCTTTGGCATCGATAAATGCTTTAGAGCCTCTAAGATGGAAGATCATTTCTCTTCACATTGTATTACTAATTGTAGTGGCCAACATTAGTATCTTCTAAAGGTCTTCTATATCTGTATCTGCTAGAGAGTTTTTGCTCTATGTACACCTCTAATGCACACGAAGTACTCAATGTATATCATGAATTTCTTAATATCATGATTTATTTTTTCGATATTTCTATCTTAAACATTGTATGAGATTCACCACTTTGTAACCTTCTAGCCTCGTAGTTCATTTTAGTTTTTTGTATTTTTAAACATTTCATTTCAATATCGCTGTTTGTCCCCCTCATACATACATACATACATACATACATACATACATACATACATACATACATACATACATACATACATACATCCATACATTCATTCATACAATCATTCATACATACATACATAAATAGATTCATACATACATACATACATACATACATACATACATACATAAATACATACATACATACATACATTCATTCATACATACATACATACATTCATACGTTCATACATACATACATACATACATACATACATACATACATACATACATAAATACATACATTCATACATACATTCATACATGCATACATACATACTTACATACATACATACACACATAAATACAAACATACATACCTAAATAGATACATACATACATACATACAATTAGATAGTGGGTGGTACATATAGGTTTTAAGGCAAGGTAGAGGCTATACTTATACATGTATGTGTATGTGTTTAAAATAAATTTTGGATGTTTGAAGGTCTATAACATAGCACATCCCAAATAAATGCAGTAATTTTGGAGTTCAATGAGGGAAACAAATAGAAAACCTACCACAATATATTGCAAAGACCTTGAGCAAATAGAGTTGTCGAAACTCGAGACTCAGGTTATATGTGCTACCATGACGTATTTGCATTTTTATTTTAGGCCCTAGGGTCAATTATTGTCTGCCTCGAGACATCATTGTATATATATACTTCAACAAATACTTGTAGTACATAGTAGAGCAATTTAAAATACATGATAAACGATATGATATATCCAAGAGATTAACAAGCAAAGATTATGAATACATTATATAGTGAAGCACTGAAGAAATAACAAAAAAAAGGCATATCTCTAGTTCCATAGTGGATTGTGCATATCAAATATATGCAAGGCTCCAGTAGATTAAAAATAGTGTACCAATTTTCCAATGTGTCCTCTCTCTCTCTCTCAATGTGCACGCATTCACTATTTGTAAGAAAGGCTTGAATGATGTGTGTGCATCTCTCCTCCCATCCACATATACCCTCTTGTATTCGAAAAATAGCGATGATATGGAATGGTCTAGTGCCACAATGTGGCCATCATGAAACACTCATCCCCATTACTACTGAATACCTTAGAATATCCACCGAGCTTGGCACCTTGGCTATGGCTGGCCCTTGTCCCACACACACATGAAATGATCCCTTTGGACCAATATGATCCCTATGGACCAATGTCTGACACTCTTTCCCCTTCTAAACATCATTATCCTCAATGATCAATGAGGGAAAGTACTTGTGAACTAGAGCTTTTGATTCCCAAGTAGAGTCAGAAAGTGGTAATCCTCTCCAGGCTACTATATACTCTTGAATGACATGATTCCTCAACGGTTTCTATCTCGGATCTAGTATCTTGTCTCAAGAATGATCTATGCTATCCCTTTCTTACAAAGAAACAATACCCTTGATTGGATTATCCTCCTTGGAATATACTTTCGAAGTTTATTGACATCAAACACTGGTTTCAAAACCTTCGTGAAAGCTTACTACACTTCCTTGTGGATAGTGAGGTAGAGTGAGCTAGTACTCAAAGAAAGACTCTGTCTCCTTCCTCAAATGATCTAGGAGATCTCTTCCCATCAGCAATGGAATTGGGACATACCTTGTTGGGGTTTCAAGGAGAGGGAGGAGAAGAAGAAGATAGGGATGAGGATGACGTAGAAAGACAAATACTCGCCCATCTTTCTCCTTCATCCTAAACTGTATCTTTTTCTTTGTCTTACATTTGCCGACGAGTACTACATTGCATTGCTGCATGTGTGATGGACTTTTGCTCAGTGTACTTAGTCAATATAGAAAAGTACTGCATTGCAATTCAGGTTAATAGATGCGTTTAAGCAGGTAGGAATTACGTTCAAGCAAGTGCGATGGAATTACGTTCAAGCAGGTAGGAAAACGTATATGTCTGCACCAAAGTATAACACTACAAAGTACTACATTGTAGTGGAGTGTGGTGTGATGGACTTATGTTCAAGCAGGTATGAAAATGAATATGTATGCACCAAAGCAGATCAACGTATATGTTTTCCAAAGTACTTCTGGAAACACTCACCATGGTCTAGTCCCACCATGTGGCAATCACGAAACACTCATCCCCATTACTACTGAATACTTTAGAATATCCCCCGAGCTTGGGACTTTGGCTATGGCTGGCCCTTGTCCCACACACACATGGAATGATCCCTATGGACAAATATGATCCCTGTGGACCAATGTATGACACTCTTTCCCCATTCTAAACATCATTTTTCTCAGTGATCAACGAGGGAATGTACTTGCAAACTAGAGTTTGTGATTGCCATGTAGAGTCAATAAGCGATAATACTCTCCACGCTACTAGATACTCTTGGATGAAACGGTTTCTCAACTGTTTCTGTCCCTGATCTAGTATTCTATCTGGAGAATGATCTATGCTATCACTTTGCTACAAAGAAACAATACCCTCTATAGATCATCCTCCTTGGAATATACTTTCAAAGTTTACTGACATGGAACACTGGTTTCAAAACCTTGGAAGAAGAAAGGGATGAGGATGACGCAGAAAGGTAAAGAGTCGCCTGTCTTTCCCCGTCATCTTCACCCATATCTTCTTCTTTGTCTCTTACAGTTGCCGACGAATGAATCTGCTGCAGAAGGAGGATTTCCAACGTCAACGCGCTCCCGAATTCGCAGAAAATCATATAAGAGCTCGAGAGCGACCCTAACATAGCCGACCTAGTAAAGTTTGAACAAATATGAGGGAAGGAAGAGCTTTAAGCTCCTTCAATTTGAGAACCCGATGCCTAGGACTATGATTGAGGAAAGAAAATAAAAATAAATAATAACTTTGGAGGCATGTCTGCATATTCAGGTTAACATAGCCAAAGTACTTACGTTCAAGGAGGTAGGAAGTACGTTCAAGCAGGTGCGATGGACTTACGTTCAAGCAAGTATGGAAACACTTATGTACGCACCAACAATGCAAAGATTTTTCGCATCCACAAGCAATGGAATTCCGACCTACCTTGTTGGGCATTCAAAGCGAAGGAGGAGAGGAAGAAGGTAGGGATGAGGATGACGCAGAAAGGCAAAGAGTCACCTCTCTTTCCCCGTCATCTTCACCCATATCCTTTTCTGTGTCTCTTACAGTTGCCGGCGAATGTCTCTGCTGCAGAAAGAGGATTTCCAACCTCAACACGCTCCCGGCCTATCACCAACATCCCTCACTAATTTGCAGAAAATCATATAAGAGCTCAAGGGCAACCCTAGCATAGCCAACCTAGAAAGGGTAGAGGCACCAATCTTCGGGAACTCTTAGGCATCTAGCCCTTGAATTTGAGGGAAGGAAGAGCTTTAATTTCCTTTTGAATTTGAGAACCCGATGCCTAGGACTATGATTGAGGAAACAAATTAAAATTAAATAAAAGTTTATCTATTCTTTTTACAAAGAGACCACATATCTGTCTTAAGCTCAAAAACTAGTACAAATAGCTGGATCAAATAAGGGGCTCGAAGAGGTGCCATGTCCATTTTCTTCTAGAGTCTTTCCCTCTCAAAATAATTCATGCTTTAAGGAGATGTGAACATATGAGGGAAAGAATAGTTTAAAGCTCCTTGATGCCTAGTACTATGATTGAGGAAACAATTCATACGTCCGGTGAATGTCAAAAAATCTATAATTCTAAGGCAATATGATGAGGTTAGCCAGAGATGATTCACGTAAGATTATAATGTTGTAGTATGCTCTAAAATCATATAAGTATAGGCCATGTTCGAAATGAATGATATTGCCTCTTGAGTTGCTATGGTCAAGCATCTGTACTCTACTTTAGTCGAGGATAAAGCAACTGAAGGTTGCTTCTTGGAACTCCATGACACTAGCTTTAAACTTGCAAATGCTAAGTTACTAGAAGTACTTCTTCTATCATCCTTAGCTCCTGCCCAATCTGCATTTGAATAGATTTTGATATCCGAATCTGCAGAGTAAGGATAGAATATACCTTCGTTTATTGTACCTTTGAGATACTTAAGTACTCTCTTAGTTGCATCCATGTGTGATCTTCTTGGTGAGTGCATGAACTGACTAAGCACTCCCACACTATATGAGATATCTGCACTCGTATGAGTAGCATATATCAAGCTGCCTACCAAGCTTTGATATTCTTTTATGTCTTCAATTTTATCACCTTAATAAACAATAAGTTTATGATTCATCTCCAAAGGTCTACCTACAGGTTTACTATTTGCCATTTTGAACTTGAGAAGTAGATCCTGAATGTATCTTCTCTAAGTCAAACACATTCCTTCATCTGTGTATATCACCTGCATACCTAGAAAATATGTGAGCTCACCTAGGTCACTGATTTTAAACTCCTCTTGCATATGTCTCTTGATCCTTTGAATGCCATTTAGATTATCACCTATCACAATAATATCATCTACATATACACATAGATAGATAACCTCATCGTGATCCCTTTTGATGAATAGAGAAGGATCTGAGTTGCTAGCTTTGAACCCTTGATCTTGAAGATATGTAACCAACCTATAATTCCAAGCTCTAGGAGCTTGTTTCAATCCATAAAATGCTTTCTTAAGTCTGCAAACATAAGATGGATGTTTAGGGTTTTCAAAACCTGGTGGTTGGGATATGTATACCTCTTCACTTATCCAACAATTTTAGAATGCATTTTTCACATCAAGTTGGAGGAGTCTCCGATTCCTTGCAGTAGCTACACTTATAAATATTTTGATTGTAGTCATCTTTGCACTTGGCGAGAATTTTTCCTCATAGTCTATACCATGAGTTTGAGAGCATCCTTTGGCAACTAATCTCGCCTTGTACCTGTAAAATGATCCATCTAAATTTCTTATAAGTTTATATACCCATCTGTGACCACTTACCTTTTGATTTGGTGACATTGGATCCAAATCCCAAGTGTCCATCTCCTTCAATGCATCTATTTATTCTTTCATGGCCTTTTCCCATTTAGGATTTCCCTTTGCCTCTTCATAGGTTAGGTTCCTCTATAATAGAGTCTTTTACCAAGTAGATTGAATGCTTTGTAGCAAATGTGGAATCATATCCATATCTTTCTAGTTGTTTCTTCTCTCTTGCTAATCTTCTAGGTGCTTTTTTGGAGCATTCTCCAACCTCTTGCATCTTTGCTTTGCCTCTTGACTTCCATAGCTTGTTATCCTTTTTCCTTTCATCTTGGTCATTGTTTGTATCACTTCTTTGATCCTCGGCCTGTGTATCATGCTTGCTTCCTAATTGATGAGAATCAGAATCAAGATCATATGGTAGAGTTACCTTTTGTTTTTCTTCATCATACCAAGACATATGTTCTTCAAACACAACATCTCTACTTGTAGTGAATTGCTTGGTTGAAGGATTATAGAACCTCTAACACATCTGAGTTGAATCATATCCAATAAATATTTCCCTTTCATCTAGCTTACCTCTTATTTGTGATGGTACATGAACATAAGCTAAACAACCAAACAACTTGCAATGTCCAAGATTAGGTTTTCTTCCATACCTTGCTTCATAAGGAGTCATACCTTGAAGTTATCTGGATGTTAGTCTATTGACAAGGTACACAAGAATTCAAATAGCTTCTACCCATAGATAATGTGGCAACTTTTTCTCTTCAAGCATTGTTCGGGCTGATCCAACCAATGTCTTGTTTCTCCTCTTTGCAATTCCATTTAGTTGAGGAGAGTACCTCATAGTCACTTCCCTTTTGATACCTTTGTCTTGCAAGAACTCATCAAAATCTTTCGAGAAGCGTTCTCCCCCTCCATCAGATTTGAGCTTCTTTAGTGATCTACCTGTATGATTCTCCATATGTGTGAGATACTTTTTGAAGAAATCAAACACTTCATTCTTACTCTTGATAAATTATAGAACAATCCATCTACTATGGTCGTCAATAAATGAGACGTAATACCTTGATCCTGCCAATGAAGGTTCTTGACATGGTCCCCATACATCTATATGTACTAAGTCCACTAAGTTGTTGTGGATGTAGTCTTTGTGGTTGAATGGTTATCTTTGTGCCTTCCCAATCTCACATGCATCACACTTGTTGATCATGTGTTGCTTTTATATGTTCGGCATTCCTAGAACACTTTGATCCCTCTATATATCCTTCAAGGTTGTTTCATTCACATGAGCAGGTCTCTTATGCCTCACTTGAAGCTCACTTAGGGTTTAAGATCCAAAAGTGAATAGAGCTATGTTCTTGGTTTCTCCTACTTCAAAAGTAAAGAGCCTACCATGCTTCTCACCTCTGGCTATCTTCTTGAAGCCTTGACAAGGATCTTCCACAAAAGCTCCATGTTCGGTGAACCTGACTTGCAAGGCTTTTTACTCTATTGGGCCTACACTTATTAGGTTTTTAGTGATAGTGGTATATAGAGAACCTTACTAAGAATGTTTGTCCTGCAATGGAAGCTTTGACATTACCAATCTTCTCTGCATTGTGCTTTGTATCATGCGTTGTTTGCATTTCATGTCTATGCTATGGACTTTCCTAGTCAGATAGAAGAGCAATGTTGCCTCCAACATGATTCGAACGTCTTGAATCTACGTAGAACAAATGATGATCTTCTATACCCTCTTTGTGGCTTAGATTCATGAGAAGCAATGAGTCTTCATGTGATTGATCTTCTAAAAAATTGTTGTAGTCCCTTCTATTATAGCCTCTATTGTTATTGTTGAAGTTGTGTCCACCTCTACCTCTATTGTTGCCATATCTACCTCTTCCACTTCCTTTCTGGGTCTTCCCATTGAACCAACAATTCTAAGTGGTGTGGTTGGTCTTATCGCAGATGGCACAAGGTTGAACATTTTGACCTTTGGCTTTGTCTTGCTTTGGTTCTTTCTTCTTCCCTTTCCACTTGCTGTTACTTGCAAAGTTGGCTTTAGATGTCTCATCTTCATTTTCTTCCTTCTTGTTCACTTTCTGTTTCTTATCCTTCTTACCTACATATAGAGCACTAGTTGAATTACCATGATATGCATTACCTTCCTTTATGCTATTGTTGGCCTCTTGATTGAAGAGTTTTCCAAGAAAGATGTTGAAGTTTGGAGTTTGCACATCCATGATGAGATCATAAGCCATCGTGAAGGATTGCCATTGCTTATCATTTTGAACACCATTGAGAATTTGCCTCATGATAGCCTCTTCTTCAATCAGATCTCCAATGGATGCTAACTGATCTGCAACCTCCTTGACCTTGGTAAAAAACTCTATGATGGTTTGTTTAGGTATCTTCTTCATTTGGTTGAACTCGTTCCAAAGATGATTCTTTCTTGCTTTGGTACTAGCAGACAAGAAAGTCTTGAGGGGATCCCAAGTCTCTTGAGATGTATTGCATCCTCTAATATGTGGTAATAGAAAATTAGAGATAGATTTTACTATGTATGACCTTGCTTGAGCTTGCCTTGTGCACCAAAGTGTGAGCCTATTTGTCTCCTCTTGTGTAGGTCCTCCTTTGGATCTTAGAATAGGCATAGCTTCATCACCTACTACAACCCCATAAAGATTTCTACCTCACAAATAGGCCTCGATTCTCATTTTCCAAGCCTCGTAGTTGTGTCAATCAAGCTTCTTGATCATTGAGAGAAATCCGTGACCCATCTTGATATTGCTATGATACCACTGAAAGAACTTGGAGAAGCTTGTAGGAGGTAGAAAAGTGCGTTTTGAAGCGATTTCAATTTGAAGCTCTAAAGAGAGTGCGGCAGCCTTTCGAAGATTAACAGCGAGTCATAACAAACGAGAACTATGTCGTAAAAAGAGAACACTTACGTCAAAAATTACATGTTTTCACCTCATTTTTGGAATTCCTTTACACCAGTATACATATATTACAAAAATGAGGTGAAAACAAGTAATTTTTGACGTTTTTTGTCATTTTCTCAAAAAAAAATGAGCTCAAAATGTAGTCAAAATTTCACTATATTAGGCATTGACGTGTCCCAAAATGTATATGATAAGACATTGACATGTCCAAAATCTATATGCTAAGACATTGACATGTCTAAAATATATATAAGAATGTAGAAGTCAATAGTTTTTACACAAAAATAACATTTTAGACATATCTTTAATGGGTGGATATCTGATTGTTATTCAAAATTGCTACAAAACATGGTTTCATTAACCAAACTACTTTGAGGCATTTACATAAGCACTAAAAATGTCTGAGAGCTTCAATGCAACTCACAACTTTGTCGATCTATGTCTACACCCTCATCATCTGATGCACTTGATTCAGTCTCATACTGTTGAGAGCTCTCTTCTTCTTCTTCTATATCCACAAGAGCTCTATCTTCATCCACGTACATACCAAATTCTGCAGGATCATGCACAACTCTTCTTGTTTTCCTATGATTTCCTGTACCACATACATCTGGAAGCTTTTGTTTTATCATGTTGATGGTTGCTTTCCTCAAGTGACCAGTTTTTGTCAAGGAAAAATCATAAACAAGAATATCTACATCATCCATTTTAAGAGTGGATGTGCTTCGAATATTCTTTTTCCTTTTTGAACCTGTTCGTTTAGCATCACACACCATTTCTAAGTTATATTTACCTGTGAATGCATTACTACTTTTAGTGTAATACCAATGCACCACCAAAGCCTCTATTCTTCTCTGATCAATATCTTTAGTTATCTCTAAAACCTTTGCAATCCAAAATGGTCTGGTAGCCTCATCACCATCAGCAAGTACTGCAATAAGCGTTCCAACATTTATCTCTATTAAATTTCCTTGCCATCTTGCTTCTGCCTGTTTTGTCATCCTTGGGCCTACATAAATATTTCTTTCTGGTGGATGTATAAAACTTTGAAGTGCATCTGCATTACATGCTTGGGCCACATTCACGGATCTTTGTGTACAAAAATCCCATGTGAATGGAACATCAACTGGCCAGTGACCTGCAATTGTATACTGTATAATCTCTTCTTGATGATTGAAAAAGTCCTCCCACCAAGATACATCTTGATCTCCAGCATATTTTTTTGCACGCTCAATATGTCTCTTCTTTTCAATGAGTGCATGCATCCAGCTTTTACTTTGATCAACCACACTTCCACATCTTTCTGTATTGTTTTTATCTTCATATGGTGATTGTTCTGCACCATACACTGTTACAGTAGACAAATTAGGCACCTGCAATAAGAATCTGCATCCCTCTGTAGGCTCCCACCCAAGAGAAGATGAATACTGCTTTGCAAATAAAAGGGTTATTTCATCAACCCTCCTCATCAAGAATACATGGTTGAAACTAATATTGTGCAATGGAGCCAAAACCTTAGCACTGTTATCAAGGCCCATTGAGCAAAAGTGCTTAAAGTCATAAATCTGTGTGAGGTGTTGAACTTCTGGTTTTGGAGTATATGCTTCTGAAATCAGCTCAGATAAAATCGGAAGAGTAAAAGCATTGTTACGTGCCAACTTCTTAGAGAAAGTACTGAACATTTGATCAATGTGATCATGAGTGTGGCCAACCAGAAGAAAATTTACCTTAACCTTCTGAAATACCTGTTTTTCAACAAGCATGCTTAAATATCCAAAGACTGTAGAATTTTTATTCTCTCTTGGAGTATTATCTAGTTGCAAATATAGAGTTGGTGGCAAAAGACCCTTCCATGATTGCAAAACACGATGAATGACAGTAACTGTAAGGTTTGGATCATTATGCACATTCGGATATGTGAAGAAAACCTTGGACATTACAGTTCCATTGTATACCAAAGCGCCAACCAAATGCATTTGCACAAGGACTTCATCTCCAATGTCCTTAGGGATGCGATAAAAATGTGGCAAACAAGTTTTTTTTTGATCCATACCATCGATCAACAAACACACATAACGCTCCGGATTTCTGAGTGCCTTACTTCGATGATGAATTGCTTTCTTTCTCTCTAATGCTTGACTGTCACGATGGTTGTTAAGAAGGTTTTTAAAATTATGCTTTTCCTGTGGTGTTGTAGCCCCTTTTGCCATGTTTTTCAAAGTGGCACAAACTGAACATTCACCCATTCTAACTTTACGAGGAATAGAAACATTGTTAAACTCCTCCTTCCATAATCGAGTAAAGTGACGATACAACACATACTTCTCATTTCTATTTTCCATGTCTTCTCTATATATTTGAAATACCTCTCGACGAGTAAAGTTATCTGACAAGTGCAACCTTCCAGTTGTAGGCATAACTTCACAATGCAAGCTAAAATAGTTCATCATCCAATTCATTGCATGACGTCCAACAGATCCTTTGGTCCCACCATGGAACGTATCCAAAATGAGATCCCCATTCAAAAACCCTTGTTGAACCCTATGTATTCTAAAATTTCCTACACCCATTGCAATTTTAAATGCAGCCCTACAGCATGGCATCCCTTGAGTAAAGAAATATTCAAAACCAACACGCGTTACTGACATGTTATCCTCAATCATTTGCATGCAAGAAACAAGGTATATATCTTGCCTTTCACTATCTAAATGGAGGAATTTTTCTCTTATGTGCTTTAGTTTCTTCATCCCTAAATTATACAAGCATTTCAAACCACAACAATGCTTCAAAATATCCAATGCAATCTGTCTATCTGAAGTAAGAAATTTAAATCTTTTTCGACTTACTTCACGAGACCTTCTTTTAAATTGTAGATTGAGCTTGCTTTGCTTTTTCGTTGCTCCACATGCACTTGAGTCAGAAGGGAGATCAATGGTTGGATCAGATGGGAGATCAAGAGGTGCATTTGTATGAGCAGCATTGCACTGTGAATTGGATAACTTAAATGACTCAACAGAAAACATGGAATCATCAGCACGTTCTAAATCATAGGGATCATCACTTCTCTGGAAAGGCTCAACTGAGAACAATGAATCAATATGAGCAGAGGAAGCTGATGCCCAAGCATCCACTGAAAAGATTGAGCTCATCTTCACTGAGTTCACAGAAGACTGAAGATGAATGACCTTTTTAAATAAGTAGAAATCCGAGATCAAGTGAAGATATCACATCAAATGTCACATCAAGAAGATATGAAATCAAAAGCTTATTAAAGTACATTAAATAACATAAAACATCAAATTACATCAAATCACTTAATTACTCAAATATACACTAATAAGGGAACCAAAGATTTGATTCACTTTTGATTCAAATGAGAAACACAGTTGATTTCTAACTTCATATGAGTCATTCAGTCTAAGCATTGTGAATGAATCAAAATATATCAAAGTTGTGTTCCAATAGGAATATATAATAAAATTGTTTGGATGAAATTTTACAAGAAGAAATTTTACAACTGGAATATATCCAAGTTGAGTTCCAACTGGAATATGCTATGCCATTGAACACTATACAAGAAGAAATTTTACATTTGGTTAAGATTTCAAGGATTAGGTTTTATTGTGGTCTTGGCTAGATATCAAAGAGGTAGATGAAAGTATATTGAAAAAGAATTATGTGTAAAAGAGGCACACAGAAAGTATATTCATACATTGATTTTCCATTTCAACAATGTGTTACAAGATAAATGTGAATATGAACTAAAGTGTGGAGGATAACACTATAAAGATGTCATTAATCTCACAACTTAGACCTAATTTTCTCCCAAGCAACAGACTCTAAGAAAAAACATCTACATGAGATTAGAAATCCTCATGTACATACCATACTGTTGCCATTGAAGTTTAATTTCCATGCAAATGTATATAAATAGTTGCAAGGTTCTGTACTAGAATGTTTATTCATAGTGATTTTCCATTTCAACAGTGAGTTACAAGATAAATGTGAATATGAACTAAAGTGTGGAGGGTAATACTATGAAGATGTCATTAGTCTCCCACATTTAACACAACTTTGACTTGATTTTCTCCCAAGAAAGAGATTCTTAGAAACAAATCTCTACATGAGTATATAAATAGTTGTAAGGGTCTATGAATATTTCATTAAAGTGGCTCTGAAACAGCCTATTTGTGTGGGTGCTATTCCCTGGTTAGATAAGTTGACAGATTTAGTTAGCAAGTGGACTCATTCAGTTAGATCCAGTTAGTTTCTGGTTCAAGTTACCCAATTGCCTATAAATACCAGAGGAGGAGATCATTCGCATTTTCAAAATCCACGAGCAAGAGAGAGCAGCAGAGCACAGACAGCCATGGAGCACAGAGGTCAGCATACCAGCAAGCCAAGCCTGATGGAGAAGAAGAATGTTGGCAAAAGTACCAAGAGGTAGACAAAATCATAACTAAAAAAAAGATTCCAAAAAGATTCCCTCTGTATGTCTGTGTAAATTTCTCATTTCTAGGTCTTTATTTTTCTTGCCTCTAGAAATATGGATCCAAAGCATGTACAGGTCGATGCCTGGCATCGACTTTAAGGTGTAAGTCGATGCCAGGCATCGACTTAGGATTGCAAGTCGATGCCAGGCATCGACTTGCAGGAGCAAGTCGATGACAGGCATCGACTTGTGGGTGCAGACAGAGTAGCATTAAAATTCCTGTGGAGGATCCAAATATGAAGGAAAGGTCGAGGGAGACAGAGGTCATGAAGACAGATCGTCCACTTCGGGACATGACAAATCTCGAATGGTGCCTTCAGTACGTGGAAGAGAAGAATGCAGTCCTCCTTGTGTTCGCAGGGGCCTATGGCAGAGGAAAGATCACGACAACACAAGGTTTTCAGTATGGCCTTGTTTACAAATTGGATTATGAAGATGAAGATTCTGACAACCTGCTTTTCTTGGTGGAGACATCCAAGGGATTAAGAAATGTCATATGCAAGATGGAATTCTTGTGCCCAGAGTGCTGTGTTCCAGAGGAGCTAGCTCAGATATGCAGAGACTCAGTGAATTTCATCAAGGACCTGATGCCATGGATACAGGGCAATATCATGCCAACACAGCACAAGAAGACGACCCCCGTAAAGGCAAGGGGTAAGCAGAGTGTGCAGAAAAAGCCCCAAAAGAAAAAGAAGATAATTGCAGAAGAGGACTTTTCTGACTCAAGCTCTAGCTCTGCGGACATTATTGTTGCACCTGGTGGAGAGCTTGCATCTGGTGTGCTTGGCACTGAGCAGAATAAGATGAGGGAGGACATAGCTAGAAGAAAAATTGTGAAGAAGGGGCAGTTGTTCCACCTGCCTATTAATATTATCCACAGGCCACCAGTGGATCCAGTCACAGGGAGGAGGCCCCTTGAGATCAGGGAGCCACATAATTTGCATGTCCAAAATCTTAAGAAGAAAATGAAAATTAATCCTCATGCTACTGTTGTGCCATTCCTTGTAATGAGTGCAGCTGTGTGGAGGATTTCAATGAGAATTTGTTTGAGGAGTACACTTATTATGTGATTGGAGGTTCACACTCTGCAGAGGCTCGTAGACAGTTAGTGAAGGAGCACCCTACTACATTTTTCTTTAGGTATGCAGAGTGTAAGATATATGCTGGTCTTACAACTGAGGAAGCCAAGCTTCTTGCTTGGGATCACAACAACGATAATGACTACAGGCAGAAAATGTCCTCCATAGAGAGAATTCGGTTCTTCCACCATGAATACGAAGATTGTCTTGTGAAGGAAGCTCGGAGAATACATCCCAATCTACGAAAGCAATGCCTTATTGAGGTTGGAATTGCATTGGATGAGAATAGAAAGTCAGATGCTTTGAGGAAATATGACCCATGGTTTCAACTGGCATTCAGATCAGGTGAGATCTGGGATCTTCAGGATAGAATCTTCACAATGTGGGAGCACAAGGAGGTCAAGGGCCAGAAGCAACGAAAGTCGAGGCCAGACCCACAAATTGATCTGAGGGGAAAGGGAAGGAAAGTTGACCTTTCAATCGAGGAGGCTCCTGAGGACATGAAGTTGACCCCATGGAGGGCCCTTCAAGGAATCAAGGATGATACATTGATCATATCAACTTTGTAAAGGGTAATCTCGAAGGAGTTGAGCCTCGAGGAGATGGTGACTGAGCTCAATAAGTATGTATGTTATTCTCAGATCCTTTTTCCCTCCTCCCATGCTTCTTGTCTAACCTAGTCTCTTTTATATTTATGTGTCTGTAGTCATAAAGTGTACATGAAGATTCAGGAGGTGATGATGAAGAGGCTGGGTTGCTTTTCTTGGACAGAGGTCCAAGCAGACTATCCAACCACATCATCCTACAAAGCCTTATCAGAATATTTCATCCTGTTTCGTGATTGGGTAGATTCTCTTATCAGAATATTTCATACTAAACAATTTGATGCATTGCATGGCATCAACATGGGGGCATAAGTCGATGCCTGGCATCGACTTGGGGGCATAAGTCGATGCCTGGCATCGACTTGCAGCATAAGTCGATGCCTGGCATCGACTTGGGGGCATAAGTCGATGCCTGGCATCGACTTGCAGCATAAGTCGATGCCTGGCATCGACCTGCAACAAAAGTCGATGCCTGGCATCGACCTCGTGGCAAAAGTCGATGCCAGGCATCGACTTAGGTCCCTAGGTCGATGCCAAGCATCGATTTTTAGTAGAAGGTTGATGCCTAGCATCTACCCCAACAAGAAATCGATGCCATACATCCGTTCTTTATGTTCTGTTTGCTGTACTGAAGAGCTCTTCTAATTGTTTTTCCAATTTGTTCTGCAGAAACCAAGGAAAAGTAAGTCTACAGAGGTACTAGATGATTGCCCCCCTGCATTCCTTGCTCACATTCAAAGAGCAAGGCATGAGAAATCTAGACTGAAAGCGAAGGAGATGGATTTTGATGATGAACCCGATCTTAAATGTTTCTCCAATCCCCTAGACCCCCTTAGGCCTGTATATTACAATGTGTTCTGTAGTGATGTAAATAATATTTGTTCTGTTGTGCCTAGAAAACATTTCTCCCTTCTCATAGCGGACATACCCTATGGATTTAGGATGTTAGGATCAGTTAATGATGATGAACCCTTCAAACACCCTCAGATTCGGAAGATGGTCACTGATTTTGCAGAGTTGACTATGTCTCCTCTTTGGAGGATAGTAATTTTCCATAGCAGAGACCAGTCTTTCTCTGTTTCAACTGCTCTGAAGGCAAGATGTCATGCTGTGGAGTGCCTCACTTGGTAAGTAATCTTCTTTCTATCTCCATGGCTTTCATGATGCCCTATGTGACTCATAGTTCTTTTTTGCAGGGTGAAGACAAACGTAAATCACACTCCTTTGCATCGGTTTGTGAGTGCCACTGAATGCATTACAGTGGGCTATTATGATGAAGTAAGCAAAAGGAGAGTCAGGGAGCATTGCAATGAGAATGGGATCTCAAATGTGCTCATGTTCCCAGCCGTTACCAAGAAACTTCGTCATGTAGCTGGGGACATGACATTGGTTAACCCTTATCAGAAGCCACAAAAACTCATAATGAGATTGCTTCAGCTATTTTCCAATGATGATGACTGGGTCCTAGACCTTTTTTCGGGCACAGGTAATTTCAATTTTCACAATTTTCATTAGTCATTGTTGATTGAAGCCTCTAATAGGTTTTCTGCTGTTTCAGGAACGACTCTGGCTTGCTCCTTAAAGATGTTCAGGCACTGCATAGCTGTGGAGAAGGATGATGCTCAAGTGAGCTTCATTAGAATGAGAATCAATGGGCTGAATGAATGCCCAGATGAAGACCAAGAGGTTGGAAGGAAGCACATTGCAGATACGGAGAGATTCCAAGCAGCTTCAAGGGAGCCTGTTCCCCCACTTGCAGATGAACCTGGGGACATGGCTGACCTTGAAGAGCCAATCTTGGAGCAAGAGAGGCAAGATAGGTGTTCTAATGTGCCAGAGGATACCAATACCCTTGAGCCTGAGGAAAGCTATGATCAGCTTCTATTGTAGATTCACATAACTCTTGTAAAACACATGAAATGTAAAATATCATTTTAATGGAAATATAATTTGGAGTTCTGCTTCCACTTCGTGTTCAGCTTGATTTATCTTGAGCATTTCTCTGATCATGTGTGAATGTTTCTTAGTATAATTTTGTTGAATATTATCTTCTCTTGGGAATGCTTTTGTGAAGTGTATTTCATATTCTGTTAATATGGCCAGGCATTCAATGGGGATCTTAACCATACAAAGGGGATGATCTTAATTGCCTTGTTAAAATGCTCTGATTTTTACAACACATGTTCTCTAACTTTCGAGTAACTCTTAATTAGCTATCTTCTGTGCTTGTTGAGGTTATAGATGTAATGAAGGAGCTTCGCGAGTTCTTACATGTACCTTTTCAACTCTAATCTATTGTCCAAGATCATGATGTGGGATTCTTGGTCATGCTCAACAACTAGTTTTCATGGCAGCAAGAATTTTAGTATATCTATCTTGACTACTTGGGATCTGAGATCAAGCTTCTAAAGACAATATTTACAAGCAAGACTCGTGATGCTTTCTAGATATTGTAAAATGCCCACTTTTTTGCTTCATATAATGGTATTTAGGTAAAAAGAAAAAGAGAACATGTCTTTGTTCTCCTTTGTTGTGACTCAGTGTTGATTACTGTTGGCAAAAAAGATGATGCAAAAAATTGAAGGAGCAAGACAATGATTGTCACAAGTGTATGTATATTGCTTCCATGTATTGTACAAGTGATTTCAAGTCTTTATATAGACTCTAGGACTGTTCCATGACTTTCATCATCTCCAAGATTTCTTAATTTGTAGAGGCTAGTTCTCACTCCAGATTGGTTCAATCTTTATGCTTAAGGACAAATTGGAAAGCTACTAGTGTCTACCTTATGTGTACAAATTTTCACATTATTTAGTTAATTAGATTGTGAGAACAAGTCCTTTATGGTCTCGAGATCTATATCTACACATCCTTGAAAATTCAAGATCACCACTTATCAATGTTTAGCTTGTAAGTAGCACATAGCCTAATGATAAATTCAACTCTTGTGCATATTAGCAACTCAACCATACATTTCAGCTTTCCCCAAAAGGAAAAGAGGTAATTGTAATCAAGCTAAGAGTACTAAGCATTTGAAGTTGCATGAATCATCCATAATTAGCAAGCTCCTTGATCTAGTCCATGTGCAAACCTATCTATTTTATGTCAATCTTTTCTCTTTGATCTTCCAAAGCACATAGGGTATTTTATTTCATTTATTTGAAGCTTATAAGGTGTATTATACTCTTCAAAAGGAAAGCGGCTGGTCTTATGCTGATTAGCAAGACCAAACTTCAATTACTTGAGAGAACATATTTCTACTACTCAAGTTTCTCCAAGTATTCATAGTGGTATGAGAGCTATGTCAAGATGGATGATGGTTTCACGTCCTTGATTAAGAAGCTTGATAGGAACAACTATGCTACTTGGAAAATCAGAATGGAAGCTTACTTCCAAGGTAGAAATCTCTATGGAATTGTGGCAAGTGATGAAGTTATGCCTATTCCAAGATCCAAAGGAGGAGCTACACAAGAGGAGACTAAAAAGCTCATACTTTGGTGTGCATGAGATGCTCAAACCAAGTCATATATCTTAAAATCTATTTTTGATTTCTTGTTATCACATATTAAAGGATGCAAAACATCTCAAGGGACTTGGGATGCACTTGAGATCTTCTCTGATAGCACCAAACTTAGGAAGAACCATCTATGGAATGAGTTCAACAAAATAAAGAATACATCAAAGCAAACAAATTATTGTTTGTCTGTAGACATCATGTTATATATACTTTAGCAAATACTTGTAGTAAATAGTAGACCAAATTTAAATACATGATAAACAATATAATATATTCAACAGATAAATGCATAGAGATTATGAACATATTATAAAACAAAGCATTGGAGAAATAACACAAAAAGAAACTGCATATCCATGATTCTGTAGTGGATTGTGCATATCAAATATAGTGAAGGCTCAAGCAGATAAAAGAATAACATACAAGTTTTCCAATGTGTCCTCTCTCTCTCTATCAGTGTGCACGCATACACTATTTGTAAGAAAGGCTTAATTGATGTGTATGCAACTCTCCTCTCATCCATATGTACCCTCGAGTATTCAAAAAATAGCAATGATCTGGAATTGTCTAGTGTCGCCATGTGGCCATCATGCAACACTCATCCCCATTACTATTGAATACCTTAGGATACAAGCTTGGAACCTTGGCAATGACTGGCCTTTATCCCACACACACATGGAAAGATATGGATCAATATAATCCCTGTGGACCAATGTCTCACACTCTATCCCACTTTTAAAGATCATTGTCCTCAATGTATAATGAGGAAAAGTATTTGCGAACCAAAGCTTCTGATTCCCAAGTAGAGTCACTAAGCGGTAATCCTCTCCAGGCTATTAGATACTCCTAGATGACAAGGTCTTTGGCATTGATAAATGCTTTACAACCTCTAAGATGGAAGATCATTCCTCTTCACATTGTATTACTAACTGTATTGCGTAACATTAGTATCTTCTCAAGGTCTTGTATATTTGTACGTGCCAGAGACTTTTTGCTCTATGTACACCTCTAATGCACAACAAGTACTAAACTTATATCATGAATTTCTTAATATCTTGATTTATTTTTTCGATATCTCTATCTTAAACATTGTATCAGTTTCACCACTTTCTAACCTTCTAGCCTCATAGTTCATTTTGGTCTTTAGTAGTTTTAAACATTTCATTTGAATCTCTCTCTTTGTCCCCCTCATATATACATTTATACATACATACATACATACATACATACATACATATATACATACATACATACATACATACATACATACATACATACATCCATACATACATACATACATACATACATTCATTCATACATTCATTCATACATACATACATACATACATGCATACATACATACATACATAATACATACATACATACATACATACATACATACATAACTAGATTCATACATACATACATCCATACATACATACATACATACATACATACATGCATACTTACATACATTCATACATACATACATACATACATACATACATACATACATACATACATACATACTTACATACATACATACTTACATCCCTATGGACCAATGTATCATACTCTTTTCCCATTCTAAAGATCATTGTCCTCAATGATCAATGAGGGAATGTACTTGCGAATGAGACTTTGTTATTACCAAGTAGAGTCAATAAGCGATAATCCTCTCCATGCTACTAGAAACTCTTGGATGACACGGTTCCTCAATTGTTTTTGTCCCTGATCTAGTATTCTATTTGGAGAATTATCTCTGCTATCACTTTGCTACGAACAAACAATTCCCTTTGTTAGATTATCCTCCTTGGAGTATACTTTCGAAGTTGACTGACATGAAACACTGGTTTCAAAACGTTGGTGAAAGCCTACTACAGTTCTCTATGGATAGTGAAGTAGATCTAGCTAGTATCTGAAGAAAGACTCTATCTCCTTCCTGAAAGGATCTAGGACATGTGTTTGTATCAGCATACTCTTTTGCCCCATGGGCTGCTTGTTGCATCTTGGCTTTAGCTATTTTTAAATTTGCTTGGAGGTTCGTTAAGAACTCCAAAGCACTAGGACATTTCTTCAGCATTCCTATGGTACTAGGAGCATTGGGATTCATGCCATAGTTCATCTCAAAAGGAGAAATGTCTGTCAACTTTTGAGGCGTTATTATTATAAGCAAACTCTACTAGTGGTAGATAACTATCCCAATTCGTCTGTCTCCACACACATATGCTCTCAACATGTGCTCTAGAATCTAGTTGACCCGCTTGGTGAGAGGTGTTTCATAATATGGATGTCTTGTTTTGTTGAAGTGGTTATATGTAGTGGGTTGCGTGTTAGTGATTCAGTGTGAATGTCTACATGCTAGTAATCATTATTTTATCGAGGGAGACAAATAGAAAAACTACAACAATATATACAAAACATGTGGAGCAAATACACTCGTGGAATTTCCAAACTTAGGTTCGATCCATTGTGGACACAATCGATGTGGGTATCTTTGTAACTTGACATAAAGTTGTAAGTTTTATTGAGGGTTTCATGAGTTTGAATTTTCCATTATTCTTCACATCTATTTGAACTTCATTTATTATTATAATCGAATAATTAATTGTTGTTTTTCATAGGATTTAATGATTCTTTGACTTCAATTTATGCAATCTAATCCAACTTTCATGTGCTTTTAATCCACACAATTACAAAGGAATCTTGTTTTGATCCGTCTGACATATTCGTGTAAGTATGATATGTTGATTCCTTGCTTAATTTATTGACTTTATTTATGTTCTTGGACATATTTTTGAAATTAGTCCCAAAGTTGAGAACGAGAAATATCTCTCCTCTAGCAAATTTGTCTTTGTTTCAAGGTGAAATAGGGAAGCATCTAACAAGTCATCCATCACTCCTTGTGGTAGCTGAGTATAGGCTAGGCAGGATAGGCGATTCGCACAAAGAGGATGTGTGATTTATTTTTTTTCACCACTACTTCAAAGTCAAATTACATTGATAGGATCAATCGGCTCACATCACATGTTTTATGACGAAGTACAAAAATGTTTGATACTCAACAAATGAACAAAATGTATTTGCAAGTAAGTAGTGGTGAAACTACTTCATGATGCATACCATTCCTAGTCAGCTTGTTTCTCTTCTTTACCTGATTGTTTGGTTGTTTAAGCCATAGAAAAGTCTGTAGTACCTTCTGTAGTCTTGGTCATCGTTTTGTGAGTGCCAAAAAATGTAGATATTGTGATGAGGGTAGCAAGAGAAGATTCACGTAAGATTATAATGCAAATGTCAATGTGATAGATTAGTATGCTCTAGAGTTACATAATCATAGGCCATGTTTAAAAGGAGTGATAAAATGTGTGTGAAATAAATGGAAACACATCTATTCACATTTGGTTTTCCAAATATTTTGGGGAATCTAAGAGGATAGAATGACATGCTACAAGTTGAGAAATTGTGTCAATGGGAATTTCATTCGACTTGACTAGGCAAGAGGGTATGATAAACCTGCTTTGAGATGACTGGTGCAACAACAAGTTATGATATACCGTTGAAGGACGAATTAAGGGATTGAAAACGTTACAATCTAAGAACTTAACGGCACACTGATGGAAATGACATAAAGACACGAAATGATGTATGAAGAATAGAAAAAGAGATGATGATGGTGGAATTCACAACGGAGACACGAACTGGGGAGATGGAGTGCAACAGGTAAGAACTTTGGAGGCATGTCTGCAGATTCAGGTTAACATAGCCAAAATACTTACGTTCAAGCAGGTAGGAAGTACGTTCAAGTAGTTGCGATGGACTTACGTTCAAGCAGGTAGGAAAACGTATATGTATGCACAACAACGCAAAGATGTTTCACATGATCTTTGCCAAAGTCTGCGATGGAGTTACGTTCAAGCACGTATGGAAACGCGTATGTACGCACCAACAATGCAAAGATGTTCAATTCTCGCACTAGGCACATTGAGGTGCATTATCATTATGTTAGGGAGAGGTTCTTTGCTAAGGAGGTGGCATATGTGCCTGCATAGGAGAACATTGCAGACCTTTTCACGAAGGCTCTGCCTAGGGAGAAGTTTGAAGCTTTCCACAAAGCTTTGGGCTTACTTCCTTTTGTGGAGTGATTTCCACATAGCTTGGCACTTCTTGTGTGTTGTGCTCCAAGTTCCTTCTTCTTCCCTGAGTTGTTCGCGTGCTTCCGTAGACGTCTAACTCCAACAATGACTTCTACAAGTGGATTTTGAATTCAAATGAAGGTGGGAATGGTTGTTGGAGGGAATCAGTTCCCTTTCCTACAATCTAGGAAAAGTGAAGATCTAGGCTTGAGGTTATGCAAGTTTAGGAAGATTGGAGAGGATGTGTTTAAAACTTGAATTTTAGGAACCTTGAAAAGAACTCTAATTTTTTCATCTTTTGTTGATATCATCAATGTTGTATGGATTAAATATTTGGGTACCCTTAGTGACTTTTATAATAGAGTAGGTCACATTGATAGAGGGACAAGGATGGAGAGACCTTTAGTTTTTGTGACCACTTGGATAATTAGAGCAAAAGCTTTAGTACCAGAGCTAAGAATCACCTTGCTGGTCATTGATGTAGATACCAAATCTTCATACATAGGCTTTGGAAGTTCGCCAAAGGTAGATATTCCCAATGGGCTATGGAGTTTTTGAACTAACTAGACTACAAGGGGACGAAGGTTGCTAGCATGCTTAAATGCCCTTATACTTTTGGAGATATGGTTTTAACATAAACAAAATAACCCCATTTTAGCATTATCTAGAGATTTGAGCTCTTACTGTAGCATGAATAGACATTATTAGAATTACTTTTCAAGACTAATTGGATTCCATGGAGAACTAGGTAGATCCTACTTAGGAGCTAAACGAAAAGATTTCTTTTTACAAAGAGCATCTTCCTTAGCCCGTGAAAGATGGTTTTGTAGATAGGCCTATTTGTTTGGATACATATTTATCATATGAGATACAATATGTTATTCATAAGACACGTCATCCCATCATCTTGGCAATCAAAGTGATGTGTATAGATATTGTACTAGAGGAGAAGATATGCAACACATACTATAATGCTTTCGAGATAGACTTACACTTCATATGTCATTGTCCATCATATTGTTTATGTGGATGCAAACATTTTCTAATTAGAGAGGGGTTAGGGGAACTATCTAAAGTCAAGGGATTCTAGGAGCATAGATGTTTCGATATATTTTTGCTTGAGCTTAGTAGAAATAGAAATAGACTCTTTATGAGATCATAGAGGTATACTATTTATAAGATTAGAGAGATATACTCGATAACACATTATTGAATATTTATAACCATCCACTACCACTAAACAAAAAATCTTGGACACCATCCACACTAAAGAATCTTGGATGAGAATGTAAGTAGCGAGATATAAACATCCAACGGATCCTTGCAAGGACCCTCATGATGGAGGCTATTGAGGAGCTTTGGCATTGATAAATGCTTTAGAGCCTCTAATATGGAAGATCATTTCTCTTCACATTGTATTACTAATTGTAGTGGCCAACATTAGTATCTTCTCAAGGTCTTGTATATCTGTATCTGCTATAGAGTTTTTGCTCTATGTACACCTCTAATGCACACGAAGTACTCAATGTATATCTTGAATTTCTTAATATCATGATTTATTTTTTCGATATTTCTATCTTAAACATTGTATGAGATTCACCACTTTGTAACCTTCTAGCCTCGTAGTTCATTTTAGTTTTTTGTATTTTTAAACATTTCATTTCAATATCGCTGTTTGTCCCCCTCATACATACATACATACATACATACATACATACATACATACATACATACATATATACATACATACATACATACATACATACATCCATACATACATCCATACATTCATTCATACAATCATTCATACATACATACATAAATAGATTCATACATACATACATACATACATACATATATAAATACATACCTACATACATACATTCATTCATACATACATTCATACGTTCATCCATGCATACATACATACGTACATACATACATACATACATACATACATACATACATACATAAATACATACATTCATACATACATTCATACATGCATACATACATACATACATACATACATAAATACAAACATACATACCTAAATAGATACATACATACATACATACATTTAGATAGTGGGTGGTACATATAATTTTTAAGGCAAGGTAGAGGCTATAGTTATACATGTATGTGTATGTCTTTAAAATAAATTTTGGATATTTGAAGGTCTCCAACATAGAAGATCCCAAATAAATGCAGTAATTTTGGAGTTCAATGAGGGAAACAAATAGAAAACCTCCCACAATATATTGCAAAGACCTTGAGCAAATAGAGTTGTCGAAACTCGAGACTCAGGTTATATGTGCTACCATGACGTATTTGCATTTTTATTTTAGGTCCTAGGGTCAATTATTGTCTGCCTGGAGACATCATGGTATATATATACTTCAACAAATACTTGTAGTACATAGTAGAGCAATTTAAAATACATGATAAATGATATTATATATCCAAGAGATAAACAAGCAAAGATTATGAATACATTATATAGCAAAGCACTGAAGAAATAACAAAAAAAAGGCATATCTCTGGTTCCATAGTGGATTGTGCATATCAAATATATGCAAGGCTCAAGTAGATTAAAATGAGCGTACCAAGTTTCCAATGTGTCCTCTCTCTCTCTCTCAATGTGCACGCATTAACTATTTGTAAGAAAGGCTTGAATGTGGCCATCATGAAACACTCATCCCCATTGCTACTGAATACCTTAGGATATCCACCGAGCTTGGGACCTTGGCTATGGCTGGCCCTTGTCCCACATACACACATGAAATGATCCCTTTGGACCAATATGATCCCTATGGACCAATGTCTGACACTCTTTCCCCTTCTAAAGATTATTATCCTCAACTATTAATGAGGGAACGTACTTGTGAACTAGAGCTTCTGATTCCCAAGTAGAGTCAGAAAGTGGTAATCCTCTCCAGGCTACTAGATACTCTTGAATGACATGATTCCTCAACGGTTTTTGTCTCCGATCTAGTATCTTGTCTCAAGAATGATCTATGCTATCACCTTCTTGCAAAGAAACAATACCCTTGATTGGATTATCCTCCTTGGAATATACTTTCGAAGTTTATTGACATCAAACACTAGTTTCAAAACCTTGGTGAAAGCTTACTACACTTCCTTGTGGATAGTGAGGTAGAGTGAGCTAGTACTCAAAGAAAGACTTTCTCTCCTTCGTCAAATGATCTAGGAGATCTCTTCCCATCAACAATGGAATTGTGACATACCTTGTTGGGGTTTCAAGGAGAGGGAGGAGAAGAAGAAGATAGGGATGAGGATGACGTAGAAAGACAAATACTCGCCCATCTTTCTCCTTCATCCTGAACTGTATCTTTTTCTTTGTCTTACATTTGCCGACGTGTACTATATTGCATTGCCGCATGTGTGATGGGCTCATGCTCAGTGTATTCAGTAAACATAAAAAAGTACTACATTGCAATTCACGTTAATAGATGCGTTCAAGCAGGTAGGAATTATGTTCAAGCAGGTGTGATGGAATTACGTTCATATAGGTAGGAAAACGTATACATCTGCACCAAAGCATAACACTGCAAAGTACTACATTGCAGTGCAGTGTGGTTGATGGACTTACCTTCAAGCAGGTACGAAAACGTATATGTATGCACCAAAGCAAAACAACGTATATGTTTTCCAAAGTACTTATGGAAACACTCACCATGGTCTAGTCCCACCATGTGGCAATCACGAAACACTCATCCCCATTACTACTGAATACTTTAGAATATCCCCCGAGCTTGAGACTTTCGCTATGGCTCGCCCTTGTCCCACACACACATGGAATGATCCCTATGGACAAATATGATCCCTGTGGACCAATATATGACACTCTTTCCCCATTCTAAACATCATTTTTCTCAATGATCAATGAGGGAATGTACTTGCAAACTAGAGTTTGTGATTGCCAAGTAGAGTGAGTAAGCGATAATACTCTCCATGCTACTAGATACTCCTGGATGACACGGTTTCTCAACTGTTTCTGTCCCTGATGTAGTATTCTATCTGGAGAATAATCTATGCTATCACTTTGCTACAAAGAAACAATACCCTCTATAGATCATCCTCCTTGGAATATACTTTGAAAGTTTACTGACATGAAACACTAGTTTCAAAACCTTGGTGAAAGTCTGCTACACTTTCCTGTGGATAGTGAAGTAGATCTAGCTTGTACCTCAAGAAAGACTCATTCTCCTTCCTCAAAGGATCTACAAGATCTCTTCATATCAACATACTCTTTTGTACCATCAAGGGCTTGTTACATCTTGACTTTAGCTATTTCTAAATCTGCTTGGAGGTTCCTTAAGAACGCCAATGCACTAGGACATTTCTTCAGCATTCCTATGGTACTTGGAGCACTCGGATTCATGCCATAGTTCATCTCAAAAGGAGACATGTCTGTCACCTTGTGAGGCCTATTGTTATAAGTAAACTCTACTAGTGGCAGATAACTATCCCAATTTGTATGTCTCGAGACACATATACTCTAAGCATGTCCTCTAGAATCTAGTTGACCCGCTTGGTGAGAGGTGTTGCATAATCTAGATGTCTTCATTTGTTGAAGTGGTTATATATTGTGATGTGTGTGAGTGATTCACTATGAAGTTCTACATGCTAGTAATCATTATTTTATTGAGGGAGACAAATAGAAAAACTATTCAAAAGACGTTGATCAAATACAAAGGTTGAGAAAATACATACATACATGCATACAGAGCCAAAGTACTTACGTTCAAGCAGGTAAGAATTACGTTCAAGCAGGTAAGAATTACGTTCAAGCAGGTGTGATGGAATTACTTTCAAGCAGATAGGAAAATGTATATGTATGCACCAAAGCACAACAATGCAAAGTACTGCATTGCAGTGCAGTGTGGTGCGATGGACTTACGTTCAAGGAGGTACGAAAACATATATGCATGTACCAAAGCACAACAACGTATATGTTTGCCAAAGTACTGATGGCATTTCCACCATGTGGTCATCATGAAACACTCACCATGGTCTAATGCCATCATGTCACCATCATGAAGCACTCATCCCCATTACTATTGAATACCTTCGAATATCCCCTGAGCTTGGGATCTTGGCTATGGTTGGCCTTTGTCACACACACATGGAATGATCCATATGGACCAATATGATCCATGTGGATCAATGTATGACACTCTTTCCCAATTCTTAAAAAGCGATCATTTTCCTCAATGATCAATGAGAGAATGTACTTGTGAACTAGAGTTTGTGATTCCCAAGTAGAGTCAGTAAGTGATAATCCTCTCCACACTACTAAATACTCCATTCCTCAATTGTTTCTATCCCTCATCTAGTATTCTATCTAGAGAATGATCTATGCTATCACTTTGCTACAAAGAAAGAATACCCTCTATTAGATTATCCTCCTTGGAATATACTTTCGAAGTCTACTAACATGAAACATTGGTTTCAAAACCTTGGTGAAAGCTTACTACACTTCCCTCTCGATAGCGAAGTACATCTAGCTGGTACTTGAAGAAAGACTTTGTCTCTTTCGTCAAAGGATCTAGGATATCTCTTCATATTAGCATACTCTTTTGCCCCATCAACTGCTTATTGGCTTTAACTATTTTAAAATTTGCTTTGAGGTTCCTTAAGAACTCCAAAGCACTAGGACCTTTCTTCAGTATTCCTATGGTACTTGGAGCACTAGGATTCATGCCATAGTTCATCTCAAAAGGAGACATGTGTGTCACCTTGTGAGACCTATTGTTATAAGAAAACTCTACTAGTGGCAGATAACTATCCCAATTTGTCTGTCTTGAGACACATGCTCTCAACATTTCCTCTAGAATCTAGTTGACATGCTTGGTGAGAGGTGTTGCATAATCTAGATGTCTTCTTTTGTTGAGGTGGTTATATGCAATGGTGTGTCTCATTGATTCACAGTGAAGGCCTATATGCTAGGAATCATTATTTTAACGAGGGAGACAAATAGAAAAACTACATCAATATATTGAAAAGACATTGAACAAATACAGTCACGGGACTTCCAAACTTAGGTTGGATCCATTGGGGACTCAATCCATATGGGTATCTTCCTAACTTGAAATAAAGTGGTAAGTTTTATTGAGGGTTTAATGAGTTTGGATTTTCCTTTATTCTTCACATCTTTTTAAACTTCATTATTATTTTAATCGAATAATTAATTCTTATTTTTCATAGGTTTTGATGATTCTTTGATTTAAAGTTATGCAATCTAATCCAACTTTCATGTGCTTTTAATCAACACAATACAAAGGAATCTTGTTTTGATCCTTATGATATATTCTTGTTACTATGATATGCTGATTCCTTGCTTGCTTTATTGACTTTAATTATGTTCTTGGACATATATTTTAAATTAGTGCCAAGGTTGAGAACGAGAAATATCTCCCCTCTAGCTAATGTGTGTTTGTTTCAAGGTGAAATAGGGAAGCATGCAACAAGTCGTCCATCAGTCCTTGTGGTAGTTGAGTATAGGCTAGGCAAGATAGGCAATTTGCACAAAGAGGATGTGTGATTTATTTTCTTTCTCCACTACTTCAAAGTCAAATCGCATGGTTTTTGATGAAGTACAAAATTGTTTGATAATCAACAAATGAATAAAATGTATTTACAGGTAAGTAGTGGTGAAACTACTTGATGATGTATACCATTCCTAGTCAGCTTCCTCTTTCCATGGTGGCATGATTTGTTTTCTCTTCTATACCCGATTGTTTGGTTGTTTAAGCCATAGAAAAGTCTGTATTACCTTCTTCCATATTATGCTAAGTCTTGGTCATCGTTTTATGAGTGCCAAAAAATGTAGGTATTGTGATGAGGGTAGCAAGAATAGATTCACGTAAGACTATAATGCAAATGGCAATGTGATAGAGTAGTATGCTCTTGAGTTACATAATCATAGGCCATGTTTAAAAGGAGTGATAAAATGTGTGTGAAATAAATGGAAACACATCTATTCACATTTGGTTTTCCAAATATTTTGGGGAATCTAAGAGGATAGAATGACATGCTACAAGTTGAGAATTTATGTCAATGGGAATTTCATTCGACTTGACTAGGCAAGACGGTATGATAAACCTGCTTTGAGATGACTGGTGCAACAACCAGTTATGATATACCGTTGAAGGACGAATTAAGGGATTGAAAACGTTACAATCTAAGAACTTAACGCCACACTGATGGAACTGACGTAAAGACACGAAATGATGTATAATAGAAAAAGAGATGATGATGGTGGAATTCACAACGGAGACACGAACTGGGGCGGTGGAGTGCAGCACTTAAGAACTTTGGAGGCATGTGTGCATATTCAGGCATGTCTGCATATTTGGAGCCAAAGTACATATTCAAGCAGGTAGGTAGTAAGTTCAAGCAGGTGCGATGGACTTACGTTCAAGCAGGTAGGAAAACGTATATGTATGCACAACAACGCAAAGATGTTTCACATGATCTTTGCCAAAGTCTGCGATGGACTTACGTTTGTACGCACCAACAGCGCAAAGATGTTTCGCACCCACAAGCAATGGAATTCCGACATACCTTGTTGGGCTTTCAGGGCGAAGGAGGAGAAGAAGAAGATAGGGATGAGGATGACGCAGAAAGGGAAAGAGTCGCCTGTCTTTCCCCGTCATCTTCACCCATATCTTTTTCTTTGTCTCTTATAGTTGCCGGCGAATGACTCTGCTGCAGAAGGAGGATTTCCAACGTCAACGCGCTCCCGAATTCGCAGAAAATCATATAAGAGCTCGAGAGCGACCCTAACATAGCCGACCTAGTAAGGTTTGAACAAATATGAGGGAAGGAAGAGCTTTATGCTCCTTGAATTTGAGAAGCCGATGCCTAGGCCTATGACTGGGGAAACAAAATAAAATTAAATAAGAACTTTGGAGGTATGTCTGCATATTCAGGTTAACATAGCCAAAGTACTTACGTTCAAGCAGGTAGGAAGTACGTTCAAGCAGGTGCGATGGACTTACGTTCAAGCAGGTATGGAAACGCGTATGTACGCACAAACAACGCAATGATGTTTCGCATCCACAAGCAATGGAATTCCGACATACCTTGTTGGGCTTTCAGGTCGAAGGAGGAGAAGAAGAAGATAGGGATGAGGATGACGCAGAAAGGCAAAGAGTCGCCTGTCTTTCCCCGTCATCTTCACCCATATCTTTTTCTTTGTCTCTTACAGTTGCCGGCGAATGACTCTGCTGCAGAAGGAGGATTTCCAACGTCAACGCGCTCCCGGCCCATAACCAGCATCCCTCACTAATTCGCAGAAAATCATATAAGAGCTCGAGAGCGACTCTAACATAGCCGACTCAGTAAGGTAGACGCACCCATCTTCGGGAACTCTGAGCATATAGCCCTTGAATTTGAGGGAAGCAAGAGCTTTAAGCTCCTTGAATTTGAGAACCCTATGCCTGGGACTATGATTGAGGAAACAAAATAAAATTAAATAAGAGTTTATCTATTCTTTTTACAAAGAGACCACATATCTGTCTAGAAGCTCAAAAACTAGTACCAATAGCTGGACCAAATAAGGGGCTCGAAGAGGTGCCATGTCCATTTTCTTCTAGAGTATTCCCTTCTTAAAATAATTCATGCTTGAAGGAGATGTGAACAATTTGAACAAATATGAGGGAAAGAAGAGTCTTAAGCTCCTTGATGCCTAGTACTATGTATGAGGAAACAATTCATACGTCCCTGTGAATGTCAAAAAAATCTATAATTCTAAGGCAATATGATGAGGTTAGCCAGAGAAGATTCACGTAAGATTATAATGCGAATGGCATTGTTATAGAGTACTATGCTCTAAAATCATATAAGTATCGGCCATGTCCGAAATGAATGATAAAATGTGTATAAAGTACATGGAAACATATCTATTTATCTTGTTTTTCAAAATATTTTAGGGAATCTAAAAGGATATAATGACATATTCCTTGTTTGTTATCTCTATGTTACACTAGATCATTTATGTGTTATCCTTGTACACACTGCGTTATAGGGACCAAGCCAAGGACCTTCATTAGCAGGCTCAAGGTATTATGTATCTTTTTCTTCTTATAATTATAATAGATTGAAAATTCTCTATCTTATCAAGAATAAAAGTGAAGTTCTTGAATGCTTCATGAAGTACCTAGCACATGTGGAAAATCATACTGGTAGATAATTGAAGAAACTCAAATCTGATGGAGAGGGAGAGTACTTCTCCTAAGACGTTAATTATTATTTGCAAGATAAAGTCATTAAAAGGGAGGTTACTACCAAATACTCCCCTCAACTGAATGGTATTGCAAAGACAAGAAACAAGAGCCTAGTTGGATCAACGAGGACTATGCTTGAAGAGAAGAAGCTGCCACATTATCTATGGGCATAAGCTATATCAGCTATTTTGTAGCTTGGGAATAGACTTCCATCCAAATCTCTTGAAGGTATGAGTCCTTATGAAGCTTGGAATTAGTAGAAAACCAAGTCTAGGTCATTGCAAGTTTTTTGGTTGTTTAGCATATGTACATGTGCCTTCAGAAATCAAAGAAAAAATAGATGAAAGGGAAACCAAGGGTTTATTTATTGGCTATGATTCAACTCAAATGGCATACAAGCCCATAATATATGCACAAAGCAATTTACCACAAGTAGGGATGTTGTATTTGAAGAACATAGATTATAGTATAAAGAGAACAAACAAAAGGTAAAGTTACCCTATGCTCTTAATTCAAATTTTCAACCATTAGGTAGCAAGCATGATACAGAGGTGCAGGACTCGAGAAGTGAATCATATGATAATCAAGATGAGAATGAGAGAGAAAATAAGCTCTAGAAATCAAGAGGTATGACCAAGATGCAAGAATGTGGAGAGTGGTCAAAACACACTCTTGGAAGGTCAACGAGGGACAGAAAGCAACTTCAAAGGTATGGATATGACTCTATATTTGTAAACAATAATTGTACTTATTTGGAGAAAGACTCAGTTTCATAAGAACCCTCAACATACAAAGAAGCTAAGGGTAACCATAGTTGGGAGAAGTCCATGAAAGAGGAGATAGAAGACTTAAAGGAAATGGACACATAGGAGTTGGTTCCAATTCAAACCAATCAAAAGGTAATAGTTTGCAAATGGTTCTATAAAGTAAAAATGAATTAAGATGGATAAATTCGCAAGTACAAATCGAGGTTGGTTGCTAAACAATGTGCTAAGACACAGTTCATAGACAATGGAGATCCTTTTTCACCAATTGCAATAATGAATACCATTAGGACCTTGCTTATTGTAAAAGCTCTAAGGAATTGGAAGCTCCGTAAACTTCATGTGAAGAACACTAGATTTTGTCAATGGAGGAATCAATGAAGAGATATTACATGTCAAAACCTCTAGGATTTGAAAACCCTAATTATCCTACTTATGTATGTAGGAACAAAAAAGCATTATATGGATTAAAACAAGCTCCTAGAGCTTGGAATTTTAGATTGGTAACCTATCTAAAAGATCAAGGTTTCAAGTCAAGCAATGCAAATCCTTGTTGTTCACTAAGAAGGTTCATATTGATGTTATCTTTTTTTATGTGTATGTAAATGACATAATCATGACAAGCGATGACTTTGTTGGAATAGAAAAAATCAAAGCGCATATTAAAGAAGAATTCAAGATTAGTGGCCTTGGAGAGCTCACATTCTTTAGTATGTAGGTCATATACACACATCAAGGGTTGTACTTGACTCAAAGGAGGTACATTCAGGATCTACTCTCGAAATTCAAGATGGATAATGCAACACCAACATGTACACCTTTGGAAATAGATTCCAGGCTTAGCGTTTATGAGAGCGAATAGATTGAACACATAAAAGAGTACCAAAGTTTGGTAGGTAGTGTAATGTATGCTACATATACAAGGGAAAACATCTCATATACTGTAGGACTGCTAAGTCAATTCATGCACTCTCCAAGAAAACCACATAAGGATGTAGCTAAGAGAGTACTCAAGTATCTCCAAGGCAATATCAATGAAGTTATATTCTATTCATATACATAAAATTTGGATCTAAGGCTATGCTACATATTGGGCAAGATCCAAAGATGAGAGGAGTACTTCAAGTTTTCTAGGTTTTGCAGGTTCTAAGCTTGTATCATGGACTTGCAAAAAGCAACCTACAATTGCACTATCCTTAACTGAAAGAGAATATAGGTCTTTGATCATAGCAACTCAAGAAACTATATGGATAAAAGAATTGTATGCATATTTAGGACTTGTGAGTCCCAAACTTCACATATTTGGAGACAATATAAGTACTATGCACCTAACATCAAGTCATCTTTACCATTCAAGAACCAAACATATAGAGGTTAATTATCATTTCATCATGGAGAGGCTCATGGCAAAGGAAATTGATATTTCTATTATACCAGTTGAAAACAAAGTAGAATATATGGTGAATAAATCTCTTGATGGAGTTAAACTTTGTAGGTTCAAGTCAATAGGAGGTATTCAAATCATCAAGGAATCGAGAATCAAGCATGCTTTAGATTTAGGGGTATATGTTAGAACAAATTCAAGCTTGCATCATGCTTGAATGTCTGTTTTACTTCAAGACGTTAATTGTAAAAACACCATAGTGTTAAGGTATTAAGCTTAGTTTGCATTTATAGTTTCCAAGTCTTTATTCTTGGTAGAGGGTAAATATGGGATACTAAGAAATTCACGAGATTGGAGGTTGGTTATCTTGGTGATCAATCAATCATCTAAATCAAGTCTTTCAACTTGATTTCTACTATCCTAGATTATAGAAGAAGTGATATTCAATCACAACAACCAAGCTTGCCAAGTGATTTGAATTCAAACTCATTGTATAGGAGTCCTAAAATCTCAAGAGAGTCTATATAAAGATTCAGAAATGCTTGTACAATATGTTTAAGCAATGTATAATCATATTTGATCTTCACTTTTCTCATCTTTTATTTCCGTGCATGATTATCTCCAAGACTTTTCAACTTTTAGAGGCTGGTTCTCACTCCACAATGATCCAATCTTTATGCATAAGGAATCATTGAAAATATACGTGTCTAAGTTATGGATACAAGTTTTTACGATCATTAGGTGTAGTAGGTTGTGAGAAAAAAGTCATTTATGGTCTCATGGTCTATTTCTGCACATTCTTGAAAAGTCAAGATCACCACCTATTAGTGTTTAGCTTGTGATTAGCACATAGGCTGATTATAAATTCAACCTTGTGCATAGTAGCAACTCAATCCTCTATTTCATCTTCCTCTAAGAGGAATTTAGCTAATTGTAATCAATCTAGTACCAATGAGCATTTGAAGTTGCAGGAATCACCCATAATTACCAAGTTCCTTGGTCTAGTCTATGTGCAAACCTATGTGTTTTGTGTAACTCATTTCTCCTTGGTTTTCCAAATCACATAGGGTATTTTATTGCATTTATTTGGATCTCATAAGGTATACTAGACTCTTCAAAAGCAAAGGAACTGGTTGTGCTACTTAGCAAGAGCAAATTTCAACACTTAAGAGCATAGGATTCTACAACTCAGGTTTCTCCCAGTATTCATAGTTTCAAGAACAACATCTCTGCACTTGATTACATCATTATCCTTTGAGCCATTATTGAGGGGTGGAGGCATCACATGCAAGTTGCATATATTGTTGCTTTCTAGATTTCCAAAATGCTTTTCGCACATATGTTTGAACTAGATCCAGATGAGGGTTGTAGGTCATGGTGTTCCCATATAGCTCGTATGAGGGATTATGGAATTATACAAATCACTAATCATATATTTAAGCACTTTGGAGGGTATACCTTCCTTGGTTCACTCCACTATTAGAGTGACATAAGGTTTTCCATTATCTCCTACATTGCTTGGTACGTATGTGGATGCGTTTTCTTGTTATGTTGTGATCACAATTGGAAAGACGTAAATATAATTTATATTATATGATGCTAACAATATATTGATCTTTGATTTCCTATAGGTTATTCAACAACATTAATTTGGATGAAATGGGTTAGGAGATCAATATCCTCTTTTAGTTTATGGGTACGATACAGTGAGGCTACAAACAATACTGGTCATTGATGTAGATACCAAATTTTCATAAGTAGGCTTAGGAAGTTCCCCAAAGGTAGATATTCCCAATGGGCTATTGAGTTTTTGAAATAACTAGACTACAAGGGGATGAACGTTGCTAGCATGCTTAAAAGTCCTCATACTTTTGGACATATGGTTTCAAAATAATCAAAATAACCCCATTTTAGCATTATCTAGAGATTTGAGCTCTTATTGTAGCATGAATAGACATTATTAGAATTACTTGTCAAGACTAGATTTAATTGGATTCAGTGATGAACTAGATAGATCCTACTTAGGAGCTAAATGAAAAGACTGGTTTTTACAAAGAGCTTCCTTAGCGCATAGATGATGGTTTTGTAGATAGGCCTATATATTTGGACACATATATATCATATGAGATACAATATGTTATTCATAAGACACGTCATCCCGTCATCTAGGCAATCAAAGTAATGTTTATAGATATTCTACTAGACGAGAAGATATGCAACACATCCTATAATGCTTTTGAGATAGACTTACACTTCATATGTCATTGTCCATCATATTGTTTATGTGGACACAAATATTTTCTATTTAGAGAGGGGTTAGGGGAACTATCTAAAGTCAAGGGATTCTAGGAGTATAGATGTTTGGATATATTTTTGCTTGAGCTTAGGAGACATAGAAATAGACTCTTTATGAGATCATAGAGGTATACTATTTATGATATTAGAGAGATATACTCAATAACATGTTATTGAATATTTATAACTATCCACTACCACTAAACAAAAAAACTTGGACACCATCCACACTAAAGAATCTTGGATGAGAATGTAATTAGGGAGATATAAACATCCAACGGACCCTTGCAAGGATCTTCATGATGGAGGCTATTGAGGAGCTTCGGCATTGATAAATGCTTTAGAGCCTCTAAGATGGAAGATCATTTCTCTTCACATTGAATTACTAATTGTATTGCCCAACATTAGTATCTTCTGAAGGTCTTGTATATTTGTATGCTAAAGACTTTTTGCTCTATGTACACCTCTAATGCACACGAAGTACTCAATGTATATCATGAATTTCTTAATATCATAATTTATTTTTTCTATATTTCTATCTTAAACATTGTATAAGATTCACCACTTTGTAACCTTCTAGCCTCCTAGTTCATTTTAGTTTTTAGTATTTTTAAACATTTCATTTCTGTATCTCTCTTTATCCTCCTCATACATACATAC
>CM035409.1:84636856-84644356 GCA_020310875.1 Ceratopteris richardii | reverse complement strand
AATTACCTTGCCCTACTTCCATAAAAATTCAAAGATAAGGTGGGACATACCTATGAATTCCACCACCGACTTGTGTGTGCTCCCCTTGTCTTCTTCTCTTGTTGGAAGCATCCCATACCACTTGATACAAGAGATTGGAAGACATGTTAGGCTTAGCCATGAGGGCTTTATGAGCTTTAATGGTTTTGTGCATGTCGCCTTCGCTTTTCCTTCCTAAGAGCAGAGAGTTGCTTTGATACCAATGTTAGGTCCTTCAAGCTTGACAAGTCAAGTAAGAAGCCAAATCCGCAAACGTACCTTAATGTACTCTAACGACGGTCAGTTTGGCATAGCGATAACCCTAATCAATATTTGATTCCGTGCGTTGGATTGAGTCCTATAGACTCAAACCGCCATGCATCAAGCCTACGTGGCCCTTGGCATAAACTCCGCTTCACGACTCACTATAAAAAAATATAGATAATGTGCCATTCTAATACCGAAAACATTATTGAACTCCACTACCCACCAAATGTGGATATGAACCATGCTTGCTGACTTGGTCTCCTTCATTAGGAGGATGAAGGTACGAACAAACAATCAGAGTCTCTGGTGGTCATGGCAAAACATGTGGCTCACCCAAAAGGGTGCCACCATTATGTGAATGATCAATACATCTAATAGCACTGCATTGCACTACATAGTCCTCCATATTCCATCACTCAAGTTGTCCTAGCTTTAAGTTCCACAACACATGTTGTGTTTGGCATAATCATCCTTAGTCCACCCAATAGTGGTTACCCACTAAACCACTTGTAAAGTACATCCATGCTATGCAACAATGAAGACCAAACTATGGTCTCTGAATCAAATAATAAGCAAGAATCAAACAATAAGAGAGAAAGGAAATGAATGCAATGGGATGCAGAGATGCTCCATAATCAAACAAACTAATGTGTAAATGATGTTGTCAAGGAAACACACCTTATGGATGCAACACTCCCCAAACCTATTGAGGATCTAAATTCTTGAATCACAAGACAACTACCCCACAAACGCCTGAGGATCATAATTATGGTCATAAGGTAGACGTCATCGATGGCTCAATGTGGAGATAAGTCCTTTATCACATGGAAGAAACTCATTTATGGTTGTTGATAAAATAAAAAACCTCTTTCACCAAATCATCTTCTTTTGTAGAACCGAGAACTTATATCCTTTGTTCTGTGGCTAGCGCTAACAAGCACATGCCACTGTACATGCAAGACAGAAACATGTCTAGAGGTCAACTCTCAAGTAGTCTCATGGCATGACATGAATCATCCCTCATGCCTATGACTCACTCTTTGGAAGACCTCTCCTCTCCAAAATATAGTGCCTATGGATATGGATACTTGTATTGCATACCACCCCAATCGACATCCACCAATCCCTCAAATCATGTCTAGATCACCTACAATAAAGAGGAACCAATACAACCATGAAGAAGCACAAACACTGCACGTGTCAACAAAGATCCACACCATGATCCTACAATTTGTTTCATGCCTATGAGGCCATAAGAATCCATCATGGATCAATCCAACTCTCATATCTATATTCCAAGGGGCATACCTCATCCATGTGACCTTCGATCATACCATGAGGTAGACGTCAACTTGTAGCAAGCTTAATATTGTGGAAGTTTTTGGTATACCTCCATAGGGGCACTAGGATATTCCTATTCCTCTATCCACCACTAGTTGTGGAGTGCTAAACTCTTCCACGAATGCTTCAGATCTTGGCAGACATAATGCTCACTGAAGATTGTTAAGTGAGAGCCCATTAATGTACATGGGAAAAATACAGATGCACTATTATGTGTGATGGATAGATCGATACGAAGTTCGTTCGTGTCGTGGTTATAGGTATGTATACTTGAAACTTTGATTTTGAATGTTGAAATTCGCATTTGCCGTGTCAAATGACATTGAAAATTTTAATGCTAGATTTGATATAATGTTTATGAAGTATTTGTATGTTACATCATACATGTTTTGTATGCTATTTCATGTATATGTGCATGTAGTATTAGTTTGTATACAATATTTTGTAATGTATATACAATGTATGTATTTATAGTGTGTACATACTAACTATATGTAATGTATATACAATGTTATGTAGTATGTACTTACTAGTATGTAATGTATATGAAGTTAAATTACACATTGATGCTTGTTGAAAATCAATGTACATATGGTTCATTTCCAGCAAATCCAAATTAGGACTTAGCCATTTTTTTGTACAGTTTGGATAAAACTTTTTTAGGCTAGATAGATAGAGATTCGCGAGAGCTATCTAGTGATATACTTCATTTCGTCATCAGATGTCTGAGTTGGGAGAAAGCCCTAATTCTGTCCTAAAATGGTGGATGAACAGTCCTGAGGTTCTTGAAGTACAAAACACAAAAAAAGCTAGGTCATAGTTATAGTGGATGGCAAAAGTACAAACTTTGGGCGATCAAAAATAAAGGACCACTAAAATTAGCGATAGAATTATTAAACCTTCGAAAAGCTGATTTTTTTGCCATAGCTTTTTAAAAATTACGATGCCAGCTTTTCTCACTTACGAGCAGCTTTTTCACAAAAGTTATGGCTATTCTTTATGGATGGGAGCTAAAGCTATATAAGAGAGGTCATGGGATCACTTTTGGACAATTCAAGCTAGAGTTGATGCTCACATAGTGTGAATTTTGGAGTTCTGAAGCTTTGGAGGCTAAGGATAGGTGAAGGAGAGGCTACTGTCTTGGAGCAAGGAGTCTTCTACAAGTTTGTGGCAGCTATCTTTTGTAAGTTAATCCTATATTTTGTTTTAGGGTTTTTGAACCCTTATTTCAGAATTAGGGTTTGCTGATTTTCAGATTTGTTGCACTCTTGAGAGGTTAGGTTCACTCCGTTGCTCATTTGCTTCACGCTTACTCAGATTATAACAGCATAATCTGAATTCTGTACATCATCATCTTCTTATCTATTCTTCCATCTAGTGAGTGCACCATCATATGGTTGAGTAGAACTCCCATGTTGTAATTCGGCCATCTATATTAGTGAGTAAGCAATTTGTTTACGTTACTTACTCTTGTCTCAAAATCTCTTTCTATCTCTCACTTATCATCTTGTGTAATTAAGTGTGTATAGTCAAAGGTTTTTAGTATTGGAAGATCTTGGGGCCCCAAATTCCAACACTTGGTATCAGCGCATAATTGACATACACACTTAGTTAAGATGAGTGAGTATAGAATTGAGATTGAGGACAAGTTGGATGGATCGTCTAATTATCCTATGTGGAGTTTCATGATGATGAATTTGTTAGTGACAAAGGATTTATGGAGTATCGTCAATGGATCCTTAACAAGACCAAAACGAGAAGGCGAAGAAGAGGATACAACAACTTCAAGAGGTACTGGTGTTGCAATCACAAAACCAACTAAAGAAGAGGTAACCACTTCTACGTCCAGAGTCACAGGTAGATCCTTACCGAGAGTTCCTCCTACTGAAGAACAAGCAAGATGGGATGCTAGAGATGCTTTAGCACTCTCATTCATAGCAATGAGTGTCAAAAACATATTCTACCACAAATCAGATCTTGCAGAAGTTCTAGACAAGTTTGATTGAAGCTTGAGAATCTTTTTTCAGAGCAGAAATCTTGCTAGGAAAGCTCATTTGAGGAGACAACTAGCAAATACAAGGATGAAGGCTGGTGAGTCAATTCAAACCCACATTACAAAGCTCGTTGACTTGAGAGATACTTCTAAATGTAGGAGTTGAGATATCGGATGAAGAAGTGGTAAATACGTTGATTAATTCACTTCCTATCTCATATCAATCTTTTATAACCACTCTTACTCTTACAACTAGAGATAGAGAGGTTACATTTGAAGAGTTAGAATTCTTGTTACTTCAAGATGAAGATCAGTTGAAGGGAATGGAAGAGAATGAAGAAGCATTTTTATCTTCATCAAAGGGTAAAAAGAAGAAGATAAGAAGGAAAAACAATCCAAGAAGGAAAGTAAGTCCCTTTCATCTTCTACTTCAGATTTTGTTTCTACTACATCTAAAGAGAAGTCTTCTAAGAAGAAGGAAGCATTATGTCACTATTGCAAGAAACCTAGATATTTCATAGCAGTTTATCAGAAAAGGATTGCAGCAGAAAAGAAAAAGGCATCAGGTAATGTTGAAGAAGATGATAAAAAAGGGAAATCTCAAGGTGATTCTTATGCTTGTATCATCATTGAGGAAGTAGCTTTTGATAAGGCAGCTTTACAAGTTCTTTCAGCAGATCCTTGGATATTTGATTCAGGTGCTACAAAGCATAGATAGATTGCAGAGAAGTATTTTCTTCTCTTTCCTATTCTTTAGGTAGAAGAGTTACTATTGCAAATGGCAATGATTTGGATGTTGTAGGCATTGGTACAGTAACCCTAAAGTCAAGAGAAGGTGATAATTTTCAGATTTGAGATGTTTTATATGTACCTAATATCAAGAAGAATCTGCTATCTATATCTACATTTTTAGGAGATGGATACAAAGTTGTATTTGAGAGAGATCTTTGTAAGATCTTGTCACACAAAGATGAGAAATGTATTTTGCAAGGTGAGCACAAACGAGGGATTTTTATTTTGTCAAAAATCAGTCAAGCATATGCTATCAAATCTTCGTCACTGTGGAAGATATGAAGTTATGGCATGAAAGATTTGGACATATTAGTTTTGGAGCTCTCAAGAGTATAAAAAACAGAGGTATGGTTGAGAGTTTACCCTCATTCAAGCTCGGAGATGATTCATATATATGTGAAGATTGTCTTGAAGGTAAGATGCATAAACTACCATTCAAGAAACATGGTCATATTACAACTATCAGGAAATTGCAGATTATTTTTCATTCAGGTATGAATGGACCTATGAGAGCAGACTCTATTCAAGGTTTTAGGTATTTTGTTCTATATGTTGATGATACTACGAGATATTCATGGATCTATGGACTTAAGTGGAAGTCAGAAGTCTTTCTCATGTTCAAAAAATTTGTAGCTATGGTTGAAGATGATAGTCAGAGAACTATCCAGATTCTCAGAAGTGATAGAGGTGGAGAATACTTGTCAAATGAGTTTCAGACATTTCTAGAGGAAGAAGGTATTACTCGACACCTTACTATTGCTTACACTCCTCAGCAGAATGGTGTTGCAGAAAGGAAGAATAGAGTACTTGTTGAGATGATGTGAAGCATGATGGTGTCCAAGAATCTTTCACCAAACTTCTGGTTCGATGCAGTACATACAGTTAATCACATTTTGAATAGGTCTTCTACAAAAGCCTTAAACGTAATCACACCTTATGAAGCATATTATGCTAGAAAACCTAATGTGAGTTATTTCAGAGTATTCGGATCACTTTCTTATGTACATGTTGAGAAAAAGGATCGTGGCAAACTAGATGTAAAGGCAAGGAAAGCTGTTTTCATTTGATATCCTATTGAGAGCAAAGGATACAGGTTTTCTGTCCGAGAGATAGGTGAAGGTATCCTTTCATGCAATGCATATATTGCTGAAAATAAAATATATGATAAAGAAGCAGAAATTCCAGAGTTCATTAGAGAAAATGATTATGGATTTTTTAGAAGGAATGTGGATGTACATGTTTAGCCATATCATGAGGGAGTTAAAATTCCTAGGATTGAAGAGAGGAATTTTACAACCTTCTACAAAGTCAGTTCCACATGAGACTTCAGTTCCAAAAATGGAAGAAAGTACACGAGTTCCAGAAAGTCCTAGTACCTCAGAGGGACAAATTCCAGAATCAGTGGAGATTGAAGAGTCAGAAAGAGTATCACCACTATTCAAGGATACACCTACTTGGTTATATCATACATGGAAAGATAGTGGTATAAAGACTTTTACAAGAAGAACAAGGAGTCAGACTAGACAACAACAACAAAAAGATCATGTAAGTTTTGCTTAAGACTTTGAGATTCATGATATTTTAGCACTCACAACAGTTGAAGATGAACCTGCATGTGTTAAAGATGCACTTAGCATTCCTATTTGGAGAAAAGCTATGCAATAAGAGATTGACTCTATTCATAAGAATCAAACTTGGTAGCTATGTGAGTTAGCAAAGGGAAAGAAAGCTATAGGTGTAAAATGGATCTTCAAAATCAAACAAAAAGCAGATAGTACTATTGACAGGTACAAAGCGAGATTAGTTGTCAAAGGATATGCACAACAAAAAGGTATTGATTATGATGACACGTTCGCTCCTACGTCTAGGATGACAGTTATTAGGTCAATACTTGCTTTAGCAACACATTTTAGTTGGAGTGTATATCAACTTGACATAAAGACTACTTTTCTAAATGATGATTTACATGAAGATGTATATATTCAGCAGCTAGAAGGTTTTGAAGAAACAGGTAAAGAACACTTAGTGTATAAGCTTATAAAAGCTTTGTATGGATTGAGAGAGGCACCTAGAGCATGGTATGAAAAGATACACACATATCTTTTATCCATTGGTTTCCATAACTCAGATGCAACTCCAACTCTTTATGTCAAAGCTGAAGCAAGTTTGATGATTATAGCAATCATTTATGGGGATGATATTATAGTCACAGGTCCGAGAGATGAAGATTTGCAGATGTTCAAAGATCAGTTGAAGCAGACATTTGATGTGAATGATTTAGGAATCTTGCATTATTATCTTGGGATTCCCTTTTTGTTTAAGGATGAGTGTATCTATATGACATAGTAGAAGTACATTGAGAAACTATTAGAAAGGTTTCAGATGACTTATTCTAAACCTATGCAAACATCTATGGATCAGAATGTGTCTTTACAAATAGTAGCAGATGAAGAGTCATTTGATGCTACTTTATATTGTCAAGCGTTTGGGTGCTTGATATATCTTTGTAATACACGTCCATATATACAATTTGCAGTTTCTCAAGTATCAAGGTTCATGTAGAATCCGACAACGCTACATTGGAAAGCAGTAAAGCGGATCTTCAGATATTTGAAGGGAACTTCAAATTATGTTATGGTATTTCGAAATCTACACATTTATTACTAAAAGGATTTTCAGATTCTGATTGGGAAGGTGATTGAGACACAAGAAGAAGTACAAGTGGTTTTTGTTTTTATCTTGGAGATTGTCTTATCTCATTGCTTTCAAAGAGACAACCCACTATTGCAACTTCATCATGTGAAGCTGAATATCGTGCAACATTTACAACTACTTTGGAATCAGTTTGGTTGCAGAAGATTTTCAGTTATCTAGATGTAAGATTACATGAACCCATTCAAATATTTTCAGATAGCCAGAGTGCAATAGCTATAGCAAAGAATCCAGAGCATCATGCAAGGACAAAACATATAGAGGTTCACTACCACTATATTCGAGAACAAATAGCAAAGAAGCACATTGAGCTCGTTTATGTTCCTTCTAGTGAGAATGTTGCATATATATTTACCAAAGCATTGACTAGAGATAAT
>CM035409.1:84569356-84631856 GCA_020310875.1 Ceratopteris richardii | reverse complement strand
TCACATAAAGTTGTAAAACTTTTCTTTAACCAAATCCTTCTCAAGAATCTGCAACTCCTACTTGAAACATAAGTGGACAAACTCTCACCTTGAGAACTCCAAAAGTTGCAAGTTGATACTTCATATCTTCATATTCTACCCGGGTGAAATGTGAAATTATCTGCTTGACTTTCTTTTGGCTAACTCCACTTCTCAATCAAGTGATAGGATCTGACGGAACACCTTTTTGAATACAAGCATGTATCCAAAAGTCAAGACAATCATAGAAAGTAGATTCTCCATCTGATTAGTACATCAAAAAATTTGAATTTTCCTCAAAATACTAAATTTCTGAATTTTTTCTGAAAATACTGAAATTCTGAATTTTTAAATACTGAAATTCTGAGTTTTTTTTTCTGAATTTTCATCCTTAAAAACTCTAAATTTTTTGAGTATACTGAATATAAAGAATATGAGGTACCTTTTCCAAACAAAAACCTTACTTCAAGTCTCCAACATCTGCTACAAATACTCTTATACCTCAAGAGTTAGGTCAAGAAGAATCTCTGTAACTTGTCATATACCAAGTAGCTCTGATTTGACACTCCAAGAATTCTTTGAGGGAACATATAGCTGCCTGCTCAAAATCTTCAACTTATATATAACTCATATACATAAAAACATATAAGCTTCCTTTGGTATTTGTTGCCTTTCTCTCAATGCAATTCTTTGTCAAAACCTACTAAAACATGACCAAGTATAGTGCAAAACAAGCAACTGCTTCTTCTTTAAACTATCTTCTTCACACAAGATGTTCTCATAGACTTGTCTTTGGATGTAGAGGATAAAAGTAAGAAAAGTATATGGAAAATATAAGAGAAAAGGAAGTCATACTTTCCCTTTGGAAATGTTGGACTTTCTTTTCTGCATCTTTCTTCCACCGGATGATGTCAACATCTGCAAACTTCTCTTCCATATCTTTTGTTCTCTTCATCTTGAAGTAGCAAGCACTCTTAACTTCTTCAAATGAATTTCTTTTTCTCTTCCTCTAGTGCTAAGAGTAAGAGACAAAACAAACATGATATATAAATGGAAGTGAGTATAGAAGGTTAAACATGCTTCTACCATCTCAGCTCCATCTCCTCATATGCTGAATACTGAATTACCTCTCTAGGTACAAACTTTGATTAACAAAAGTTTCAACCCTCTGTTGGCTGAAAACAAAACGGATCTCATCTCCAAACTTGTCTTCTTAGATGAGCTTTCTTGCGATGAAAGAGATTTATCAAAACTGTCAAGAACAACCTCTAGATACCTGTTTTGATGTAGCTAATGCTTCAACTTTCAAAGAATGGAAGTGTTTAAAAGCACTTCTTGAATCCTTCAAATCTCTTCATAATTGCTCTTCTAAGATATGACTTGCAAATGATAATCTGATAGTAAAAACTAATACCTGTGATTTGATGTTGATATGGTTCCTTCATTTTCTCCAAACCATTGTTTTTCCTTGAATTTGAAGTAGCTTTCTCTTCATCAAGTCTTGGTCTTCAAGCAATTCTTCTGTAAAGTATTTTCATACTTTCAAAAATATTTGGCTGCTAATAGATCATCAACTTCATACTCCACACTGATAAATAAACATGTGACTAAATTGTCTAATTCTCAAATCTCTACTCATTTAGATTAAGTGTGTATGTCATATGTCAAATGTTAGAAGATGTTATGAAATCATATGTTGGTAGTTTGGGAGCTATGATACAAAATGTTGGAAATTAGGTAGGCCCATAGCTAATTCCATCGGTCCATAGTTCCATAGGTCCAGGATCTACAACATAGAATCCACCAATCTTCTAATATTGACAAAACATGAACATACCACACTTATTCATACAAATGATGAGACAAAGATAGAGAGAGATTAGACAACGTGTAAAGTGTTACGTAAGACATTGCTTACTAACACTATCATATATACAAATGTCAATTTACAATGTGGGAGCAAAACTCTCAACCCCTCTATGTGAACAGAAATAGATGGATGAGTGGATGTACAAAATTTACAAGAATATTCAAATGAAGGGATAGAAATCCGAATATATATGAGATGTATGACTTCATAGGTTGTAGAAGAGTGAATATGAGTGATAGAAAGAGGAAAGATCAGTGTGAAACTGATATTCAGCAAACCCTAATCTAAATTTAGGCTATGGAAGACCCTAAATCAGATGTGTGTGTTAAAGATCACATACGTACAGAATTAGCATGGAATGCTAACATGTTGCTCCCAGAAATCCTCGTACTCATGTGAAAACACCTTCTCAAACATCTCATCCGAATGTGCATGTAGCATGTATGTACTGATTCTCCTTTAGATATGCCGAATAGGAAAACTCCTGATATGGATGCCACTGGCTCCATAAGCTCCGAGTAGTACCTGCGTGCATAAAGAGAATATGTACTTGAATTCTTAACATAAGATATAAATCTTATGTTAACCTCCATCCAATGTCTTTGAAGTACACCGAAATCTTCATGTAGAAGACAATCTTCAAATACATTATGTAGATGGCTGATCCACACCACCAAGCTGTAGATAGGCTAGTCCTCTCCATAAGCAAGAGTGTGAGCACACTCTTCTCCAAGAACAACTCCATAGCTTCTCCTCAACATTCTTCTAGAGTGCAGCATGGCTTCCCCATGTGTGCGAGAGCACCACCTCTAATGAGGGACCAAAAACTGTGGCATTCCCAATTGGTGTAGGATGACTCAAAGTGACCCCAAAGCCCTGTTTATATAGGCTACAAATTTCTAGCGACTAAAAAATAAAGCAGAAGCGAAAAACTTCCACGAAAAACTGAATCGCTGCTTTTTTTTTTTAATTTTATCGCAATTTTAATGTGTGTTTGCTTTATTTCAAAGTTGCTTTTAGCTATTGTTAAAAATAGCTTCTTGACCTGCTTTTTCACACTTTTGGTTACGTGATGAATGATTTGACAACATTTTTATGATCCTTATGCCGAGAGCTATCATATGAGGTCAAAACCCTAAATCAGCAGAAAATTAGGGTTAGGGGTTTCTACCAAATCTGATCTCTGATGACTGAATGTCATATACCATTGGAAAGCTCTCTTCAAGCTCTACAAGATAGGCTCATAAAAATTTTATCCATTTTTGTGCCAAAAATGATTAAGTACCAAAATTAGGGTTTCTGCCCTAAATGGATTTTGGACTGATGTGACATTGTTTTCCAACATATAATACATGTTACATGCTGGTGATTTGACACTTGTTATTTTACAATCATCATTATGACTTACGGTTGACTCCCAGTGATTGTTGCTTGGATTTTGGACTCTCTACTATTTTATTTTGATGTTCATTGTTACACTGTTAACATAGTGTTATTATTATGGGATCTTTTGCATAATGGTTCATGGATTTTTTATCTTTGCCATTTCAACGTGGCAATTGGCTATGTGAGTCATGTGAGATGATGTAACATGTCTGATGAATAATCATATGATGTATCATGCATCATGTTAGTCTCTAAGTAGTAAGTACTAATTTCTAATTTCTAAAATAGTAGTGTTGGAACTTGGATTATTTGAAATGCATGTGAATTGTCACTTGTGAAGTATGAAATGTTACATTGTTATGATGTCAAATGTTTGAACTTTGACTCTTGAGTCTGCTGTCTTATTCTATCTGATTGTTGACAACATCAATAAATTGATTCCTATTTTATATATATTAAAATTGTATAATTATGTCTTGTACTATACTTCATGGTATATTCAGTCATATCTTATAATTGCTTAAATATATACTGCAAGAAGATGCATTATGATTATTGCTGCTTACTATACAATTGTAATTTATCCAATCCTAATCTTCATCAAGATCCTTATGGTTAAGTCCTCATGGTTATCGGTCAATGCTTTGACAAAAAGTGCATGATTAGTATAAAACTAGTTTTCCTTCCATTTTATGTTAAAATTTAATGTCAGTTGTGGTGTAAGTCAGCGAATGTGTTTTTGGTTGTGCTAACACTTAAACAAAAATTTGCCAAAAATGAGGAGATCACAGTTTTTTTAATTGAAATCAGAAGATTGCCACCCTTTCGCAGATGTTCAAGCATTTTGTGTAAGGTTTTTTTCGTCAGCATAAGTGTAAAGAAAAATAGTTGGGGTTCCAGTTTGTGTTCTTTAACCAAGACACTCCGAGTAGAACAATATTTTTTTGACCTGCAATCTTGTTTGGGTGTTTGTTCTTTGGGTGGAGAGAGATCTTGTGAGTATTTTTGGTTAAGCTTGATTTTTGCACGTTTTCTGTTTCCTCTCTCAGACACACGTGCGCACACACACGCACACGCATGCACACACACACACACACGCACGCGCACACACACACACACACACACACACACACACACACACACACACACACACACACAGAGGGAGGGACGGTCCGTATAACTATTTTTTGTTTTCCTTCTTTATTTATTTATTTATTCTATTTATTTCTTTCCCCTTTTCAGCTTGTGCCCGGGGGAGGTCCTGAAGTTTGAATTCACAACTATGAGCCGAGGATTATGTATATAAGTGGCAGCTGGTTTCTTTTTTATGGTACCAGATACTCCATTTATTTGTGTCTCATTCAGTATGCTGCAGCTAGAGGTGGATGTAGTCAGCTGAGTCCTATTCCATTAGTGATTGCAACAACCAATTTGCACTTGAGGTTGCTGCTTTGGAGTGCTAGCACGTCTTTGTTGTGTATTTGATAGGGTTACATGTTGGATCATGATGATTTATGTGGTTTAAGCCAATGTATACGGATCTTATATTATTTCAAAAAGCCTATGGAAGGGGTAGGATCTCTCATCAGATGATGAAATAGAGATGATATCAAGAACCAGAGTTGGTACAGAAATGCAATGCTGAAATAGGTTTTGATGATCTAATGTTGGGTTGCTGCATTGGAGTGCTACCAGGTTTTTGTCAGGTGGCTGACAGAATCCTGTTGGGCCATGATGATTTATGTGATTTAATCCAATGTTAACAGGTCTTATGTTATTTTCCAAAACCTATTGAAGGATTTGAATCACGCATTAGGCCATGAAGTGGAGATGATCTTATGAACTAGGGTTGATAGAATGATGCAATCCTGAAATAGGTTTTAACCATCGAATATTCATGTTCATTATCAAATTCATGGTAAGTTCTAGTTTATTTTTATGGTTTGTTGATTTATATGTTGAAGTTGGTCTTTTATTGATTTATTCTTTAAGCTAATGCGTTTAACTGTGACTTTCTTCTTTCAAACTCCCATCTTTGTGAGGATGCAGTGGCTTCCAAAGCTGCCATCTTTAGGAGTGTAAGGCTGACAATGCTGCTCATAAAATTTTAACATCGAGACCTCCATTAAATTTGTGGTTTTTTGTGATGATTAAATACCACACTCCAGAAGTACGGAATAGTTTTGTGCTTCTTGTGATTGCTCTCAGATATTCGTGCATAGGGAGTGAATGCCCATTGATTTACCAATTTGAATATTCAGTCTACAGCATTGTAGCTCATGTAGTGTCCAATTCGACAATTTAGTAGAATAGGGGTTTTGTTAGATGTACTTGCAGACATGAGGACTGCATAGGTATATAAGCATAGGCATGAGTCTGGTGGTTGCAATATGAATGTCAGATCCACCATCCATCAGAGCATTGTGTATACCTTTGCCCTGACATTGCACCAAAATGAAAGGGATATATCATGTGGGAGTTGGGACTTTACCGCGTGCTTCCTGGATCCACAATGTTCTGTCATGTTATAGTGGCACTCTGTTTCATGGTTAAATCTTCGTGTGGCCTGTAACGTGTTATCTGAAGTGATTTAGCTTGGTAAACTCAGAGCCTGATGGAATTGGTGAAGCTGAATTGAGGTTGTGACAATCCTTCTGTACTTTCAACAGTACTCATTTATCGTCTTGTTAGGAGATACCTGCTATTTTCACTGTGCTGTCATTTGATGCAACCAGATTTTATAATAAATCTAGTAGACAGTTTCAAGTGTATAAGTTCACTCAATGATTTTATTGTGTTTGAGTTCGAGTGTATATCCTGTGAATTTAAATATAAACAATAGACGATACCAGTGAAATTGAGTTTATATTTGTGGAAAAGTCCTGTTCTTTACTTCTCTGTATATATATATTTTTTTTTAAAATGGAGGTTCAGCCGAAGCCTACTCCCCCGGACTTTAACTTTGAAATTGCAACTGTACAAGTGAATGGGCATAGCACCCGCGGGACCCCCCGTATCCCACAAAGCAGGGGTTAGACAAGGTTACAATTGAGAGACATGGTTACAACTGGGTTTAACTGGCCTAAGCCATAACATGTCCAGCCTGGGACTTGAACCTTGGACCTCCGCCTCAAGAGGTCAAAGCTCAACCAACTGTCCTACAGGACGTGGACTCTCTGTATATATTTTGCAGGCTTCAGCTATTGAGGTCATCAATGCCTGCCTTTGTTTCGGAATTTACAATGTCATGGACCTAGAGCCATCCTGTCAGTTTAAGTTCAGATTTTCTCATATAAAATATGATATATATTGTGTCTGTGCGTGCGTGTTTTTTCTGTTGGGGATAGACTCTGTATTTCTATTGAATTATGGTAGTATAATGGTAGTGTAAATCCCTCAAGGCATCTCCATGGAGTTGCTACTTTTCATCACATAAACTTAAGGCATGTTTACCTGAGTGGCTTGTTATTTTTCGCATTATACCTACAGTGCTGTGTAAGATGTCTTTTCATATAAGTTATTTTGCATGAGACCTTAGCTTAGTTTTCTTAAATGTGTTCCATTTTTAGCACTTGGTACAAAAAAACAATATAATTGCAAAAGTTCTTTTAACTGATTCACGGTGAATTCATGTTGAATGTATTTTTAGAACTTGATCATGCACTGATGGGTCTTTATCTATACTGCATTATTTGATGTTTGAAACTTCTGGAGCTGAATCACTCAGTTTTGGAGCTGGATGTGGTCTCGTGTCGATGAAACTTCTTGCATGCTCTGTAGTCTTCTTTATTGTTTTGAAATCCCTGAGAAAGCAATTTAATTGCAAAAGTTCTTTTAACTGATTCACCGTGAATTCATGTTGGATGCATTTTTAGAACTTGTTCCTGCACTGATGGGCCTTTATACATATTTCATGATTTGATGTTTGAAACTTCCAGAGCTGAACCACTCAGTTTTGTAGTTGGATGTGGTCTTGCGTTGATGAAACTTCTTGCATGCTGTGAAGTCTTCATTATTGTTTTGAAATCCCTGAGAAAAGTTTATATGAAGGAAAATTATGATTGGCAGTCGTGATCATTGCAGGAAAAGGTATGTGATTGGTCAATGTGTTGGTTGGTCTATTATTCTTTTTTCCCTTGTTCTAGGGCAAAATCTGAAGCAGCATCTGTTGGCCTGTCATTCACTGCCACTTTCAAGAACAATGTTTGAAAGAGAATGATATTACTGGTTATAGCAGGCCTTGGCTTTAATATCCAGGGTTGTCCCTTATTTCAGACTCTTAGACTTTTGCTCCCTCTATGTGCGCATGTTTGTGTACATAGGTGTGTGCATGTGCATATATGCATACATGAGTGTGCCTGCCTATGCACACAGTGTGAATGCTTGTGTACATAGGTGTGTGCATATGCATATGTGCATACATGAGGGTTCCTGCCTATGCACTCACCTATGTACACAAGCATGAACATGTATGTACTTACAAGTGTAAGTGCATGCATGCACACACCTAGGTATGTAATGCATGTGTCCATGCACATATGTAGGTCTGTAAGGGACGTGTATTATGTATGCACTTAAGTCTATATGTATGTATGCGTAATTTGTATACCATTTTTAGCACACTTCACCTGCCTTTATTTGAACAGTGAATCTGGATACTCAAGCTCTGAACATGTTAAACCACAGATGTCTTTCATGTTTAATAACCTTGGTGATAGGTAGCCTTTGGGTTGGGTCCTTGGACTTTTCTTCATGAATAAGACAAATGGTGGACAATAAGACACATGGCAGAAATGTGGTGGTATTCGAAATCATCATATTATGTACATATGCTTCCATATGTGAAGAGTAACATGATATGAATCCCTATGGAATATGATGTGCAGCATGTATTTGTTAGTTTATCAAAAGTAGGACCCAGAAATACAGAGATAAGATGAAAGCATCCATTTTTTCTATGAATTTAGAACTGCATAGATATATAGGAAATTATAGGATGTTTTGGAGCATCTATTTATTAGGATTAGTCTGGCAGTGAGTGGAATACTAAATTAAAGCTCTTAAACATGATCTAAAAAGTTATTGTTTGAGTGTAATTGCTATGTTATCATTGAGCTCATTTGTTGATGATTAAGAGCTTGCCAAACTAGCATAGGTAAGAAAGTTTAAGACGGGGTATATAACATAGGTAAGGAAGTTTGAGACGGTCTATTTGGAGTATACCAAACGAATCTCAATCATCCATATTCATACATGGGGTAATAGCTAGAAAGCAATGTACTAGAACAACATATGAGACAATCCAAAGGTGAATGTGTGTTCTTTTATGATCATGGAAACTCGAACATCGAATTGTGCAAGAGAACATTAAGCTTTAAAATATATTTTTTGATTAGTTTTTCGAGAGCTTTATCCTTGTTGGAAATGAAGGGGTTCTTGTGTAGAAATCTACATTGATCCAACTTTAAGTTAATGAGTCCCCCTCTTTAAGGGTACAAGCAACTTAGGATAAATGGCATCTCAACAAAGTATATGGGGCGTTTTTTTTAATGTTTAGAATTATTAGCTACATGGTTTGTGTTAGCATTTCTATATCTATAACGTTAAGAACAACCATTATTCAATATTATCATGCTCTTTTCTCACACTATCTATATGTCTTGTCACATTCTTTCTTTACAAGAAGATTTAAATGATTTGGTGTACTAAATAAAAGAATGATGCAATATATTTACCATTGCATCCTTGATGTATAATTATGTTTGACTATCTCACTTTTGCTTGGATGTTCGGAGTTCATCTAAGCGGTGACTATAAAATCTAAGTAGTGTGCATGTTCCCTAAGTAATGTATTTGAAATGGTGTTAAAAAATTTAGTAGATGGAAATATACCGTTTTGTATGAGTTTTTTCTACGAAGAAAATTGCAACTATGTTGAGGCCAATTATTATCTACAATATACATTCCATAACGAAGCCTTACTACCAAGATAGTAATGATAAATGGATAAGTATCAACATACCTATAAATGGCTAAGTATCTACATACCTATGGCAACACCTTATACGATAATTTTATTGTGGGGCAAAACATGCTTTTTTATATGGTCAAATGTTGAATTGGATCCAAAGTAGATGGACATTGAGTTTGGATGTGCTGATATGATGGTGTTAAAGCATCATGTTATTGTTGATGCTCTTGATGCTAGTCATTATGGAAACCATCCGCGAGAAAAGAATTCTTAATTCTTACATGATTGTCAATGTGGGTACATATGCATTTGTTTATGAAGATTGAAACAAAAATTTGAACATAACAATCACTTGTGGGGCAGGGAATGGGGTGCCCGGTCATATAATACACATTTTTTTTATACTTTGAGATATAGTGAGCCATGGGCAAGTTTTAGATCTAGACCATCTAGCTAAGTTTTTTTGACTACACGATGCACATTCAACTACATTGGATGATTTCTTTAGGAATGCATATCTTTGATCTACATTCACACTTGAGAAGTTTATTGATGGCTTGTAAGCCAATGATTGGTGTCTTGTGAAAGATATGAGAATTACTTAACTATGGCTATTGCTTTGTTTTTAGTATAGTGATTAGTGTAATACAAATTATATAAAGAAGTACATAACATATATTCATTGGCTTGGCACTTGTGGTTAGTAATTGTAATTTTGGATATATTTTTATATGGTATGAATATCATTCGAAGATGGACATCTTCATGGAATTGGTGTGCTCCTATTGTATCTCATGCATAAGCTTGTTATTTTTCTATGTTTTTCATGCACGTGACATAATCCATTCATAAGCGCATGTACACATGGATGTAGAAATTTAGTGCACAAAAATTTTGTAAATATAGGTTATGTAGTGCTTGATTTCTACTCAGTTTAGGAATGTCTATGTTTATATTTACTCGTAGATTGTTCATATGTAATCATTCTATGTACATGAGATTCATGGGTATGATACTGTTATGGATATTTTTTGAAGATTTGTGGCTTACGCTTGCAAGTGATGGACTTAAGATAAATGGAAGATCAAGGAGTATTTAATGGAAATCAACGCTTCTCCACTCTCTTTGTTGAAGTCATTAGCGTATCTCTATGTGAGATGGTTATAGTTGTTTTAAATCGGATAGACAATACATTAAAAATAGGAGAATTCTACATTCAAGACTTTCCTTCTATCTTTTAAAATTTGAGGGGTTGTTCGCCAAGAGTTAACATGCTAAGAGCCCACTTGGATTGTGCAACTTGATAATGAAATTGCTTCCAGAGAGAATGCAAGTGGAAGTACATAAAGATGGTGGTGGGATTGTTTTAGTGGCCTTTTGTGGTTGGCTTCAAACAATGTTGCATGCCTTTTGACCCGATTGCATTGTCAATGCATAATAATCAAGAAATAAAAATATAAATGTTATTATGTATGAAGATATGTCAATGCAATGTGTTTTTACATTAACATAAGAATCAAGGACCAAGCTATAGTAGAAAATTCATGCAAAAAAGAATACAAGGGCTTCATTATGTGCTTGATGTTGGAGGCAATGTTAAATTGTTTATCTTCTATTGCCATCTATAGTGTTCTTTTTCTATCCTTCTATAACAAAAATGAGGGGCGCCTTTGTTAGCTCAAGCACTTGTCAAAATTGGGATGTGGGTTCAATACTCGGCAGAAGTGTTTGGTTGAGATTCTTTTAGAAAAGCATAAATGTTGCGACAATTTTTCCTTATCGCTAAATTTTGTGAACATAAAATTTTGGTAGCTTTTTTGAATGAATGCCATTTTTCATGCGATTTCGTAGCTTTATGGTTTCTTTTCAAGGGACTTTCAAATGCTATATAAAGAGAGCCAATGCTCATAGTTTTGCTTCTGAAGGAAGCTTTAGTAAGCTAAGGAGGAGATCTTGCAGGCCCTCTTGGAGGGAGAGTTACTACACTCTGGGAGAGAGAGTTGCTATACTGTTGGAGGAGTGGTACTCTACATTTGGAGACATCTCGAGGAGTTCGTGTCAGCAACATACTATGAATAAAAAGTCTACATCTGTCCCCACTTGTTCATTCACAAGTTTTTGATTTAGGGATAATCAAAATTTGGTTTGGTGTAAAAGAATTCTAAACGGTTCATATGCTTCATATTGTCACATACACTCTTCATACCTCTTCGGCACACAATTTCTTGTATCTAGTTCTTATTTCTGCCTAGATTCAGATATTATGAGTTTGTATCATATTACACATTGTAATTTGACATTGGAATAACATAGTGTAGGTGAGCACTCTAGCTTATTGTTACATTTGAAAAATTGTCTTTTCTTTCTCTATCTCTCACTCATCTCTTTTTGAGTCTTAAGGTGTATATGCTAAGGTTCATGTAAACTTGTGATTTATTGTTATTGTGGCCCCACCCTACTTCCAACATTTGGTATCAGAGCATAGTTGACAGACGCCCTTAACAAGATGAGTGATTATAGATTTGAGAATGAAGACAAGCTTGAGGGAATGTCTAAATATCCAATGTGGAGTTTTATGATGATGAATCTGTTAGTATCCAAGGACATATGGAATATTAACAATGGCACTTATCCATGGCAAAGACAAGTTGAGGAAGATGTTGCTTCATTTTCTAGATGAAACCCTATTCCTATTTTTGCTCAATAGGAGGTAAGTGAAGAAGATGGAACCACTTCATCATCACGAGTTAGTGGTACTATTATCAGATTACTTCCTATAGAAGAGCAATCCAAATGGGATTCAAGGGATACACTAGCACTTTCATATATTGCTATGGGAGTCAAGAGGCATATTGTACCTCAAATTAGGTCATGCAGAACCTCTCGATAGGCTTGGTTGTAGTTAGAGAATCTCTATCAGAGCAAAAACCCTGTTAGGAAAGCTCATCTAAGGAGATATCTAGCCAACACAAGGATGAAAGTTGGTGAATCAGTTTATGAGATCAGTTACTCAATGTTGCATTCAACATTTTAGATGAAGAGATGGTAAACACACTTCTAAACGCACCTCCATCTACATATCGTGCTTTTTGTATGTCTTAATCTCTCTCTACAAGAGATAAAGAACTTTCATTTGAAGAGCCACAGTTCTTGTTACTTCAAGATGAAGATCAACAAAAGGGCATGGAAGAGGATGATAAAGCCATGTTATCATCGTCAAAGGGAAAGAAGAAAAAGGAGAAGAAGATTCAACAATCCAAGAAGGAAAGTAAGTCTGCTAATCCTAAGTCTTCCAGCCCTACTCCTAATGCTTTTGCTACACCCAAAGAAAAGTCTTCGAGTACATCTGATTAAACGAAAAGAGTATGCCATTATTATAAGAAACCAAGTCATTACATAGCAGAATGCACAAGGATTTTTAACGAGAACAAGAAAGCATCAAGCGATAGTGTTGAAGATTATCCAAAACCTAAATCTTCAAAGGTAGATTCATATGCATGTATTACTATTGAAGAGATAGCTTTTGATGAGACAACATTAAATGCAGACCATTGCAAATGGTCATGATTTGGATATTTTAGGTGGAGAAGTAAACCTTGAGTCCAAAGCAAGTGGAAGTTTCACAATTTCCAATGTTCTTTATGTTCTAGACATGAAGAAGAATTTGGTCTCTATCTCTACTTTTGTCAGATGGTTATAAAGTTGTTTTTAAGAAAGATTCATGTAAGATCCTCTTAGCTAATGAGGAGCATTGTCTACTTCAAGGTGAATATAGAAGTGGCATGTTTGTGTTGTCCAAAATAAGTCATGCTAATGTTGCTAGGTTTACAATACCTAAGGAGAACATAAAGTTATGGCATGCTAGATTTGGCCATATAAGTTACACAGCTCTCAAGCATAGCAAAGATGAAGGTATGGTAGAGAGTTTGCATACTTTTCCTTTACAAGATGATGCAGAGTCATGTGAAGGATGTCTTGAAGGAAAACTTAACAAACTACCTTTCAAGAAGCATGGATACATGAGAGCCACAAGGAAGTTGTAGATTATACATTCGGATGTGAATGGTCCGATGAGAACATATTCTATTCAAGGTTTCAAATACTTTACGGTCTTAAAGTGAAGTCAAAGGTTTTTCCTACTTTTAAGAAGTTCTTAGCTATGGTTGAAAATGAAAGTAAGTCAAAGATCTAGATTTTGAGAAGTGATAGAGAAGGAGAGTACATGTCTAAAGACTTTAAGTCTTCTCTTGAAGACAAAGGTATTTCTCATCAGCTCACTATTGCTTACACGTTCATAACAGAATGGTATTGCAGAAGGAAAGAATAGGATACTTCTTGAGATGATGCATAATATGATGTCATCCAAAAATCTTTCTCCCAAGTTTTGGTTTGATGCATTACATACAACTAATCACATTCTGAATAGATCTTCCACAAAAGCTTTGAAGGTCATTACACCTTATGAAGCTTATTATGGAAAGAAACCCAATGTGACTTGTTTCAAAGTTTTTGGTTCCCAAGCTTATGTTCACATTGACAAGAAGGAATGTGGTAAGCTTGATGTAAAATCCATTAAAGCTGTCTTTATTGGTCATGTGATAGTAAGCGAAGGTTACAGATTCTATGTTCTAGATGCAAGTGATATCTTACTCTCATGCAATGCATATATTGCAGAATGTTAAATTTATGATAAGAAGGAAGAGATTCCAAAATTCATAAAAGCAGATGATTATGCATTTTTTAGAAGACATTTGGATTCTTACATTTAGCCATATAAGGGGGGTGATGAACCTTCTCCAACCCTGAGAGATAGGTGAAGAGAGAATTTCATTACCTACATTATTACCTAGTCCATCATCAATACCTCTTGAAGTTTCGACTTATGAAGTTGGAGAAGGTTCCATAATTCTAGAAGAAAGAGATACTGAAGAATAGGAAAAGATTTCATCACTTTTCAGGAATATGCCAAAGTGGTTATATCAAACCTCAAAGGACACTGGTACGAAAAAATACACTGGAAGAACCAGAAGTCAGACAAGGAGACAACAAGCAGAGCAGGTAGACTATGCAGAACATTTCGAGACTCATAATATTTTAGCTCTTACTTCAGATGAGAATGACCAGCTAGTGTTCAAGATGCACTAGAAAGTGATATGATAGATTTAGATCTTCAGTTGTTGAAAGGACAACTTAGGCATACATTTGATGTAAATGACCTAGGTATTTTACATTATTATCTTGGGATTGAAGTCAAGTAGAAAGATGAGTGTATATTCATGACACAACATAAATTCATTGAGAAGTCATTGGAAAGGTTTGAGATGATAGATTCCAAGCCTATGCAGAGACCTATGGATGTCAATGTGTCATTACAGTTGAACATAGATTTAGAACCATTTGATACTATATTTTATAGTCAAGTAGTTGGTTGCTTGATATATCTATGTAATACACGTCCGAACATTCAGTCTGCAGTTTCTCAAGTATCCATATTCATGCATAGTCAGCTTAAGATTCAATGGAAATCAATTAAGAGATATATTTGCAGACATCAAAAGTGTTGCAAGTTATTAAATCTTGTACCATTATGACATTGGAGGGGGGATTCTTGGAGATAGTGTCAAATTGTACATCTCCTATTGCCATATGTAGTATTCTTATATATCCTTCTACAACAAAAACAACGGGTGCCCTGGTTAGCTCAAGCACCTCTCAAAAGAGCGACATGGGTTCAATACCCAACGAACACCTTTGGTTGAGATTCTTTTAGAAAAGCATAATTGTTGCAATAATTTTTCCTTATCGCTAAATATAGCGAATGTAAGATTTCGGTAGCTTTTTTGAATGAGCACCTTTTTTCACGCAATTTGGAAGCTTTCTGGTTGCTTTTCAAGGGGCTTTCAAATCCTATATAAAGAGAACCAATGATCATAGGTTTGTATCACTCAAGGTGATCAATCTTCTCAAGGAAGCTTTAGCAAGCTAAGGAGGAGATCTTGGAGGCCCTCTTGGAGGGAGAGTTACTACACTCTTGGAGGAGTTGTGCCCTACATCTGAAGACATGTGGAGGAGATCGTGTCAGCAACATACTGTGAGTAACAAGTCTACATTTGTCCCCAATTGTTCATTCACTAATAACTGTTTTTTATTTAGGGATAATCAAAATTCGGGTTTTCTATAAAACAATTCTAGACTGTTCATGTTCTCAATATTCAGACACACACACACACACTCTTCATACCTCTTAGGCACATAATTTCTTGTATCTAGTTCTTGTTTTTGCCTAGATTTAGATATTGTCAGTTTGTATTACATTCACACTTTGTATTTTGACATTGGAATAAGATAGTGTAGGTGAATACTCTAGCTTACCGTTACATTTGGAAATTTGTCTATTCTCTCTCTATCTCTCACTCATCTCTTATTGAGTCTTAGGGTGTGTATGCTAAGGTTCATGTGTTGGAAGATCCTATAAAAAGCTACAATTCTATAAATACTCGTACTTAATCGTTTTTTCCCAATGTTGAATATGTTAATTTGTTTCTATTTAGGAGTAGTTTATCATGAAAGCATATATAAGAATGAATTTAACACTTGTAACCTAATTGATTTGTAGTATTATGCTTTAAATCTCTACTCAACAAATATAATAGTTATAGTCCTTGAATATATTTATGGTGAAAATAATATTTTATAGATTATTACTATGATCTTAAATCATTAAACATTAAGGCAAACACAAGGAATGCAATTTCATAAAGTTTACAGTCTTAGGAAAGTTTGTGTCTGAGCAATAAGGAACATTTTGGACATGGTATTTAAAAATGAAATCGATAAATGGTACATCTCTTAATGTCGTATCAATGCACTTGGCAGTGTGTTTATCTTTTTCCTTTGAGGAGAGGAAAATAATGCAAGAATGATTTTGCATTTTCCTTGAATGTATGTTGATGTACTTGTTTCGAAGGGGATGTGTATGTAACAAGAAGCATAAGCACTTGGACATGACAATCGTGAATTGTATTAAGAGATGTACTTTGATTGGCCATGCATTTCGTTTAAAATGAGAAAATTACCGCACGTAGATTTGAAATCAATGTTTATGAATGTATATATAACTATTTGAATGTGTTGGTGATCATTATAGTTATACGTTAAAATGATCATGCTGAGGAAACCAATCGTACAATTATGAATTCATTATAATTATACGTTAAAATGATTATGCTGAGGAAATCTAAGTAGGATGGAAGTGGTATAGAAAATATTATAAAAGGATTAGTTACACAAGGATGTCTTAGCGATTAGCTTATGACTTTATATATAGTTTTGAGTTAAGAAGCCATTTTGGGTTTAAAGGTCATTCATAAATTTTATAAAATATCATGTAAGTATTAGAATAAACATAAGAGATTATTGCGGCATGGAATTGGCCTTTGCCATGTTCTTGTATATAATATCCTCTATGGTTTTCTCTTCTCTAATGTTTGTGGAAATTTTGGAGGGGAGATTGTTGATATATTTAGGTAGTGATGTGTGTGAACACTCTAGGACTGCCGGGGCACTTTTTTCCCTCTTTAAGAGGTTTTTTTCCCCCGGCTTGTATATATGCCTATTGCCCTAATGGGCTACTTATCTTTGTACATTCTCTAGTAATACATTCAGTATTGTGTGTTGTGCTCCAAGCTTCTTCTTCTTCCTTGTGCTGTTCGCGTGCTTCTACAGACGTCTAACTCCAACAATTGGTATCAGAGCTGATCGTCGCTTCATCTAGGGCGCCGTCGACACTCCTATGTTTGCAGTCTCAAAATCGCACGAATTTTGGTGAGCATACTCAGCGTGTTTTCAAGATCAAAACTGATTCGCTCTATCGTGCCAAAATCGTGATCTGAGCTCGTTTCAACCTCCGCTCGCACTATCGCAGCTCGTGTGCAGGCTATTTCCTCTTTTTGTGCCAAACGTATATACCAGTTTCTGCTCGCCAGCTTAAGCATCTTGAAGTCTGCTACAGGTCTAGTAGAACTCCTCTGGGCATTGATAGCTTTGTCTGTCAAATGTGCCATTATTCCTCACGTACGCTCTTGCAGAACAACTAAGGATGCTTGGGATACACTTACCACATTGTACCAAGCTGGGAATGAGGCTCTTGTTGCTTACCTCCGAAAACAGTTGGAGAGTGAGCACATGAATGAGGGTGATTCTATGGACAGTTTCCTAACGAAGATCAAAGACTTGAAGGTACACTTGATTTCTGCTGATGAGGTTATACAAGATAGCTCACTTGTGCAGACCGTTCTGAATCGTCTTCTTGATCCATATCAGAATTTTGCTTTTGGTCTTCGCTTGATGATGAAAGGCAATCCAAATGCCTTATCATTTGAGGATTTAGTCTCTGTTTTGTTGCACGAAGATCAGTCCAGGTAGAACATGTCCATTATGCATATTGTAGATCAAGCTTTCTTGGTCAGAAAGGCAAAGGAAAATGGAGCTCTTCTACTAGTAAGCAGAAATCTGCAAATGCTGCACATTCGAAGAACCAAGACAAAGATGAGAAAAAATCAGAAAAGCAGAAATTGTTTTGTAAGTACTGTAAAGGGAATGATCATATCATAAAGAACTGTCCTAAAACTGGCTGCAAAAGAGGCAAAGAAGAAAGAGGTTAGAATGGTTGTTGCAGAAGCCTCTACACCAAAAACGGAGTGTGCTAATCTTGTGCAGGAAGAAGAATGGGCATTTACTACTGTTTGTAGTTTTGACCCAGCTTCTCATGAGCAGTGCATGTCTGCAGTAGACTCAGATGTTTGGTATTTTGACAGTGGGGCGACCAAATATATTACCTCACAGCGCAATTTCTTCTCTTCACTCAAGCCTGCCCCTATAGGGAATACTATTACATGCGCGAACAACTCTCTTATCCTATTATGGGATTTGGTAAGATCATTTTGACTACTGCTGATGGTAGTTCTTTCACTTTGTCAGATGCTTTATTTGTGCCACGGATCAAGAAGAACCTGTTTATCAGTTTCTACATTAGCCAAGATTGGCTTGGTTGTGAAATTTGTTGATGACAGGTGTACAGTTCATGATCTATCAAATGGCGATGTGATTATTGCTTCTCGCATTTTATGTCGTAGGCTGTATAAGATCATAGATTATGAAAGATGTGTAAATGATTTGGCATGTGGAGTAAATGATTCTCATGCTATGTCAGATGCAAAGTTTTGGCATCACGCTTTGGTCATCTGAATTTTGCTAGTTTGCTACGCCTGCAGAATTTTGAAATGGTGTCCTCTTTGCCCAAACTTGAGGCACCTGGAAAACATGTTTGTGAAGGCTGTATTTTGGGCAAAATGCAGCGTTCATCCTTTCCAAAAGATGGTTCAGTTCGGGCTACTTAGAAATTGCAGCTTGTACATAGTGATGTATGTGGTCCTATGGAGACACCTTCTTTTGGAAATTATCTTTACTTCGTGACTTTCATCGATGATTTCTCTAGGCATGCATGGGTATATCCCTTGAAGGCAAAGTTCGAAGTGTTCATGTGCTTGAAACAGTTTTTGGTTTTGGCTGAAAATCTGTCAGCATGTAAAATGCGCACCCTCTGTTCTGATCGAGGGGGGGAATATTGTTGGAGTTAGACGTCTGCGGAAGCACGCGAACAGCACAAGGAAGAAGAAGAAGCTTGAAGCACAACACACAAGACTGAATGTATTACTAGAGAATGTACAAAGATAAGTAGCCCATTAGGGCAATAGGCGTATATACAAGCCGGGGGAAAAAAACCTCCTAAAGAGGGAAAAAAGTGCCCCGGCAGTCCTAGAGTGTCACACACATCACTACCTAAATATATCAACAAATCCCCCCTGGGAGTGATGCGGTGAACAAGGAGCTGGCACTCATGTATAAGGAAGTGCCAAGCTATCTGGAAATCACTCCACAAAAGGAAGTAAGCCCAAAGCTTTGCGGAAAGCTTCAACCTTCTCCCTAGGCAGAGCCTTCGTGAAAAGGTCTGCAATGTTCTCCTGCGTGGGCACATATGCCAAGCTGATCTCCCCAGCAGAGAACCTCTCCCTGACATAGTGATAATGCACCTCAATGTGCTTAGTGCGAGCATGGAACACAGGGTTCCTGGCAACTGCCAATGCGCTCTGACTGTCAGTGAAGATGGTGGTGGCAGAAGACTGGCCAACACCCAAATCAGCCATAAGGCGTCTGAGCCACACACACTCAACAGTCGCTGTGAAAGCTGCCCTATACTCAGCCTCACAACTGGAAGTGGCCACAGTAGGCTCCTTCTTGCTCAACCAAGATATACATGAGCTACCAAGCATGAAGCAAAAACCACTGGTGGACACACGAGTGTCATAGCAACCAGCCCAATCTGAGTCAGAAAAAGCATGCAAATCTGGCGGTAGTGATCCCCCCTTGGGATAAAACAACCCAAGTAGCCGAGTACCACTCAAGTAGCGAAAGATGCGCTTAACCGCTTTCCAATGCGTGACTCCTGGGCAATGCATAAACCTGCTCATCTGTGAGACAGCAAACTGAATATTTGGCCGAGTAATGCATAAGTAAATCAAGCATCCAACAGCCTGCTGATAGAGAACAGCATCAAATGCATCTCCAGCATCATGAAGACTCAATCGTAAACCTGTCTCCATAGGAGTGGCAATAGGCTCACAGTCTTCAAGGCCAAAACGCTGCAATAAACGTGCATAAACTGAATGCCCAAATAGTGATGCAAATGCCCCAAATCAGACATCTCAAATGAGGCATGCAAATCAGCCTTAAAATCAGCAATATGTGTCTCAATAGGACCAGTGATCAGCATGTCATCAACATAGACAACAATGATCAGAAGCACATCATTAGCACACTTAACATATAAGGTGCTTTCAGTTGGACTGTTCTCAAAACCATGTGCAATCAGATAGGCATGTATCTTCTCATACCAAGCACGTGGTGCTTGCTTTAAACCATATAACGCCTTCTTTAACCTGCACACCTGGTTTTCATGCCCTTTCTGCACAAAGCCACGGGGCTGAAAAACATACACTTCTTCATGCAAGTCACCATTCAGAAATGCTGTTTTAATGTCCAACTGATGTACATTCCAACCATGATGGGCTGCAAGTGCACAAATGGTCCGAACAGTAGTCATACGGCATGTAGGTGCAAATGTCTCATCAAAATCAATGCCTCTTTCCTGCGCATAACCCTTTGCAACAAGCCTAGCCTTATACCTGTCAACTGTACCATCAGGTTTACGCTTCAGCTTGTATACCAACTTAGTGCCAATGGCCTTCTTGCCAGGAGGCAAGTCACATAAAGACCATGTACCATTCTTCATTATAGCATCATATTCACATTGCATAGCAGCCATCCAATTTTCTGAATTTTGTGCTTCATCAAAAGAAACAGGCTCATTCTCATCATAGAGACTAGATGCAGCCATAGCATAGCAATCTGATGCAAAGGAGGCACTATGAGAGCTTGAACGAGTACGATATGACAAAGGTGCATCTAATTTGCTGTCACACAAAGTCTGCACCAGCCATTTTGGCATAGTTTTTGCCTGCTCAATATCAGCTCTCTCATCAACAAGTGCATCATGTAAATATGCATCAGAAATGGAATGATCTGCATCATCATATGAAACCTGCAAAGGCTGAGAAGTTGCCTCATTAGGACCAGCACTAGACTGTCCACCTGTAAAAAGAGGCATCAAAGTATCATACATGTCTTTGGAGCTAACAGATGTCTCCTTAGTACATGAAAGCAATGGCTGAATAGCATCTTCCACAAAGACAACATCACGGCTAACCAGAATGCGTTTAGTCTGTGGATGATACAGACGATAGCCTTTACTTTCAGAAATGTACCCAACAAAAATACATTTTACTGCCTTATCATCCAATTTTCTGCGATGTTGTTTAGGCACTAATGCATATGCCAAACAACCAAAAACACGCAGATGAGCAACAGATGGCTTGCGGTCATGCCAAGCCTCATATGGAGTGATAGACTGCAACGCTTTAGTGGGACACCTGTTCAGTACATATGCTGCACACATGACAGCCTCAAGCCAGAAACTATGAGGTAAAGCCTAACTCTTGACCATACACCTCGCCATCTCCATGAGAGACCTGTTCTTCCGTTCAGCAACTCCATTCTGTTGAGGTGTATACGGCACTGTACACTGGTGTTTTATCCCACGTTCAGCCAGAAATGCATTAAAATCTGAAGACATATATTCCCCTCTCGATCAGAACAGAGGGTGCCCATTTTACATGCTGACAGATTTTCAGCCAAAACCAAAAACTGTTTGAAGCACATGAACACTTCGGACTTTGCTTTGAGTGGATATACCCATGCATGCCTGGAAAAATCATCAATGAAAGTCACGAAGTAAAGGTAATTTCCAAAAGAGGGTGTCTGCATAGGACCACAGACATCACTATGTACAAGCTGCAATTTTTGCGTAGCCCGAACTGAACCATCTTTTGGAAAGGAAGAACGCTGCATTTTGCCCAAAATACAGCGTTCACAAACATGTTTTCTAGGTGCCTCAAGTTTGGGCAAAGAGGACACCATTTCAGATTTCTGCAGGCGTAACAAACTAGCAAAATTCAGATGACCAAAGCGTGCATGCCAAAGCTTTGCATCTGACATAGCCTGAGAATCATGAACTGCACATGCCGAATCATTCACAGATCTTTCAGAGTCTATGAGCTTATACAGCCCACGACATAAAATGCCAGAAGCAATAATCACATCGCCATTTGAGAGATCATGGACTGTACACCTGTCATCAACAAATTTCACAACTAAGCCAATCTTGGCTAATGCAGAAACTGATAACAGATTCTTTTTGATCCCTGGCACAAATAAAGCATCTGACAAAGTGAAAGAACTACCATCAGCAGTAGTCAGAATGATCTTACCAACTCCCATAACAGGATAAGAGGAGTTATTGGCGCATGTGACAGTATTCCCTGTAGGAGCAGGCTCGAGTGAAGAGAAGAAACTGCGCTGCGAGGTAATATGTTTGGTCGCCCCACTGTCAAAGTACCAAACATCTGAGTCTACTGCAGACATGCACTGATCAGGAGAAGATGGGTCAAAACTGCAGACAGTAGTAAACGCCCATTCTTCTTCCTGCACAAGATTTGCAGACTCTGTTTTTGGTGTAGAGGCCTCTGCAACAACCATTCCAGCCTCTTTCTTCTTTGCCTCTTTAGCAGCCAGTTTTGGACAGTTCTTTATGATATGATCATTGCCTTTACAGTACTTACAAAACAATTTCTGCTTTTCTGATTTTTTCTCATCTTTGTCTTGGTTCTTTGAATGTGCAGCATTTGCAGATTTTTGCTTACTAGTAGAAGAGCTCCATTTTCCTTTGCCCTTCTCACTAGCCAGGAAAGCTTGATCTGCAACACGCATAATGGACCTGTTCTGCCTGGACAGATCTTCCTGCAATAGAACAGAGACTAATTCCTCAAATGACAAGGCATTCGGATTGCCTTTCATCATCAACCGAAGAGTAGAGGCAAAACTTTGATATGAATCAGGAAGACCATTCAGAACGGTCTGCACAAGTGAGCTATCTGGTATAACCTCATCAGCAGAAATCAATTGTTCCTTTAGGTCTTTGATCTTTGCAAGAAAACTGTCCATAGAATCACCTTCATTCATGTGCTCACTCTCCAACTGTTTTCGGAGGTAAGCAACACGAGCCTCATTCCTAGCATGGTACAAAGTGGTAAGTGTATCCCAAGCATCCTTTGCTGTTCTGCAAGAGCGAATGTGAGGAATAATGGCACGTTTGACAGACAAAGCTATCAATGCATGTACCTGGGCATCTCTGCCATCCCAACGAATTTGCTCTGCAGTAGGTGCAACAGAAACAGCAGCACGAACAGGAATCTGCGGAATATCATCTTCGACACCATCTTCATAAGCTCCAACACCTGTATTTGCAGTACCTGTTGTTACAGGTGTAACAGGACGTCTTTCAACACCCTGCACAATGTTCCACATCCTTTTGCAACCAGTACATGTCGCATCATATAAGCCCATAATGGGTAGTTGGTACCATCCAACTTATCCTCAACAGCCAACATACGGAATACATCACTGCTTTCAGCCATGGCCGGTGACTAAAATACCTTGATGCAGAAAATTGACTGTATCTAAAAAAGTCGAACAGAACTGCCCAAACGAGTTTTGCTAGACTTGTAGCAGACTTCGAGATGCTTAAACTGGCGAACAGAAACTGGTATATACCTTTGGCACAAAAGGACGAAATAGCCTGCACAAGCGCTGTGATAGTGCGTTCGGAGGCCGAAACGAGCTCAGATCTCGATTTTGGCACCACATAGCATAGCTGTTTTGATCTCGGAAACACCCTGAGTATGCTCACCAAATTTCGTGCGAATCTGAGACTGCAAACGGAGGAGTGTCGACGGCATCCTAGAAGAAGCGACGACCTGCTCTGATACCAATTGTTGGAGTTAGACGTCTGCGGAAGCACGCGAACAACACAAGGAAGAAGAAGAAGCTTGGAGCACAACACACAAGACTGAATGTATTACTAGAGAATGTACAAAGATAAGTAGCCCATTAGGGCAATAGGCGTATATACAAGCCGGGGGAAAAAAAACCTCCTAAAGAGGGAAAAAAGTGCCCCGGCAGTCCTAGAGTGTTCACACACATCACTACCTAAATATATCAACAAATATATGTCTTTTGATTTTAATGCATTTTTGGCTGAACGTGGGATAAAACACCAGTGTATAGTGCCATATACACCTCAACAGAATGGAGTTCCTGAACGAAAGAACAGGTCTCTCATGGAGATGGCGAGGTGTATGGTCAAGAGTCAGGCTTTACCACATAGTTGCTGGCTTGAGGCTGTCATGTGTGCAGCATATGTACTAAACAGGTGTCCCACTAAAGCGCTGCAGTCTATCACTCCATATGAGGCTTGGCATGATCGCAAGCCATCTGTTGCTCATTTGCGTGTTTTTGGTTGTTTGGTATATGCATTAGTGCCTGAACAACATCGCAAAAACTTGGATGATAAAGCTGTAAAATGTATTTTTGTTGGGTACAGTTCTGAAAGTAAAGGCTATCGTCTGTATCATCCACAGACTAAACGCATTCTGGTTAGCCGTGATGTTGTTTTTGTGGAGGATGTTATTCAGCCATTGCTTTCATGTACTAAGGAGACATCTGTTAGCTCCAAAGACATGTATGATACTTTGCTGCCTCTTTTTACAGGTGGACATTCTAGTGCTGGTCCTAATGAGGCAACTTCTCAGCCTTTGCAGGTTTCATGTGATGATGCAGATCATTCCATTTCTGATGCAGATTTACATGATGCACTTATTGATGAGAGAGCTGATATTGAGTAAGCAAGAACTATGCCAAAATGGCTGGTGCAGACTTTGCGTGAAAGCAAATTAGATGCACCTCTGTCATATCGTACTCGATCAGGCCCTCATAGTGCCTCTTTTGCACCAGATTGCTATATTATGGTTGCATCTAGTCTCTGTGATGAGAATGAGCTTGTTTCGTTTGATGAAGCACAAAATTCAGAAAATTGGATGGCTGCTATGCAATTTGAATATGATGCAATAATGAAGAATGGTACTCGGTCTTTATGTGACTTGCCTCCTGGCAAGAAGGCCATTGGCACTAAGTGGGTATACTCCAATATGTTCAATCATGTGTTGAGTATCAGTACCTGTTTCAACACATCCTTTTCCACTTGGTACCTGTAGATTAGTGAACAAACTTCCTTGGCATGACATATGTTTAGTACAACCTGAATCGATGTACCATTTTTTCTCATCTTCACAAGAGCTTCTATACTCATATCTCATTGCAAGTAGTGTGTTCTTGCTTCCTTCACTTGAGGTGCTTGCATAATTTCTTTGGCTCCTTTGATTACCTCCATTTGGTCTTCCATTCTTCAGCCAACAATCACTAGCATAGTGTCCTATTTTACCACAGTGATAGCATGTTATACCTTTATGAGAATTGTAGGTGCCAAGGCCTCTTCCTCTACTTCTACGTTGACCTCTTCCTTGTGTGTTGGCATTTGATGCATCCTTGTTGTCTTCCGAATTTTTTTATTGTACTTGGAGTTGTTGTGACCTCTTTCTTTTCCTCTTGAGCCCCCTCTTGAGTTCCTTCCTTTACCTTGACCTACATATAACATTTGGTTGTGGTTGGCCTTTCCTTTGGGGCCACAAAAGCTAAGCTCTTCTGTGACAAGATGAGGGATTAGTTGTTCAAAGCCTGGATATGCATCTTTCAAGTTAATGGAAGTTATAAAAGGCTTCCATCTTTCATCTTCTCTCAATCCATTTGGACTATGACACACAAGATCTTCGTCTTCAACCATTGTGCCAATAGAAGCTAACTCACTTAGCTCCTTAATCTTCAAAGTATATTCAACTATGGATTGACTCAAACTTTTCTTGATTGTGTTCAACTCATTCTTGAGTTGAAGTTTCCTAGCCTTGGTATTTGTTGAATACATCCTTTCAAGAGCTTCCCAACCATCCTTAGCTTTCTTTAGATGTGGAAGATGCCCTATCATGGCATTAGTAATGACTTGTGAAATGAGGAACATGACTCTCCTATTCCTTTCTTCCCATTCTTTTGCTTGCCTCCTTTGGACTTTGGTGGCCGTAGCTTGATTGTTTTGAGGTTGAGCATCATTGTCACTCACAATACCCCACAAGCCTTTGCCCATTACGTAATTGTTCATTCTAAACTTCCACACAGGATAGTTATCCTTATCCAATTTCTCTACTTGTTGACCCAAGTCAGCCATTGAAGACTATCAAAAACTTTGAGAGTTACCTCGAATAGTTATATTGTCCTTTGCTCTTGCGTTTTTTAGATATGCTCAATACTCCACCCTCATGTGACCACAAATGATCCATGGTGCTCTAAGTTGTAAGGCCCCCATTATGAGGAGAAGCCATTATGAGAGCCCGGACATTTGTAGGTTCCTAACTTCCAAGCTAGATGAGGTCTATGTGTGACCGTTGATGGTTGTAGATGATCTTTGTGAGCTTAGCCGTTAGGTTAGGTAGGGGATAAGCTTCCAGACCATTGGGTTGCCATATAAGGTGAAAATAAAGGCTCTGTGGCATCGTGCGGTTTCCCCATAGAACCTTAATGGGGGGAGTGCAGAGGGGGGCTTGCCCCCTTCTACGGGGTACGGGGGGGCCTATCCCCCCGGCCCATAGGGCCGAGACGGTAGGACTTCTGGTCGTGGAGATATTGTCGGATCATATATTTTACCGACTATTTTGTATCTCCCGACTACGTTTATCTATACCGAACTACCTTGTTAAAGCTATATAAGCACGGCCCAGTTTTACATAGCATTGCACACTAATAAGCCCTTCATCTAGAGTCTGTCTAGATCACCACAGTGGGAGCGCACGGGTGGAGAGCACCATCATTGTAACTACATTATGCTCCGCAATCTGAGAATTTGAGTTCTCTATCTCTCAGCCTCCGTCTATCTTTGTCTGCGTTTTTCTCTCAACTCTGTCCACAGGTCTATTCCGTTGAGTTGTTATTTTCTTACATGGTATCAGAGCTCAGGAGGCTCTAAGTGGTGCAGAAGTAGAAACGCAGAGGTTGCAGAGGTCTGGAGAACAAAAGAGAGAAGATATCAAGCGGTGCATCATGCCAAGGTGGTTCATCAACAGGAGTAGGTGGCGCACAAGCAAGAGCAGCAATGATGCCGGTCATCGCAAAGTTGCGGATACGGCCACCAGCCTTCATAGAAGGTAAACTTGATAGTACGAACTACACCTTGTGGAAGTTCAAAATCACTTCTATTATTGATTCGTATGAGCTTTTGGAGACTGTTCTTGGGACTGATCATGAGCCCCAAGAAAGACCTGATCCAAATAATCCTGGTCGAATGATTCCTCCTGATGCTGATCTTCTACGTGCTTGGAAACGTAGAAATGCAGATGCACTCTGTGCTCTTGTTACAAGTACTTTTGATAGTGTTCTCACTCTCATTCAGCATACTACGAAGGCATGTGAAGCATGGAACATATTGAGAAATCAATATGAAACTCGTAATCAGACACGGATTCAGAACTTGGAGAATCAGCTTGCAGCAGAACGGTTTGCTGATGGGGAGACTGCAGAGGTGTTTATCACTCGCATAAAGAATCTACGAGATCAAATGGCGGGAGGAGGTGTTCAAAAGTCAAGTGAGGGGCTAGCTCGACGTTGTCTTCGAATCTGTCCACCTAAGTTTGATGGTTTGGTAACTGCTCTTAACACTCAAATCAAACCTCAACCACTAACTTTTGAAGAATTCAGTGCCTTACTCATGGAGGAGGAGCTGCGGCTCAAGGGAAGGAGTGGTGGTAGCAAAGGAGATGTTGCATTCACAGCAAATGCCAAAGGAGGTAAAACAGACTCTTCAAAAGATAGAGACAAAAGAAGAATGACAAAAGAAGTTCAAGGGAGAGTGTTTCCACTGCAAGAAGAAGGGACACAGAATCCAAGACTGTTGTATCAAGAAGGCAGAAGAGAAGAGTGGCTCTTCAAAAGGTGGCAAGGGCAAGGAGTCTACCAACACAGCAGAAACAGAGCTTGAGTTATTTGTTACAATAGAGAAGGTGTGCTCCTCGCTGACTCATGGGTGTTGGACAGTGGTGCATCTCGTCACATGACGAGTAGAAAAGACCTTTACAGTTCCTTATAGCCTCTAAAGGAACCCATCACAATAAAGGTAGGGAACAATGCAAGATGTCCTGAAGAGGGCGAATGTACGATTTCTTTCATTAACTCTAATGGTGATATCAGAAAGCTTTCAAATGTGTTGTATGTTCCACAAATAAATCGAAATCTACTTTTAGTAGCTTCTATAACTGATCAAGATCACCAAGTATCTTTCAGTAAGACAGGAGCTAAGATTATGAATAGTAACAACAACATCGTTGGGACTGGCATAAGGAGGAACAACCTATATGAGTTGTGTGCTCTTACAGCCACTACAAATGTGGTCACAAGTAAGCTATGGCATGAGAGATTCGGCCACATTGGATACCCTGTACTGAAGGAGATGCATCACAGAGGTATGGTTGCACACCTACCATCGATTGCAGAAATGAAGGAACCATGTGAAGCTTGCATGATGGGCAAGCAACAAAGGAAGGCGTTTCCACAAGAAAGCAAGAACAGGGCAAGCTATCCTGTAGAGTTGGTGCATGCTAACTTGTGCGGAAAAATGTCTACACAGGCCTTGGGAGGATCTTCCTACTTCATGTTACTTGTCGACGACTATAGCAGGAAGATGTGGGTGTACTTCCTTCATGATAAGGCTCAAGCTTTTGGTAAGTTTAAAGAATGGCTTCAGCTTGTTGAAACTGAAACAGGGAAGAAGATGAAGAAATTTAGGACAGACAGTGGTGGTGAGTTCACATCAACGGAGTTTGAAGATTTCTGCAAGAGTAAGGGAATCAAGCATCAACTCACAGTGGCACATAGTCCTCAACAGAATAGTGTTGCAGAACGTCGGAATCGAACCATCATGGAGATGACAAGGTGCATGTTGAAAAGAAAGGGTCTGTCTAATCAGTTTTTGGCAGAGGCTGTCAACACTGCTGTCTACATCTTGAATCGAAGCTACTCCAAGGCACTTGATGGAAAGACTCCACAAGAAGCCTACACTGGTAAAAAGCCTTCTGTTTCCCATTTCAAAGTATTTGGAAGTGAATGTTATGTACATGTTCTAGGTAGAGAGAGAAACAAGCTTCAATAAAAAAGCATCAAATGTATCTTCCTAGTGTACAGTGAAGATAACAAGGCTTATAAGTTTTATGACCCTGAGGCTATGAAGATCATGGCGAGTCGTGATGTGGTGTTTCACGAGGAGCAGCCACATGTAGTGGAGGAGGAAAAGAGAGCTTCCACTTTATCATAGGGGCAATCCACTATGAACCTGGCCCAAGAGCTATCCCTTCTTCACAAGAGAAGGAAGCATCATCTTCAGATGATGAGTCTGAAAGTCACCAACCTGCCAACACCCAAGTGGAAAAGCCATTGCCATGTTGGGTGAGGCAGATCTATGATTCTACAAACCCCATCCCGCAGTCACTAGAACAGGTTGTAGATGGACCGAGGCGATCACAGAGAATAGAGGAACAGGACAAGAAATTAGTTGGAAGTCTCATCTACTTGTGCAATAGCAGACCAGACATCTCTTATGTTGTTGGAGTAGTTAGCAGGTTCTCTAATAAGAATTTGAAATGATAGACTTGGGCTTAATGCATTATTGCTTAGGTCTTGAAGTTTGGCAGGAACCAGGTAAGATTTTCATCTCTCAACAAAAGTATGCAAGGCAGATATTGAAGGCATTTGACATGGAGGATTGTAAGGAAATTTCTACACCTATGGAGGTCAACATAAAATTATCTATTGAAGATACTTCACCTCTAGTGGATATTGGAAGATACAGGAAATCAGTTGGAAGTCTCATCTACTTGTGCAATAGCAGATGTTGTTGGAGTAGTTAGCAGGTTCTCTAATAAGCCTTGCCAAACTCATTGGAAGGCAAGCATGCCGATACTCAGGTATGTGAAAGGAACCACTAATTATGGTATTCTTTATGAAGAAGGATCATCTCTAGTTGGATATTGTGACTCAAATTGCGCAGGAGATATTGATCCAAGAAAATCAGTTTCTAGATATTGCTTTTTTTTAGGATCAGGGATTTTCTTTTGGATCAGTAAGAAGCAACCGACTGTAGCATTATCTTCTATTGAAGCTGAGTATAAAGTTGCATGTGTTGCAGCATGTGAAGCAGTATGGTTGACGAGGATCCTATGGCACAAAGGAATACAAGGACAGGAGGCTACAGAGTTGAAGTGTGACAACCAAAGTTGCATGGCCATCGCCAAAAATCCTGTTTTCCATGACGTACCAAGCACATAGAAATCCAGTATCACTATGTGCGTGAGTTGATTGATGACGGGGTTGTGGAGATAACCTATTGCCCTACTGAAGAAAATGGCGTAGACATCTTCACCAAGGCTCTTGGGAGAGAGCAACTTCTTTGACATTTGCCAAAGCTTGGGATTGGACCAAGGAGGTAGTTCACCATCGGGTGGACATTGAGGGGGGCTATTAGATATGCTCAATTATCCACCCTCATGTGACCACAAATGATCCATGGTCCTCTAAGTTGTAAGGCCCCCATTATGAGGAGAAGCCATTATCAGAGCCCGGACATTTGTGGAACCCTAACTTCCAAGTTAGATGAGGTCTATGTGTGACCATTGATGGTTGTAGATGATGTTTGTGAGCCTAGCCGTTAGGTTAGGTAGGGCATAAACTTCCAGGCCATTGGGTTGAAACTGAAACAGGGAAGAAGATGAAGAAATTCAGGACTGACGGTGGTGGTGAGTTCACATCAACAGAGCTTGAAGATCTCTGCAAGAGTAAGGGAATCAAGCATCAACTCACAGTGGCACATAGTTCTCAATAGAACGGTGTTGCAGAACATCGGAATCAAACCATCATGGACATGACAAGGTGCATGTTGAAAGGAAAGGGTCTGCCTAATCAGTTCTAGGTAGAGGCTGTCAACACTGCTGTCTACATCTTGAATCGAAGCTACACCAAGGCACTTGATGGAAAGACTCCACAAGAAGCCTACACTGGTAAAAAGCCTTCTATTTCCCATTTCAAAGTATTTGGAAGTGAATGTTATGTACATGTTCCAGATAGAGAGAGAAACAAGCTTCAACCAAAAAGCATCAAATGTATCTTCCTAGGGTATAGTGAAGATAAGAAGGCTTATAAGTTTTATGACCCTGAGGCTAAGAAGATCATGGCGAGCTATGATGTGGTGTTTAACGAGGAGCAGCCACATGCAATGGAGGAGGAAAAGAGAGCTTCCACTTTATCATACGGGCAATCCACTATGAACCTGGCCCAAGAGCTATCCCTTCTACACAAGAGAAGGAAGCATCATCTTCAGATGATGAGTCTGAAAGTCACCAACCTGCAGACACCCAAGTGGAAAAGCCATTGCCACATTGGGTGAGGCAGCTCTATGATTCTGCAAACCCCATCCCACAGTCACTAGAACATGTTGCAGATGGACCGAGGTGATCGCCCATATTGTAAACACAGCCTTGATGGCTGATCTCATTCAAGAAGAAGCAAAGGAACCAACCAATGTGGAAGAGGCACTCCATGATCCGAATTGGAGGGCTGCCTTGCAAACAGAATACAACAATATCATAAAGAATGGAACTTGGGAGCTAGTGGATCGACCCCCTAAGCGTAAAGTCATTGGCACCAAGTGGGTTTGGAAGCTAAAATACAAGGCTAATGGTACTCTAAAAAAATATAAAGCAAGACTTGTTGCACAGGGCTACTCACAAGTTGAAGGCATTGACTTTTGTGAATCAGTTGCCCCGACTGCAAGAATGACTACGATCCGAGTAGTACTAGCTGTGGCTGCACATAAGCATTGGCCAGTCTATCACATGGATGTTAAATCAGCGTTCCTCAATGGAGACCTCAAGGAGGAGTTATATGTGTCTCAGCCACCAGGGTTTGAGGCTCCCCATTCAGAGAACAAGGTATGTAAGCTGAAGAAGGCATTATATGGGCTAAAGCAAGCCCCTAGAGCATGGTACCAACGGATAGATAAGTATCTCTTGGATATGGGGTTCAAAAGATGTGCCTCTGATGCTAACTTGTATGTTCTAAAGAAAGGAGGGAAGACAATTGTGCCTGTACTCTATGTAGATGACCTTGTGATTACAGGAAATGATGATGCTCTTCTTCAACAAACAAAAGATGCCCTGAGTTCAGAATTTGAAATGACAGACTTGGGCTTAATGCATTATTGCTTAGGTCTTGAAGTTTGGCAGGAACCAGGGAAGATTTTCATCCCTCAACAAAAGTATGCAAGGCAGACATTGAAGGCATTTGACATGGAGGATTGCAAGGAAATTTCTACACTTATGGAGGTCAACACAAAAGTATCTATTGAAGATACTTCACCTCGAGTGGATATTGGAAGATGCAGCAAATTAGTTGGAAGTCTCATCTACTTGTGCAATAGCCATCTAAGCTCCACAGTGGGAGCGCACGGGTGGACAGCACCATCATTGTAAGTGTATTATGCTTGGCAATCTGAGAATTTGAGTTCTCTATCTCTCGGTCTCCGTCTATCTTTGTCTGCGTTTTTCTCTCAACTCTGTCTACAGGTCTATTCCGCTGTGCTGTTATTTTCTTATAGCGTTTGTGAAGCTTCCCCTTGTTTTGTAGCTTCTCTTTTGCTTTGGTTTAACTCCAACTCTGTTGATGAAGCTTCAACACCAAGGTTTCTCTGATACCAACTGTGGAGAATGAGTTCTCCTATGCACAACGAATATGTGTAGTGAACCCTTGTATGTCCAGCACTTGGACAAACAGTTGCACCTAAGATAGCTTGCTGCTCTCAATAAAAAACTCATATGGACCTATGCCTTTAGTCAATCAAAGTAGACAAAGAGAACTTTATAATCAGCTATAAATAACTTAATTTGGACATGTTTTGATTAGGAAACACAACTAATAAAGATGAACTACTTGTCCACACAAGTATGCTGAAGAATTGAACTTCACTCTCGAATTGATAACTCCCTGAATATATACTCTTTGAGGAAGATATTTGAGATAGAGAAAGTGCACACAAATAGATTTCCAATAAGCTTAAAATAAAGTAATTTGGATGAGTCTTGGTTAGAAAACTCAACTCACCAAAATAGACCACCTACGCATACAAGTATACTGAAACATGGGACTTCACTCTCTGATAGATATCTCACAGAATATAAATCTTCTGAATGACATATTTGGGAAAAATAAAGTACATGCAAAGAGCTTTACAACAAGCTAGAAATCAAAAAATTTGGATATGTTTTGGTTGGGAAACTTAGCCAACCAAAATAGACTACCTGTCTACAGAGGTATGCTAAAAAACTAGACTTCACTCTTTGACTGGTATCTCACAGAATATATAAGCTTTGACGGAGATATTTGAGAGATAGAGAAAGTGCACAAGATAAGCTTTGCAATGAGTGTTTAAACTCAAGAATGATTACATATACACAGAGATATGAGCTTCACAATAGAGTTGTGTACAAAATTACGTGCAGCTAGAAGGAGTCTATGGGAAGACAAAATGACAAAATGATCAGATCTAACTATTGGGAGCTCTTGCCTCTTTCTCTCCTTATTTAAAACGTGCTCCCACTCCACTTTTATAACCAATGAGCATGTGAAGAAGTTTGTGCCTCCTTCTTAACTCACCACTTTCATTTGATTGCCCACTACATTCCACTTACTACAAGGCAGATATTGTATGTTTTACTCATCATGCATTTTGTTGATATATTTAGGTAGTGATGTGTGTGAACACACTAGGACCGCCGGGGCACTTTTTTCCCTCTTTAGGAGGATTTTTTCCCTCGGCTTGTATATACGCCTATTGCCCTAATGGGCGACTTATCTTTGTACATTCTCTAGTAATACAGTCAGTATTGTGTGTTTGTGCTCCAAGCTTCTTCTTCTTCCTTGTGCTGTTCGCGTGCTTCCGCAGATGTTTAACTCCAACAATCGGTATCAGAGTAGGTCGTCGCTTCATCTAGGGCACCGTCGACACTCCTCCATTTGCAGTCTCAGAATCGTACAAATTTTGGTGAGCATACTCAGGGTGTTTTCGAGATCAAAACAGCTTTGCTGTGTGGTGCCGAAATCGGGATCTGAGCTCGTTTCGGCCTCCGAAGGCACTATCGGAGCGCTTGTGCAGGCTATTTCATCTTTTTGTGCCAAAGGTATATACTAGTTTTTGCTCGCCAGTTTAAGCGTCTCGAAGTCTGCTACAGGTCTAGCAGACCTTGTCTGGGTAGTTCTGTTCAACTTTTTGAGATATAGTCAATTTTCTGCATCAAGGTATTTCAGTCACCGACCATGGCTGAAAGCAGTGATGTATTCCGTATGTTGGCTGTTGAGGATAAGTTGGATGGTACCAACTACCCATTATGGGCTTATATGATGCGACATGTATTGGTTGCAAAAGGATTATGGAACATTGTGCAGGGTGTTGAACGACGTCCTGTTACACCTGTAACAACAGGTACTACAAATACAGGTGTTGGAGCTGATGAAGATGGTGTCGAAGATGATATTGTGCACATTCCTGTTCGTGCTGTTGTTTGTGCTGCACCTACTGCAGAGCAGATTCGTTGGGATGGCAGAGATGCCCATGCATATGCATTGATAGCTTTGTCTGTCAAACATGCCATTATTCCTCATATTCGCTCTTGCAGAACAGCTAAGGATGCTTGGGATACACTTACCACATTGTACCAAGCTAGGAATGAGGCTCGTGTTGCTTACCTCCAAAAACAGTTGGAGAGTGAGCACATGAATGAAGATGATTTTATGGACAGTTTCCTAACAAAGATCAAAGACTTGAAGGAATAGTTGATTTCTGCTGATGAGGTTATACCAGATAGCTCACTTGTGCAGACCGTTCTGAATGGTTTTCCTGATTCATATCAGAGTTTTGCTTCTGCTCTTCAGTTGATGATGAAAGGCAATCCAAATGCCTTATCATTTGAGGAGTTAGTCTCTGTTCTGTTGCAAGAAGATCAGTCCAGGCAAAACAGGTCCATTATGCGAGTTGCAGATCAAGCTTTCCTGGCTAGTCAGAAGGGCAAAGGAAAATGGAGCTCTTCTACTAGTAAGCAGACATCTTTAAATGTTGCACATTCGAAGAACCAGGATAAAGATGAGAAGAAATCAAAAAAGCAGAAATTGTTTTGCAAGTATTGTAAAGGGAATGATCATATCATAAAGAACTGTCCAAAACTGGCTGCAAAAGAGGCAAAGAAAAAGGAGGCTGGAATGGTTGTTGTAGAAGCCTCTACACCAAAAGCAGAGTCTGCAAATCTTGGGCAGGAAGAAGAATGGGCATTTACTACTGTCTACAGTTTTGACCCATCTTCTCATGAGCAGTGCATGTCTGCAGTAGACTCAGATGTTTGGTATTTTGACAGTGGGGCAACCAAACATATGACCTCGAAGCGCAGTTTCTTCTCTTGACTTGAGCTTGACCCTACAGGGAATACTGTTACATGTGCCAACAACTCCTCTTATCCTGTTATGGGAGTTGGTAAGATGCATTATTTGTGCCAGGGATAAAAAAGAACCTGTTATCAGTTTCTGCATTAGCCAAGATTGGCTTGGTTGTGAAATTTCTTGATGACAGGTGTATAGTTCATGATCTGTCAAATGGCGATGTGATTATTGCTTCTGGCATTTTAAGTCATGGGCTATATAAGCTCATAGACTATGAAAGATCTGAAAATGATTTGGCATGTGCAGTAAATGATTCTCAGGCTATGTCAGATGCAAAGCTTTGGCATGCACCCTTTGGTCATCTAAATTTTGCTAGTTTGCTACGCCTGTAGAAATCTGAAATGGTGTCCTCTTTGCCCAAACTTGAGGCACCTGGAAAACATGTTTGTGAAGGCTGTATTTTGGGAAAAATGCAGTGTTCCTCCTTTCCAAATGATGGTTCAGTTCGGGCTACACAGAAATTGCAGCTTGTACATAGTGATGTCTGTGGTCCTATGCAGACACCCTCTTTTGGGAATTACCTTTACTTCGTGACTTTCATTGATGATTTTTCCAGGCATGCATGGGTATATCCACTCAAAGCAAAGTCCGAAGTGTTCATGTGCTTTAAACAGTTTCTGGTTTTGGCTGAAAATCTGTCAGCATGTAAAATGGGCACCCTTCGTTCTGATCGAGGGGGGGAATATATGTCTTCTTATTTTAAAGCATTTCTGGCTGAACGTGGGATAAAACACCAGTGTACAGTGCCGTATACACCTCAACAGAATGGAGTTGTTGAACGAAAGAACAGGTCACTCATGGAGATGGCGAGATGCATGGTCAAGAGTCAGGCTTTACCACATAGTTTCTGGCTTGAGGCTGTCATGTGTGCAGCATATGTACTGAACAGGTGTCCCACTAAAGCGCTCCAGTCTATCACTCCATATGAGGCTTGGCATGACCGCAAGCCATCTGTTGCTCATCTGCATGTTTTTGGTTGTTTGGCATATGCATTAGTGCTTGAACAACATCGCAGAAAATTGGATGATAAGGCAGTAAAATGTATTTTTGTTGGGTACAGTTCTGAAAGTAAAGGCTATCGTCTGTATCATCCATAGACTAAATGCATTCTGGTTAGGCGTGATGTTGTCTTTGTGGAAGATGCTATTCAACCATTGCTTTCATGTACTAAGGAGACATCTGTTAGCTCCAAAGACATGTATGATACGTTGATGCCTCTTTTTACAGGTGGACAATCTAGTGCTGGTCCTAATGAGGCACCTTCTCAACCTTTGCAGGTTTCATATGATGATGCAGATCATTCTATTTTCTGATGCAGATTTACATGATGCACTTGCTGATGAGAGAGCTGATATTGAGCAGGCAAAAACTATGCTGAAATGGCTGGTGCAGACTTTGCGTGACAGCAAATTAGATGCACCTTTGTCATATCATACTCGTTCAGGCTCTCATAGTGCCTCCTTTGCATCAGATTGCTATGCTATGGCTGCGTCTAGTCTCTGTGATGAGAATGAGCCTGTTTCTTTTGATGAAGCACAGAATTCAGAAAATGGGATGGCTGCCATGCAATCTGAATATGATGCTATAATGAAGAATGGTACATGGTCTTTATGTGACTTGCCTCCTAGCAAGAAGGCCATTGGCACTAAGTGGGTATACAAGCTGAAGCGTAAACCTGATGGTACAATTGACATGTATAAGGCTAGGCTTGTTGCAAAGGGTTATGCGCAAGAAAGAGGCATTGATTTTTATGAGACCTTTGCACCTACATGTCATATGACTACTGTTCGGAGCATTTGTGCACTTGCAGCCCATCATGGTTGGAATGTACATCAGTTGGACATTAAAACAGCATTTCTGAATGGTGACTTGCATGAAGAAGTGTATGTTTTTCAGCCCCGTGGCTTTGTGCAGAAAGGGCATGAAAACCAGGTGTGTAGGTTAAAGAAGGCATTATATGGTTTAAAGAAAGCACCACGTGCTTGGTATGAGAAGATACATGCCTATCTGGTTGCATATGGTTTTGTGAACAGTCCAACTGAAAGCACCTTATATGTTAAGCGTGCTAATGATGTGCTTCTGATCATTGTTGTCTATGTTGATGACATGCTGCTCACTGGTCCTATTGAGAAGCATATTGTTGATTTCAAGGCTGATTTGCATGCCTCATTTGAGATGTCTGATTTGGGGCATTTGCATCACTATTTGGGAATTCAGTTTATGCAAGTTGATGGTGGAATGGATCTGTGTCAAACGAAATATATTGACACATTATTGCAGCGTTTTGGCCTTGAAGACTGTAAGCCTATTGCCACTCCTATGGAGACAGGTTTACGATTGAGTCTTCATGATGCTGGAGATGCATTTGATGTTGTTCTTTATCAGCAGGTTGTTGGATGCTTGATTTACTTATGCATTACTCGGCGAGATATTCAGTTTGTTGTCTCATAGATGAGCAGGTTTATGCATTGCCCAAGACTCATGCATTGGAAGGTGGTTGAGCGCATCTTTCGCTACTTGAGTGGTACTCGGCTACTTGGGTTGTTTTATCCCAAGGGGGGATCACTACCGCCAGATTTGCATGCTTTTTCTGACTCAAATTGGGCTGGTTGCTATGACACTCGTGTGTCCACCAGTGGTTTTTGTTTTATGCTTGGTAGCTCATGTATATCTTGGTTGAGCAAGAAGCAGCCTACTGTGGCCACTTCCAGTTGTGAGGCTGATTATAGGGCAGCTTTCACAACGACTGTTGAGTGTGTGTGGCTCAGATGCCTTATGGCTGATTTGGGTGTTGGTCAGTCTTCTGCCACCACCATCTTCACTGACAGTCAGAGCGCATTGGCAGTTGCGAGGAACCCTGTGTTCCATGCTCGCACTAAGCACATTGAGGTGCATTATCACTATGTCAGGGAGAGGTTCTCTGCTGGGGAGATCAGCTTGGCATATGTGCCCACGCAGGAGAACATTGCAGACCTTTTCACGAAGGCTCTACCTAGGGAAAAGTTTGAAGCTTTCTACAAAGCTTTGGGCTTACTTCCTTTTGGCTTGGCACTTCCTTATACATGAGTGCAAGCTCCTTGTTCACCGCATCACTCCCAGGGGGGATTTGTTGATATATTTAGGTAGTGATGTGTGTGAACACACTAGGACCACCGGGGCACTTTTTTCCCTCTTTAGGAGGTTTTTTTCCCCCGGCTTGTATATACGCCTATTGCCCTAATGGGCGACTTATCTTTGTACAGTCTCTAGTAATACAGTCAGTATTGTGTGTTTGTGCTCCAAGCTTCTTCTTCTTCCTTGTGTTGTTCGCGTGCTTCCGCAGACGTCTAACTCCAACACATTTTGACTAGACTTTTTTTTTCTTCTTTTTTTTTTTTCTCTTCTTTTCCTTTATCTTTATATTTGGTAAATTCATCCAAGTATAGCTCATGTGAAAATGAGCTTGTACATTTATCTTCAATAGCTACCAAGCATGAAGCAAAAACCACTGGTGGACACACAAGTGTCATAGCAAGCAGCGTAGTCAGAGTAAAAAAAAGCACGCAATTTTGGCGGTAGTGATCATCCCCTTGGGATAAAAAAAACCCAAGTATCCCGGTACCATGCAAGTAGCAAAAGGTGCGCTTAATCGCCTGCCAATGATTGACACATGAGAAATGCATAAACCTGCTCATCTGTAAGACAACAAGCTGAATATCAGGCTTACTTATGCATAAGTAAATCAAGCATCCAATAGTCTGCTGGTAGAGAACAACATCAAATGCATCTTGAGCATCATGAAGACTCAACCATAAACATGTTTCCATATGAATGGCAATAGCTTTGCAATCTTCAAGGCTAAATCACTGCAATAATGTGTCAATATATTTTGTTTTACAAAAAGATATTCTACCATCAACTTGCATAAATTAAATGTGCAAATAATGATGCAAATACCCCAAATCTAATATCTCAAATGAGGCATGCAAATCAGCCTTAAAAATCAGCAATATGTTTTTCATTAGGACTAGTGAGCAGCATGTCATCAAAATAGACAACAATGATCAGAAGCACATCATTTGCATGCTTAACATATAAGGTGATCTCAATTGGATTGTTCTCAAAACCATGTGCAATCAAGTAGGCATGTATCTTTTCATACCAAGCACATGGTGCTTTCTTCAAACCATATAATGTCTTTCAACCTCCACACTTTGTTTTCATGCCCTTTATCTACAAAACCACGGGGCTGAAAAACATGCACTTCTTCATCCATGTCACCATTTGGGAATGCAATTTTAATGTCAAACTCATGTACATTCCAACCTTGATGAGCTACAAGTACACAAATTGCCTCATTTGGACCAACACTAGATTGTCCACCTGTAAAAAGAGGAAGCAAAGTGTCATACATATCTTTGGAGCTAGCTGATGTCTCCTTAGTACATGAAAATAATGGGTGAATTACATCTTCCACACAAACAACATTACGGCTAACCAAATTTTGTTTAGTTTGTGGATAATACAGATGATAGCCTTTGCTTTCAAAATTGTACCCAATGAAAATACATTTCACGATTTATCATCCAATTTCCTACGTTATTCTTCAGGCACTAATGTATATGCAAGACAACCAAAGACACGTAGATGAGCAACAAATGGCTTGTGACCATGCCAAGTCCTCATATGGAGTGATTGACTGCAAAGCTTTAGTGGGAAATGTGTTAAGTACATATCCTGCACACATAATTGCCTCAAGCCAAAATTTATGTGGTAAAGCTTGACTCTTGATCATGCACCTCGCTATCTCCATGAGTCACCTATTCTTCCTTTCAGAAACTCCATTCTATTGAGGTGTATATGGCACTATACACCAATGTTTTATCCCATGTTCAACCAGAAATGCATTAAAATTAGAAGACATATATTCCCCTCCTCAATCAGAATGGAGGGTGCCCATTGTACATGATGATAGATTTTCAGCCAAAACTAGAAACTATTTGAAGCATATAAACACTTCGCACTTTGGTTTCAATGGATATAACCATGCATGTCTGGAAAAATCATCAATGAAAAATCTTTTGGAATAAGGAACACTGCATTTTGCCCAAAATACAACCTTCAAAGAAATGTTTACTAGGTGCCTCAAGTTTGGGCAAAGAGGACACCATTTCATATTTCTACAGGCATAACAAACTAGAGAAATTTAGATGACCGAAGGGTGCATGCCAAAGCTTCACATCTGACATAGCCTGAGAATCTTGAACTGCACATACTAAATCATTCACGAATTTTGCATAATCTATGAGCTTATATAGCCCACGATGTAAAATGACCAAAGCAATAATGACATCGTTGTTTGATAGATTATGAACTCTACATCTGTCATCCACAAATGTCACAACCAAGCCAATCTTGGCTAATGCTAAAGCTCATAATAGATTTTTCTTGATCCCTAGCACAAATAAAGCATCCGACAATGTAAGAGAACTACCATCAATGGTAGTCAAAATGATCTTACCAACTCCCATGACATGATGAGAGGAGTTGTTGGTGCATGTGATAGTATTTCTTGTAGGGAAGGTGCAAGTGAAGTGAAGAAATTGTGCTGCGAGGTAATATGTTTGGTTGCTCCACAATCAAAGTACCAAACATCTGAGTCTACTGCAGCCATACATTGATCATGAGAAGATGGGCCGTAACTGGAAACATTAGTAAATGCCCATTCTTCATTCTACACAAGATTAACAAACTCTGTTTTGGGTGTAGAGGCCTCTACAACAACCATTCGAGCCTCTTTCTTCTTTGCCTTTTTTCTAGTAGTTTTGGATAACTTTTTATGACATGATCATTTCCTTTACAGTATTTGCAAAACAATTTCTACTTTTTTGTTTTCTTCTCGTGTTTGCCATCCTTCTTTGATTGCACAAAATTAGTAGATTTCTGCTTACTAGTAGATGAGCTCCATTTACCTTTGCCCTTCTGACTAGCCAAGAAACCTTGATTTGAAACTGCATAATGGACTTGTTTTGCCTAGATTGATCTTCGTGCAACAGAACAGAGACTAACTCAAATGTTAATGCATTTGGATCGCCTTTCATCATCAATCAAAGAGTAGAAGCAAAACTCTAATATGAATCTAGAAGATTATTGAGAACAGTTTACACAAGTGAACTTTTTGGCAAGACTTCATTAGGAAAAATCAACTGCTCCCTTAAATCTTTGATCTTTGTCAAAAAAGTGTCCATGGAATCTTCTTCATTCATGTGCTCACTCTGCAACTGTTTTTGGATATAAGCAACACAAGCCTCATTCATTGCCTGTTATAAGGTGGTAAGTGTATCCCAAGCATCCTTTTGTGTTTTGCAAGAGTGAATGTGAGGAGTAATGGCATGCTTGATAGATAAAGCTATCGATGCATGTGCCTGAGCATCTTTGCCATCCCAACAAAGTTTCTCTACAAAAAATGCAATAGGAACCGATGCATGAACAAGAACTTGAAGAACATAATCTTCAACACCATCCGCATCACCTTCAATAATTATATTTGCAGGTGTAGTAGAATGTTTTTCAGCACCCTGCACAATATTCCACAATCCTTTTGCAAACAATACATGACACATCATATGTAACCATAATAAGCCTTGGACAAATCGTGTTATATGGTGTAAGCTAATACAATGCCATAACCTATCAAGAGCTACAACTGCAATTTAATTGAGATCACATATATATTTTTTAAACATTTACGTCTCCATTTCTTTTGAGGGAGAAAAAATTAAACCAAATGTATGCATCCCTCTAGCCAAAATAATATAATAGGAATGGCCCAACATCCTCGATCTACCTAGTATAAGTCTTGTCAACAAGAGGAAGTTTGTTCCAAAGGAATTTGGCCAACAACCCATGAGGAGAGTTGAGGTGGGCCTTTGAAGGAAGAAAGTAGGAACACTGATACACCTACACCAGTGAGGGATTGATGTAGTGGTTCTGTACAAATCTCCGATGAAGCAATGAGGCGTAAGCAATTTTCCAAACAACTAGCTTGTCCCTGAACTTGTCAAGAATCCATTGCCACTTTTGGGCGAAGAGATATGAAAACCCATTGGGATGATGTCAAGAAAATGAAAGGTTTTACCCTCCTTGATTTGGACATCCTTCCTCCAACAATTAGGTGGCAATGTGGTTGTTGAAGGCTTTGACAAACGTCTTGCTGAGGTTGATTTTGGAACTATTGACACAACAAAGAAGATAGACTCAGCCCGACCTGGGAGCGGGGATAGAAGTCGGAGGGGAGAGAGAGAGAGAGAGAGAGAGAGAGAGAGAGAGAGAGAGAGAGAGAATGCAAGTATAGTCTTGATTACTTTAGTAGAAAAAGAAATCTTGAAGAGTAAGCTTCTTGAAATGTGACATCTACCAATCAAGTGGCTTTTAAAATATCAGGCCATTGATTATGCAACCAGGTCAACTTGGAGCTATGAATGAGTTCCTAAGGTCAAAGAATACCTTTCGGCCCAAAAAGGCATGCCTTTTAGAACCCGATACTAGCTTGTTGAGCCCTTTCCACTTGTCAGACGAGGACTCGACCATTTTGAAATCATCAAACATAAGAATTTCGCCACTAACACTAGCCAATTGAGATCAAACAAAGGCCTCACAGAAAAAGAGTTTAGAGCATCAAAAGAGATGATGGTGCAACCGATAACTTGCCCAAGAGATCCGTATACAAGAGCCACCACATCAATGAGGAAAGTTCATCACATACCAAAAGAACTTCTTGCTCAAAGTAAGGCTTGATTCCAAAGTAAGATAATGAGATTCCAAAGCAAGGCTTGATTACAGACATTGACTTGCTAAAGATGAATGATTTGGGGAGAATGAGGTAGATCCCTAAGAAAACACGAATCGCACACGATCCTTTGACAAGCTACTAAAGCCTTTACAATCAAAAGAACATAGTTCAAGGGATGGCATAGTACATCCTTAAGAAGGTTTAGCCCTGAATGCCTTCTTGAAGAATTTGCCCTCAAACTCAGAGGACTTGAAAGAATCAAAAAGCATTCGATCCTTTTGTTTGGTGACTATATCCATGATAAAATCTTCTTTGCACACCAATTCTAAAGGAGGGAGAGATTGCTCAACATCCATAGGTTGTGTGTTAGATTTAGCAAGAACTGAGGTAGTATCTTAGGCATCTTCATACTTCTCCACTTGGCAATCAATCGTTAGATAAGTCCGCATCCAATTTGTTCACTAGGCATGCAAACTGATTAGAGGGGGACCACCACAATAGATGGTTGAGGCAAGTGGAGTTGTCAATGTTTGGGCATAATCTTGCTAAACCCCTCCTCACATATCAACCATCGACAAGTTTGGAGGGGCAACTATTTTGCATGTCTAAGCATATTTTCTATCTCTTCCAAGAAAACCTTTATAGATTGCATTAGTTGGTGGAATCCTATTATATAAGGGGTCTTGGTTGAAACCTCTACATCAATATGGATTGAATATGTCCATTCAAATAATGCTTGACACTATTATATACAAAATCCACTATAGGTCCATCCTAATTACTTTCCTACTCATTCACATATAATCCAAAATCTTAAAGGATTTGGTTTACAATTTTTGTTTGCCGTGGATTCTTGTTTGGGATATAAACTTTTGAAGATATCCATCCAAATGTGGCCATCTTAATATCATGATCTAAAACAATGTCTTAAAAGTAGACCATAAAGTCACGATAGGCTCTCAAGAAAGATGCTAGGGACTTCTAAGCTCTCCACTATGGTACTTCTTGTAATAAATGTAGTGAACTATTTTGATGGTGATGCACCACAGTGCGCTCTCCTTCTTGAGAGCTCCACGATGATATCCTTGGAGTAGAAAATTGAGCTCCCATTGCGGCACACAGTACTCTGCATAGAGGTTGTAGAATCCACAGAAAAACACAGTACACAGGGAGCACGAACCCAGACTTCTTAGGTGTTACAAATGCGGTCGAACTTAAAGTCATGACTGGCATAATCAACTACCACACACTCTCCTGAAGTCACTACCTGACCTGCATCATGTGCATATCTCTGACGCCATCATCGCATCCACCTAAAGCAACATCGTCGAATATGGCCCTTATGACCACAATGCCAACATCGAAGCTGTCAATGTGATCTATGTCTCACATGAGTCAATGGACTCGCATACATATCATGTCGTCTCTGCCATAATGCACTACTCGTCTCCTCATACATAACAGACTCATATATAGAATCCACAAGCTATAATCGGATCGTGGAGCTGGCCAATGCATCCATATCCATCCATACATGGTCGGGCATATCACAAGGCCTCTATGCATCTCTATGCACATACATGTGTAACCCTGCACAAACCAATGTATGCCATATTTGAGCTTTCCATCCCAAAAAGTGAGTGCCATCAAACGGAGAAGAAATCATGCTGGCAATCCAAGAGACTAACAATGTAATAAGAGGCTAGAAATAATACTCTATTACCAATAGGATCACACCTTCATATCCATATGCATAACTCACATCATAAATATCTCGCTGGAGAAGAAACCATGTGAACAACCTATCACATAACCATGCATCTATCATGCATATAAAACCATGAGCATAAACCTGCTCGCCAAGTCTCCAAAGTGACTAAGTAGATGTGAAAGAATCCTAGAAAAAAATTGACAGAGTATCCCCTATAAACTGAGCAATCAAACAAGATAACCAATAGCAAAAGAACAATGAGTAATCTGTCACCACCTATCACTGATCCAACCAAAACATAATGGCAACTGCATATGCCAAAAGACTAATGGCAATACATGCCAATACAATGGAAATACATCTCCCACTCAAGAATGGATCCTGCAAGATGGTCCAACCTGTCACAAATAACTTGTGACCAAGTCCAAGTGAATGGAGATAAGCAAGGATCCAAAGCTATCACACAAGCTTCAAGATCCATTAGAGCTCTCTTCTAGCATAAAAGCTGACGAAATTTTGACAGCATCTCCTCTGTAAAATGGACTCTAGAACCAAAATAACCATGTGGTAATCACCATCCACAATATCAAATCAACAAACATTTTCTAATAGAATACCAAATCAAGGTGAGAAACAAGTGCGCAATTGAGGCTCCAATCTGGATCATGTACTTGCAAAGAAAACAAAAGATACAAGTACCAACCAAGATCTAGAACCAAGTCTCACAAAAGTATGAGCAACCGACAAGTAAATCCATAACCAAGTGGCATAAGCAAGATATCGACCACAATGCCACTATACATCCATGATCGAACTCATGATGACATAAACCTCAAAAAAAGTATATCACAATGTCATGTTATGTGTCAAACACATGACAAGATCATGCTCTACTCTCATATGGAGGAGCTACCACAGTGATCATACATGTGCAATGCCTTGAAGCTCTGAAAATAAGAGCTTGCACACTAAAAAATCTCGCTCGAAGAAGTTCCAAACCAAAATGAAACTCCAAAAGCAACTAGGGTTGTTTTGGTGAAAATATGTTGCTCTGTGTTTTGCTTTTTCAGAGGTAATAACCTCTGAGTCTAAACTTTTGATCATCAGCAAAATTCAAGAACTTTTTCTTTGCTATGTAACGAGATAAAGAACACCTCAATCGGAGGTGTGTAGCTCAAGATATGCACAAAACCAGCACTTGCTATCAATTTCACTTTCACCTGCAACACTGTTGCTCTGTATTTTGCAGTTTCGGTGACCTTGCACTTCATCTACAAAGTTGTAGAGGCTATTTCAAGCTACGCATACCAAGTTGAACCATCTTATTCCAATTTGCAAAACTCAACTTATAGCCAAAACAATGACTTGCTATCCAAGTGATTGTAGATTCATCTTCTACATCAGTCTACATTTTTTGAATTTTCGACAGTCTAAAACTCCAAATCAGCTTCTGCCCACCTTTCAAATTGTAGCCCTCTATCCTAACTATGCATAGAACTTTAAAACTCATCAATCCGAGCTTGCTAGCTCGAGTTATAGTTGAAATACTGAACTTCTATTGAGAGATGCCGACCTGCACTTTCACCTCTTGTGATCTAAGCTTCCATTGAAGCTTCTTGCACACTAGCCTTCAACATGCTCTGATACCAATGAAGAGCTTTGGTGTGCAGAACAAAAGGAGCAAGGAGGAGATTGAGAGACAGATAAAAGAAGAGAGACGGGCGGACATGAATGGGAGCCTCGAAACCCACATAATGATCTCTCTTGAGGCAATGCTATATATATGATGTGTATATATGAATATAGGGGTAAGGCCACATGACCTTTACATCCCCAATATACAAACTATACGTCCCACCTGATTGGCATGTTACATAGTATACAGGTAACTCTGTAAGATCATGAATCAAGTAACCCCCATCAAGTGACAATAGTGTCGAAAGCTATCCTGTGGTAGAGCTTTAGTTAAAGCATCTGCAACATTATCTCAAGTGTGAATCTTCTCAAGAATAATGTGTTAAGTGGCTAAGAAATCTCTAATGAAGTGATGCCTCACCTCAATGTGCTTGGGCTTTGCATAATAGACTGGATTCTTAGCTAAAGCAATGGCACTCTGACTATCACTGAGCAAACGGGGTACATATTGAGATAAACCCATATCACAAGCAAGATGAGAAAAGCCACAATGCTTTCTTACATGCCTCACTTGCTGCAAGATACTCTCCTTCTGTGGTGGAAACAAATGTATGTTCTTGAAGACGAGATCTCCAAGAGATAGCACCTCCAACAAAATGAAAAATGTACCCTGATGTAGACTTACGATTGTCTACACAATCAGCATAATCAGAATCTGTGTAACCAATAATGGATGCTTTTCCTCTACCTAAGCATAGACACTTGTCCTTAGTGCCACTCAGATATCTCAAAATCATCTTGACCGCTTCCCAATGTTGCTTTCCAAGGTTAGACATATATTTGCTCACAAATCCCAGTGCAAATGTAATGTCTGGTCTCATAGCTACCATAGCATACATGGGACTATACCAACAACAGACTGATAAGGAATTTTGGTCATGAATTCCTTTTCCTCATCAGATTTGGGGCAATCATCCTTGATCAATTTCACATATGTGGGTAAAGGTGTACTCAATGCCTTTCCATCGTGCATATTGAATCTGTGAAACTTTGGATATGTACTCACTTTGGGACAAGTATATGCATCTTTTACTCCTATCATGAGTAATGCGCATGCTAAGAATATGTTTGGCATCCCCAAATCCTTCATATAAAATGTCTGACTCAACTTCTTTTTCATAATTGACAAGACATAAGAGGACTTCCCAGCAATCAACATATCATCGACATAAAGTATCAAACATATCAAGCTTCCATCTGAGCATCTCTTTTTGTAGAGACAATGATCCTCATTGCTTCAACAATAGCCTTGAGACTTCATAAAAGCATCAAAATTTTGGTACCATTGTCTAGGGGACTGTTTAAGTCCATATAAGCTCTTCTTGAGCTTACAAACTAGAATTTCTTTGCCAGAAACTACATAACCCTCTGGTTGTTCCATATAGATCTCATATATAAGATCTCCATGCAAGAAAGCAATTTTCACATCCATTTGGACTAGCTCTAAGTCCTCCATTGCAATGAATCCAAGCAACATGTGCAGGATAGTCATCTTGACCATTGGAGAGAAGATTTCCTCAAAATCAACACCATGTTGTTGCTTAAAACCCTTTGCAACAAGTCGTGCTTTATACTTGGAGAAGCACTAACTGATGTGAATTTAAGTTTATATACCCATTTACATGGTAAAACTTTCCTTCCCTTTGGCCAAGGTACTAAATCCCAAGTACCATTCTTGCGAATAGAATCCAACTCACTCTTCACGGCATGCTCCCAGTTGACATGATCTATTGTCTACATAGCCTCTTTGTAGCAAGAAGGCTCACCAACATCTGTTAGCATAACAAAACCCAAACCTGGAATATATCTATCACGTGGATGTGAGACACATGTAGAGCGTATCAATGGTTGTTGAGCATGAACATTTGCAGACTGATCTGATCGGACATTCTCTTGAACATCCTTATGTGCAACATTTTTATGCATGCTAACTGAAGGAGTAGTATCCTCAAACACTCTTCTCACTTCAACCTCCTTAATGGTTTGTTTATGCATCTTAGACTCATTGAAAATGACATCACTACTTTTGATCACTGATCATGTTTTAGGATCCCATAAACGATATCCAAATTGTCCTTCTCAACCATATCCAAGAAAAATGAATTTCTTTGACTTATGGTCCAACTTTTTTCTAAGAATCTTGGATATATAAACATATGTTTCACACCCAAAAACTCGAAGATGATCGTAATATGGAGGCTTGCTTGTCCATAACTTTTGTGCCACTTTCAGACCTTTGGCAATACTAGGTGAAAGGTTAATCACATGAGTTGCACTCAATACTGCTTCAGCCCTAAAGCCTTGTGAGAGGTTTGCATGATGCATCATATAAACCACTCTATCTTGAATAGTTCTATTAATCCTTTCAGCTACACCATTTTGTATTGGGGTATAAGGAGTTGTAAAATCTCTATGGATCCCACTAGAATGACAGAAAAGGTTGAATTCATGTGAGGTATACTCACCCCCATTATCTGAATGTAAATCCTTAAGCTTAGTTCCTTTTTCAGTCTCAAGTGAAGCAAGCCATTTTCTGAAAGTAGGGAATACCTCATCCTTTGCTTTGATAGGATATATCCAGACTTTTGTAGTAGCATCATCTACGAAAGTGACAGAATAAAGAGAACCACTTAATGATCTTGTGGGCATAGGACCACACACATCTGTATGAACGAGGTCTAAAGGCTGAGTTGAAGAGTCAATGTGCGTCTTGTGCACATTCTTAGTTTGCTTTCCATATTGACAATGCTCAAAAAATGAAAAATTAGAGAAATATAACATAGTAGCTAGAATGAGAAATATTTTCCATTCCACTACATGATATGTGGCCCAAATGGCCATGCCAAATACAATCCATAGGCTATTTAGTAACAGCTAACAAGTGTTCTTTGTGTGATACAAACAAAGGATAAAGTGAGCCAACTTTGCTTTCTTTTACAATAACCATATTGCCCTTTCATATACAAAAGGACTGGGCATAGAAGACCCCCTTGTAACTAAGTTCATCAAGTTGACCAACTGACATCAAACTGCGTGATAACTGAGATACATGACATACATTATGAGTAGCAAAACGTGAACCATCAATGAATTGCACAACCACATCTCTGATCCCCACAATGTCACACTCGTAAGAGTAACCAAGTCTCACGGTACAAAGAGACTTTGTTGCATAATTAGAGAACCATTCTCTGTGTTTTGTCACATGGAAAGAAACACTAGAATCTAACAGTCACGTGTGGGAAAGAGAATTAGCCATAAGAGCCTTAGTTGCCACAGTGCTATCAAGTGTCAACACATCAACATCATCAGAAATAGCATTCATTTCTTCAATCTTCATAGTTGAAGTAGATGGTGCAGGTAGCTGTTTAACATGCCCATCAACATTCTGTCCTTTACCTTTAGCATTCTTTAATGCATAATAGTCTTTCTTCATGTGTCCTTTCTTATGAAAATAATGACATTCAATATCCCTCTTCCTTGATTTACTTCTACTCTTATTTCATTGACCATTCTTTTCCTTATTCTTGCTCCTACCATGTTGTTGGTTCTTTCCTTGGTAAGAATCAGGAACATTATATGCATCTCCACTCTAAGTGCCAACCATAGATTCTCTACGAATCTCCTCACTCAAGAGTGCTTCGCATATGTCATCATAGATGAGTTTACCACTAGGTGCACTATTGTTAATAGCTATGTAAAATGTATCCCGTGATGATGGCAAGGTGCATAACAACAATACTGCTTTCATTTCATTATCCATATCCATTTTCTGAGCTTGTAACTAGGAGGATACATTATCAAACTCATTTAGATGAGGAGCAACACTATCTATGCCCTTTATGCGAAGGTCATATAATTTTCTCATCAGACACTCTTTGTTTGATGTCGTCTCTTTTTCATATGTATTGTATAACTTCTTCCAAAGCTCCTCTGCACTTTCATAGCATAATACTGTAAAGTAAACATTATCTGCGAGGTGCAAGCGAATTGTAGACCTGGACATCTCATCTAACTCATCCCAATCATCTTCATCCATGTTAGCAGGCTTCTTTGAAATTCCATTTACTGGCTTCCATTGCCTCCTTTGAATCAGCACATCTTTAATCTGATTCTTCCATAGAGCAAAGTTTGTGCCATCAAATTTTCGAATCTCAAAATGGTCTTTGCCTTGCAAGCTATAGCTCCTCCTCGGAACACTGGCACTAGAGCCTGATCCACCAGATGTGTCGGAGACCTCTGATGCCATGATGGTAGAGAATTGAATAGAATGATAATGGAGCTAGAAGAGTCCAAAAACCAATGAATAAGTGTATCAAGGAGTTAATCGACCACAGTATAGTTGACATTGCCAAAAATTGAGAAAAATTTTGCCAAAGTATCCTCTACAAAATGAGCATATGACTAGTGTCAAAATATCATAAAACGGCAAGTACTGACATATTTATCTGCATAGTGAATCACTGACTCGAGTGCATATAATCAGTTACCCAAAAGAAGCCAACTAGGTTTATCAAGCACCTATGAACAACTATCATACATCTCCTATGGTGAGGCTGGGTAAGTTTTCCACCTGCATCACCGAAGAGACCCCCACATCTAGGTGTCTCCCAGTTAAGAAAACCTCACAACGACCCTCTTTATCAAACGTAAGAGACCTTATGCAAAAAACATAACCGCTATATCAATGACCACATGGATGTACATAAGCGGTATCCATAGAAGCATACATGGTGTGTATGTGCTCAATATATGTAGTAAAATGACACTAAAATGCTGAGTGCACAGCCCAAACTAGCCAAAAAACACCTGCAATTGTCTGTCAACTCTGTTGTTTTAGGATCAAAAACTTGCATAAATTTGCAGCGGCCGCTCCCACCAAAACTGAAAACCTTTCAAGAAACTTATAGTTTTACGAGTATGGCTGAAAGAAAATCCCCAAAGGTAAATATTTATTTTCAAAGAAGTACAAAGAGCACTCTTCTTGATGTTCTCGGACTTGTGTGGAGAGAACTATGTGCAAAACTACTCCAAAATGGCTCCAAAAAACACCCCAAAAATGCTTCAAAAATAGGCTTTGAAAGCAAAGAATGAAGCTTTGAGGGACCAAAACATGTTCAAGGTAATATTAACCTTAGTCTTTCCCCTTCTTCAGACACCACAAGAGTGTAGCTTAGTGGAAAGAGATTGCCATGATTAAGCAAGGTCCCGAGGGAACAATATTGGGATGGGTGACCTCCGAGAAGTACAGTGGACCTCTATCTTCCTTGCTCGTTGAGGTTCTCCCTTGCGTGCAACCAACGGTGCCAATGGTGACTTCGGTGACTCAGATGTCAAGGTATGCCAAGGTCTATGCCTTGGTTTCCACCTTAGTCATAAGCCTTGGAGAAAGCCTTGGGCAGGTGCTTGCTTCGCTCACACAAAAGGAACAAACCTTTTGTAGTGAAATGCTCTGATACCACTGAAGTATTTCAATGGCGATGCACCACAGTACACTCTGCTTTAAATCCGCAGAAAAAGACACTACACAAGGAGCACAAACATAGACTTCTTAGGTGTTACAAATGCAGTCGAACTTATAGTATGTGGCTGACCAAGCCAATATATGTTTTATTAAAGAGCGTATATAAGAATGTCCGGAGGCCATTGGGACTTTCACATTGACACTAAGGGTAACACGTAGCCATATTGGTTAACCTATTCATGACTACACAAGCTAAGTTGTACCCCCTCCGAGTTTGGATTAGACTCCAATAAATTCCATGTAGATGCTCTTTGATTCCCCATCAGATCCAAACTCTCCAATAAATTCCATGTATATGCTCTTTGATTTCCCATCATAGATGTCGAAAGGATGGAATGAACCTCCTATAATTAACCTTTTAACTTTATTCACTTGGCATTTTTTGCATTTAAGTACATAATTTAGCATTCCTTCAGGAAGTATAGGCTAGTGAAAACCTCTTAACAAGATCATATGTCTTGTTAAGTATTGAGTGTCCTACATTAGGGTGTGAAGGCTCAATAAGATTGAAGTCTCATCTTCGTTTCTCTTGAGATACCATGCATGTAAGTGATTTCGCCACCACATTAAACTTTTCCATCCTATACTTAGGCTCATGGTCAAACACTTGAAGGGTCAGTGATGAACTGGCATGGCAAACTTTACAGCTTGTTTGATTAGAGAGTCACTTCATGTTCTCGTGATGAAACACAACCTTAAACTTGACACCGTACAAATACTGATATAAAATTTTTCAATCATGGAAAAATATATGCAAACCCTTCGAATGGAGTGAGTAATTCTATTGAGTAGGCTAGCTTTTTTCTTTCATAAGAAATTTTTTTACGTCATTAATTTTATAAACATTATCCTTAACATGAGCGAGCATGGAATGCCCCAACCAAACATCATGTCTGGCCTAGTGGTTTTATTCAATGTCCCAGTTCGTTGGCCTAGTGGTTGGGCCTCGCCTCTTGAGGCGGAGGCGAGGGTTCAACCCCTGGCAGCAACATGTAAGGGACATATGAATCTTGGAAAGTTGTTGTATGTGGCTGTTGGCCACCGTTTGTCCATCCCTGCGGAGTTGTGACCGTCGTTTAACCCAGTCTTGTAAACCCCTGTTCTTGTGGGATAAGGGGGTCCCAGGGTACTATGCCCTTCCTTGTACAGTAGCAATTTCAAAGTTAAAGTCCGGGGAATAGGCCTCGGCCAAACCTCCATTTAAAAAAAAAAAAAACACATGTAGCACATACCGTGGCCAAAATCCGCTGAACAGAAGCAATTTTTTGCGTTTCTCCATGAGGCATATACGAAGAAGACATGATTTACAGTTGAGTTCTCTCTCTAACGGAGGTACTACGTCTTTCTATCTCCGGGGAGGTATTGTATTTGTCTGCATACTTAGCTCTCCATCTCTGTGGATGTCGCTCACCTTTGTGATTAGCGGATGACTCTATCTCTTGCGATATTAGACTTCTTGCTCGCTACAAATCTGAGAGAGGAGGTGTCGCGTGGGAGCAAAACCATTGATTTTCTTTATATTTCCATGCTAACGTGCATAAATTTCACACCTACCACTTTCAGATTTGCACAAAGTAGTGCATAGACAGAGAGAGAGAGAGAGCAACAAAATCTTCGCATGTGTTCTGAGCATTATATCATTAGCTACAAATGATGCAAGCACTGTGAAGATCTTGTCCTGAGGCAAATATATCTCCATGGAAGGTCGGGAGGCCTCAGGTGATGCAATGGATGGATGATGTGGACAACACTATGATAGTGTGCTCTGCACAGTGCAAAGAGCTTGCGAAAAGAATCATTACAAACTTGTTTTTCATCTTCTGACTCACACATTGAATGGTGAGGATAATCGATTGAGAGCTCTCTAACTGAAGTTGCCTTGCTTGACAGGGTCATTGATGTGGGTAGGATGCAAGAGACCAATACAAGAGAAGATGTTGCCCATATATTGATTTGGAAATCAAGTTTGTCTCTATGTCCTTGAAACTCAATTTCACGGTCATAGATCATAGTTTCCTAGAATTTCTTATCATGTCCTTGCATCATGGACACTACAAATTGATGTGGAGACTTCTATTGAGGTAGCCTTAGCTTCTTCACTAGCGAGTAATTAAGGAAGTTATGGTGGTAGAGTCATTTACCATGACTCTCACCTTTTCTCCTCTTATGCTAGCATGGAGTTTGACTAAGTCATCTGGTCCGAATTGCTTTTGGACCCCATAGAATCAAACAAACAACACTGGTGCATACAATCCTCATGCAAGACCACTTTTTCCAAAATTTAATATTTTCAATGTTCAAAGTATGGCCTAGATGGGCTCCTGCCCTCTCTTTTCCTTTTTGCTCACTTGTGGCTCTATGTTGCACCTAGTAGTACAATTTTTACTTCAATGTCCTCGATTCAAGCACTTAAAGCAAATGTTTTCTTTCTTTTCCTTTTCCTAGACGTCAAGTCAAGTCTTGGCCGTGAAATTCATGGGCTCTTGAAATCCTCGTTTCTAAAAGTTCTTACTTTTGCTAAAAATATTGACATATCTTGCCTTTGATCATTCAAAGAATCGTTTCTAGATTCCTTGCTCAACACGTGTCATGTTTGAACCTCTTTGTCCTATCCAAAGATCTATTTATACTTTGGGTTTCAAATAGACCTTTAATGTTGAATAGTTATCATGTAAAAGATATTCTTGAATGTTTAAGTATGAATGATACTCTATTCAAGAATACCAATTAGATTCTAACTCCTTGGACCATTAATTCTGAAGACCATAAATTAAAATTTCATCAGTTTCTTTATGTGGAGACACTTGATGAACAACTTAGCCATAAGTGTTTTTTTTCCAAGCTTTAGTTTTTTATATTGTTGAAAGTTATAATCTTCCAAAGTGCTAGACTTTCTTTGGAGATCTTTACTTTCAACGAACTTCTTATAGTTGACTTAAGACCAAGCTTCTAGTCTATTTAAGAGTCTCAAATATTTGTCTTTAAGTATTTTAAATATCTAAAGTAGATATGGGAACATCGTGTGTACTATTTCATACTTAAGTATAATTGTATACTTATCTTTATGGAATAATATGTAAATAATCATGACTTAACCGTTGGTGCAAGGCAATCAACAATTGAAGTTTTGATGAATGTTTGAAAGTCAAGGACTGAATAAAAGATCAAGATATGAAGCATGAAGAAACTACATGTTCAGAGAATGAAGATTTGTATACATATGTACATTAATTTAGAGTTAGTTCACTTATACTTTTGTATGGTGATTAACTTGTACATATTTGCCTATATATACAAGGAAAAATGTCGCGGCAAGTATGAGAGAGTATTAGAGCACATTTTTGAAGAGAATTAGAAGTCTTTAGACACTTGTAAAAGTGAGAAAGATAGCTCTCTCATCTAGATGTAAAGTTTTCAGAAATGACGAAAAGTTGCACCCGATATTTCTGAGAGTTCATGAACTCTCAGAAATATCGGGTGCAACTTTTCGTCATTTCTGAAAAACTTTACATCTAGATGAGAGAGCTATCTTTCTCACTTTTACAAGTGTCTAAAGACTTCTAATTCTCTTCAAAAATGTGCTCTAATACTCTCTCATACTTGCCGCGACATTTTTTCCTTGTATATATAGGCAAATATGTACAAGTTAATCACCATACAAAAGTATAAGTGAACTAACTCTAAATTAATGTACATATGTATACAAATCTTCATTCTCTGAACATGTAGTTTCTTCATGCTTCATATCTTGATCTTTTATTCAGTCCTTGACTTTCAAACATTCATCAAAACTTCAATTGTTGATTGCCTTGCACCAACGGTTAAGTCATGATTATTTACATATTATTCCATAAAGATAAGTATACAATTTATACTTAAGTATGAAATAGTACACACGATGTTCCCATATCTACTTTAGATATTTAAAATACTTAAAGACAAATATTGAGACTCTTAAATAGACTAGAAGCTTGGTCTTAAGTCAACTATAAGAAGTTCGTTGAAAGTAAAGATCTCCAAAGAAAGTCTAGCACTTTGGAAGATTATAACTTTCAACAATATAAAAAACTAAAGCTTGGAAAAAAAAACACTTATGGCTAAGTTGTTCATCAAGTGTCTCCACATAAAGAAACTGATGAAATTTTAATTTATGGTCTTCAGAATTAATGGTCCAAGGAGTTAGAATCTAATTGGTATTCTTGAATAGAGTATCATTCATACTTAAACATTCAAGAATATCTTTTACATGATAACTATTCAACATTAAAGGTCTATTTGAAACCCAAAGTATAAATAGATCTTTGGATAGGACAAAGAGGTTCAAACATGACACGTGTTGAGCAAGGAATCTAGAAACGATTCTTTGAATGATCAAAGGCAAGATATGTCAATATTTTTAGCAAAAGTAGAACTTTTAGAACGAGGATTTCAAGAGCCCATGAATTTCACGGCCAAGACTTGACTTGACGTCTAGGAAAAGGAAAAGAAAGAAAACATTTGCTTAAGTGCTTGAATCGAGGACATTGAAGTAAAATTGTACTACTAGGGTGCAACATAGAGCCACAAGTGAGCAAAAAGGAAAAGAGAGGGCAGGAGCCCATCTAGGCCATACTTTGAACATTGAAAATATTAAATTTTGGAAAAAGTGGTCTTGCATGAGGATTGTATGCACCAGTGTTGTTTGTTTGATTCTATGGGGTCCAAAAGCAATTCGGACCAGATGACTTAGTCAAACTCCATGCTAGCATAAGAGGAGAAAAGGTGAGAGTCATGGTAAATGACTCTACCACCATAACTTCCTTAATTACTCGCTAGTGAAGAAGCTAAGGCTACCTCAATAGAAGTCTCCACATCAATTTGTAGTGTCCATGATGCAAGGACATGATAAGAAATTCTAGGAAACTATGATCTATGACCGTGAAATTGAGTTTCAAGGACATAGAGACAAACTTGATTTCCAAATCAATATATGGGCAACATCTTCTCTTGTATTGGTCTCTTGCATCCTACCCACATCAATGACCCTGTCAAGCAAGGCAACTTCAGTTAGAGAGCTCTCAATCGATTATCCTCACCATTCAATGTGTGAGTCAGAAGATGAAAAACAAGTTTGTAATGATTCTTTTCGCAAGCTCTTTGCACTGTGCAGAGCACACTATCATAGTGTTGTCCACATCATCCATCCATTGCATCACCTGAGGCCTCCCGACCTTCCATGGAGATATATTTGCCTCAGGACAAGATCTTCACAGTGCTTGCATCATTTGTAGCTAATGATATAATGCTCAGAACACATGCGAAGATTTTGTTGCTCTCTCTCTCTCTCTGTCTATGCACTACTTTGTGCAAATCTGAAAGTGGTAGGTGTGAAATTTATGCACGTTAGCATGGAAATATAAAGAAAATCAATGGTTTTGCTCCCACGCGACACCTCCTCTCTCAGATTTGTAGCGAGCAAGAAGTCTAATATCGCAAGAGATAGAGTCATCCGCTAATCACAAAGGTGAGCGACATCCACAGAGATGGAGAGCTAAGTATGCAGACAAATACAATACCTCCCGGAGATAGAAAGACGTAGTACCTCCGTTAGAGAGAGAACTCAACTGTAAATCATGTCTTCTTCGTATATGCCTCATGGAGAAACGCAAAAAATTGCTTCTGTTCAGCGGATTTTGGCCACGGTATGTGCTACATGTGTTTTTTTTTTTTTTAAATGGAGGTTTGGCCGAGGCCTATTCCCCGGACTTTAACTTTGAAATTGCTACTGTACAAGGAAGGGCATAGTACCCTGGGACCCCCTTATCCCACAAGAACAGGGGTTTACAAGACTGGGTTAAACGACGGTCACAACTCCGCAGGGATGGACAAACGGTGGCCAACAGCCACATACAACAACTTTCCAAGATTCATATGTCCCTTACATGTTGCTGCCAGGGGTTGAACCCTCGCCTCCGCCTCAAGAGGCGAGGCCCAACCACTAGGCCAACGAACTGGGACATTGAATAAAACCACTAGGCCAGACATGATGTTTGGTTGGGGCATTCCATGCTCGCTCATGTTAAGGATAATGTTTATAAAATTAATGACGTAAAAAAATTTCTTATGAAAGAAAAAAGCTAGCCTACTCAATAGAATTACTCACTCCATTCGAAGGGTTTGCATATATTTTTCCATGATTGAAAAATTTTATATCAGTATTTGTACGGTGTCAAGTTTAAGGTTGTGTTTCATCACGAGAACATGAAGTGACTCTCTAATCAAACAAGCTGTAAAGTTTGCCATGCCAGTTCATCACTGACCCTTCAAGTGTTTGACCATGAGCCTAAGTATAGGATGGAAAAGTTTAATGTGGTGGCGAAATCACTTACATGCATGGTATCTCAAGAGAAACGAAGATGAGACTTCAATCTTATTGAGCCTTCACACCCTAATGTAGGACACTCAATACTTAACAAGACATATGATCTTGTTAAGAGGTTTTCACTAGCCTATACTTCCTGAAGGAATGCTAAATTATGTACTTAAATGCAAAAAATGCCAAGTGAATAAAGTTAAAAGGTTAATTATAGGAGGTTCATTCCATCCTTTCGACATCTATGATGGGAAATCAAAGAGCATATACATGGAATTTATTGGAGAGTTTGGATCTGATGGGGAATCAAAGAGCATCTACATGGAATTTATTGGAGTCTAATCCAAACTCGGAGGGGGTACAACTTAGCTTGTGTAGTCATGAATAGGTTAACCAATATGGCTACGTGTTACCCTTAGTGTCAATGTGAAAGTCCCAATGGCCTCCGGACATTCTTATATACGCTCTTTAATAAAACATATATTGCTTGGTCAGCCACATACTATAAGTTCGACTGCATTTGTAACACCTAAGAAGTCTATGTTTGTGCTCCTTGTGTAGTGTCTTTTTCTGCGGATTTAAAGCAGAGTGTACTGTGGTGCATCGCCATTGAAATACTTCAGTGGTATCAGAGCATTTCACTACAAAAGGTTTGTTCCTTTTGTGTGAGCGAAGCAAGCACCTGCCCAAGGCTTTCTCCAAGGCTTATGACTAAGGTGGAAACCAAGGCATAGACCTTGGCATACCTTGACATCTGAGTCACCGAAGTCACCATTGGCACCGTTGGTTGCACGCAAGGGAGAACCTCAACGAGCAAGGAAGATAGAGGTCCACTGTACTTCTCGGAGGTCACCCATCCCAATATTGTTCCCTCGGGACCTTGCTTAATCATGGCAATCTCTTTCCACTAAGCTACACTCTTGTGGTGTCTGAAGAAGGGGAAAGACTAAGGTTAATATTACATTGAACATGTTTTGGTCCCTCAAAGCTTCATTCTTTGCTTTCAAAGCCTATTTTTGAAGCATTTTTGGGGTGTTTTTTGGAGCCATTTTGGAGTAGTTTTGCACATAGTTCTCTCCACACAAGTCCGAGAACATCAAGAAGAGTGCTCTTTGTACTTCTTTGAAAATAAATATTTACCTTTGGGGATTTTCTTTCAGCCATACTCGTAAAACTATAAGTTTCTTGAAAGGTTTTCAGTTTTGGTGGGAGCGGCCGCTGCAAATTATGCAAGTTTTTGATCCTAAAACAACAGAGTTGACAGACAATTGCAGGTGTTTTTGGCTAGTTTGGGCTGTGCACTCAGCATTTTAGTGTCATTTTACTACATATATTGAGCACATACACACCATGTATGCTTCTATGGATACCGCTTATGTACATCCATGTGGTCATTGATATAGCGGTTATGTTTTTTGCATAAGGTCCTCTTACGTTTGATAAAGAGGGTCGTTGTGAGGTTTTCTTAACTGGGAGACACCTAGATGTGGGGGTCTCTTCGGTGATGCAGGTGGAAAACTTACCCAGCCTCACCATAGGAGATGTATGATAGTTGTTCATAGGTGCTTGATAAACCTAGTTGGCTTCTTTTGGGTAACTGATTATATGCACTCGAGTCAGTGATTCACTATGCAGATAAATATGTCAGTACTTGCCGTTTTATGATATTTTGACACTAGTCATATGCTCATTTTGTAGAGGATACTTTGGCAAAATTTTCTCAATTTTTGGCAATGTCAACTATACTGTGGTCGATTAACTCCTTGATACACTTATTCATTGGTTTTTGGACTCTTCTAGCTCCATTATCATTCTATTCAATTCTCTACCATCATGGCATCAGAGGTCTCCGACACATCTGGTGGATCAGGCTCTAGTGCCAGTGTCCGAGGAGGAGCTATAGCTTGCAAGGCAAAGACCATTTTGAGATTCGAAAATTTGATGGCACAAACTTTGCTCTATGGAAGAATCAGATTAAAGATGTGCTGATTCAAAGGAGGCAATGGAAGCCAGTAAATGGAATTTCAAAGAAGCCTGCTAACATGGATGAAGATGATTGGGATGAGTTAGATGAGATGTCCAGGTCTACAATTCGCTTGCACCTCGCAGATAATGTTTACTTTACAGTATTATGCTATGAAAGTGCAGAGGAGCTTTGGAAGAAGTTATACAATACATATGAAAAAGAGACGACATCAAACAAAGAGTGTCTGATGAGAAAATTATATGACCTTCGCATAAAGGGCATAGATAGTGTTGCTCCTCATCTAAATGAGTTTGATAATGTATCCTCCTAGTTACAAGCTCAGAAAATGGATATGGATAATGAAATGAAAGCAGTATTGTTGTTATGCACCTTGCCATCATCACGGGATACATTTTACATAGCTATTAACAATAGTGCACCTAGTGGTAAACTCATCTATGATGACATATGCGAAGCACTCTTGAGTGAGGAGATTCGTAGAGAATCTATGGTTGGCACTTAGAGTGGAGATGCATATAATGTTCCTGATTCTTACCAAGGAAAGAACCAACAACATGGTAGGAGCAAGAATAAGGAAAAGAATGGTCAATGAAATAAGAGTAGAAGTAAATCAAGGAAGAGGATATTGAATGTCATTATTTTCATAAGAAAGGACACATGAAGAAAGACTATTATGCATTAAAGAATGCTAAAGGTAAAGGACAGAATGTTGATGGGCATGTTAAACAGCTACCTGCACCATCTACTTCAACTATGAAGATTGAAGAAATGAATGCTATTTCTGATGATGTGATGTGTTGACACTTGATAGCACTGTGGCAACTAAGGCTCTTATGGCTAATTCTCTTTCCCACACGTGACTGTTAGATTCTAGTGTTTCTTCCATGTGACAAAACACAGAGAATGGTTCTCTAATATGCAACAAAGTCTCTTTGTACCGTGAGACTTGGTTACTCTTACGAGTGTGACATTGTGGGGATCAGAGATGTGGTTGTGCAATTCATTGATGGTTCACGTTTTGCTACTCATAATGTATGTCATGTATCTCAGTTATCACGCAGTTGATGTCAGTTGGTCAACTTGATGAACTTAGTTACAAGGGGGTCTTCTATGCCCAGTCCTTTTGTATATGAAAGGGCAATATGGTTATTGTAAAAGAAGCCAAAGTTGGCTCACTTTATCCTTTGTTTGTATCACACAAAGAACACTTGTTAGCTGTTACTAAATAGCCTATGGATTGTATTTGGCATGGCCATTTGGGCCACATATCATGTAGTGGAATGGAAAATATTTCTCATTCTAGCTACTATGTTATATTTCTCTAATTTTTTCATTTTTTGAGCATTGTCAATATGGAAAGCAACTAAGAATGTGCACAAGACGCACATTGACTCTTCAACTCAGCCTTTAGACCTCGTTCATACAGATGTGTGTGGTCCTATGCCCACAAGATCATTAAGTGGTTCTCTTTATTCTGTCACTTTCGTAGATGATGCTACTAAAAAAGTCTGGATATATCCTATCAAGCAAAGGATGAGGTATTCCCTACTTTCAGAAAATGGCTTGCTTCACTTGAGACTGAAAAAGGAACTAAGCTTAAGGATTTACATTCAGATAATGGGGGTGAGTATACCTCACATGAATTCAACCTTTTCTGTCATTCTAGTGGGATCCATAGAGATTTTACAACTCCTTATACCCCAATACAAAATGGTGTAGCTGAAAGGATTAATAGAAACTATTCAAGATAGAGTGGTTTATATGATGCATCATGCAAACCTCTCACAAGGCTTTAGGGCTGAAGCAGTATTGAGTGCAACTCATGTGATTAACCTTTCACCTAGTATTGCCAAAGGTCTGAAAGTGGCACAAAAGTTATGGACAAGCAAGCCTCCATATTACGATCATCTTCGAGTTTTTTGGGTGTGAAACATATGTTTATATATCCAAGATTCTTAGAAAAAAGTTGGACCATAAGTCAAAGAAATTCATTTTTCTTGGATATGGTTGAGAAGG
>CM035409.1:84463321-84559356 GCA_020310875.1 Ceratopteris richardii | reverse complement strand
TAAGGAGAACATAAAGTTATGGCATGCTAGATTTGGCCATATAAGTTACACAGCTCTCAAGCATAGCAAAGATGAAGGTATGGTAGAGAGTTTGCATACTTTCCTTTACAAGATGATGCAGAGTCATGTGAAGGATGTCTTGAAGGAAAACTTAACAAACTACCTTTCAAGAAGCATGGATACATGAGAGCCACAAGGAAGTTGTAGATTATACATTCGGATGTGAATGGTCCGATGAGAACATATTCATTCAAGGTTTCAAATACTTTACGGTCTTAAAGTGAAGTCAAAGGTTTTTCCTACTTTTAAGAAGTTCTTAGCTATGGTTGAAAATGAAAGTAAGTCAAAGATCTAGATTTTGAGAAGTGATAGAGAAGGAGAGTACATGTCTAAAGACTTTAAGTCTTCTCTTGAAGACAAGGTATTTCTCATCAGCTCACTATTGCTTACACGTTCATAACAGAATGGTATTGCAGAAGGAAAGAATAGGATACTTCTTGAGATGATGCATAATATGATGTCATCCAAAAATCTTTCTCCCAAGTTTTGGTTTGATGCATTACATACAACTAATCACATTCTGAATAGATCTTCCACAAAAGCTTTGAAGGTCATTACACCTTATGAAGCTTATTATGGAAAGAAACCCAATGTGACTTGTTTCAAAGTTTTTGGTTCCCAAGCTTATGTTCACATTGACAAGAAGGAATGTGGTAAGCTTGATGTAAAATCCATTAAAGCTGTCTTTATTGGTCATGTGATAGTAAGCGAAGGTTACAGATTCTATGTTCTAGATGCAAGTGATATCTTACTCTCATGCAATGCATATATTGCAGAATGTTAATTTATGATAAGAAGGAAGAGATTCCAAAATTCATAAAAGCAGATGATTATGCATTTTTTAGAAGACATTTGGATTCTTACATTTAGCCATAAGGGGGGTGATGAACCTTCTCCAACCCTGAGAGATAGGTGAAGAGAGAATTTCATTACCTACATTATTACCTAGTCCATCATCAATACCTCTTGAAGTTTCGACTTATGAAGTTGGAGAAGGTTCCATAATTCTAGAAGAAAGAGATACTGAAGAATAGGAAAAGATTTCATCACTTTTCAGGAATATGCCAAAGTGGTTATATCAAACCTCAAAGGACACTGGTACGAAAAATACACTGGAAGAACCAGAAGTCAACAAGGAGACAACAAGCAGAGCAGGTAGACTATGCAGAACATTTCGAGACTCATAATATTTTAGCTCTTACTTCAGATGAGAATGACCAGCTAGTGTTCAAGATGCACTAGAAAGTGATATGATAGATTTAGATCTTCAGTTGTTGAAAGGACAACTTAGGCATACATTTGATGTAAATGACCTAGGTATTTTACATTATTATCTTGGGATTGAAGTCAAGTAGAAAGATGAGTGTATATTCATGACACAACATAAATTCATTGAGAAGTCATTGGAAAGGTTTGAGATGATAGATTCCAAGCCTATGCAGAGACCTATGGATGTCAATGTGTCATTACAGTTGAACATAGATTTAGAACCATTTGATACTATATTTTATAGTCAAGTAGTTGGTTGCTTGATATATCTATGTAATACACGTCCGAACATTCAGTCTGCAGTTTCTCAAGTATCCATATTCATGCATAGTCAGCTTAAGATTCAATGGAAATCAATTAAGAGATATATTTGCAGACATCAAAAGTGTTGCAAGTTATTAAATCTTGTACCATTATGACATTGGAGGGGGATTCTTGGAGATAGTGTCAATTGTACATCTCCTATTGCCATATGTAGTATTCTTATATATCCTTCTACAACAAAAACAACGGGTGCCCTGGTTAGCTCAAGCACCTCTCAAAGAGCGACATGGGTTCAATACCCAACGAACACCTTTGGTTGAGATTCTTTTAGAAAAGCATAATTGTTGCAATAATTTTTCCTTATCGCTAAATATAGCGAATGTAAGATTTCGGTAGCTTTTTTGAATGAGCACCTTTTTTCACGCAATTTGGAAGCTTTCTGGTTGCTTTTCAAGGCTTTCAAATCCTATATAAGAGAACCAATGATCATAGGTTTGTATCACTCAAGGTGATCAATCTTCTCAAGGAAGCTTTAGCAAGCTAAGGGGAGATCTTGGAGGCCCTCTTGGAGGGAGAGTTACTACACTCTTGGAGGAGTTGTGCCCTACATCTGAAGACATGTGGAGGAGATCGTGTCAGCAACATACTGTGAGTAACAAGTCTACATTTGTCCCCAATTGTTCATTCACTAATAACTGTTTTTTATTTAGGGATAATCAAAATTCGGGTTTTCTATAAAACAATTCTAGACTGTTCATGTTCTCAATATTCAGACACACACACACACTCTTCATACCTCTTAGGCACATAATTTCTTGTATCTAGTTCTTGTTTTTGCCTAGATTTAGATATTGTCAGTTTGTATTACATTCACACTTTGTATTTTGACATTGGAATAAGATAGTGTAGGTGAATACTCTAGCTTACCGTTACATTTGGAAATTTGTCTATTCTCTCTCTATCTCTCACTCATCTCTTATTGAGTCTTAGGGTGTGTATGCTAAGGTTCATGTGTTGGAAGATCCTATAAAAAGCTACAATTCTATAAATACTCGTACTTAATCGTTTTTTCCCAATGTTGAATATGTTAATTTGTTTCTATTTAGGAGTAGTTTATCATGAAAGCATATATAAGAATGAATTTAACACTTGTAACCTAATTGATTTGTAGTATTATGCTTTAAATCTCTACTCAACAAATATAATAGTTATAGTCCTTGAATATATTTATGGTGAAAATAATATTTTATAGATTATTACTATGATCTTAAATCATTAAACATTAAGGCAAACACAAGGAATGCAATTTCATAAAGTTTACAGTCTTAGGAAAGTTTGTGTCTGAGCAATAAGGAACATTTTGGACATGGTATTTAAAAATGAAATCGATAAATGGTACATCTCTTAATGTCGTATCAATGCACTTGGCAGTGTGTTTATCTTTTTCCTTTGAGGAGAGGAAAATAATGCAAGAATGATTTTGCATTTTCCTTGAATGTATGTTGATGTACTTGTTTCGAAGGGGATGTGTATGTAACAAGAAGCATAAGCACTTGGACATGACAATCGTGAATTGTATTAAGAGATGTACTTTGATTGGCCATGCATTTCGTTTAAAATGAGAAAATTACCGCACGTAGATTTGAAATCAATGTTTATGAATGTATATATAACTATTTGAATGTGTTGGTGATCATTATAGTTATACGTTAAAATGATCATGCTGAGGAAACCAATCGTACAATTATGAATTCATTATAATTATACGTTAAAATGATTATGCTGAGGAAATCTAAGTAGGATGGAAGTGGTATAGAAAATATTATAAAAGGATTAGTTACACAAGGATGTCTTAGCGATTAGCTTATGACTTTATATATAGTTTTGAGTTAAGAAGCCATTTTGGGTTTAAAGGTCATTCATAAATTTTATAAAATATCATGTAAGTATTAGAATAAACATAAGAGATTATTGCGGCATGGAATTGGCCTTTGCCATGTTCTTGTATATAATATCCTCTATGGTTTTCTCTTCTCTAATGTTTGTGGAAATTTTGGAGGGGAGATTGTTGATATATTTAGGTAGTGATGTGTGTGAACACTCTAGGACTGCCGGGGCACTTTTTTCCCTCTTTAAGAGGTTTTTTTCCCCCGGCTTGTATATATGCCTATTGCCCTAATGGGCTACTTATCTTTGTACATTCTCTAGTAATACATTCAGTATTGTGTGTTGTGCTCCAAGCTTCTTCTTCTTCCTTGTGCTGTTCGCGTGCTTCTACAGACGTCTAACTCCAACAATTGGTATCAGAGCTGATCGTCGCTTCATCTAGGGCGCCGTCGACACTCCTATGTTTGCAGTCTCAAAATCGCACGAATTTTGGTGAGCATACTCAGCGTGTTTTCAAGATCAAAACTGATTCGCTCTATCGTGCCAAAATCGTGATCTGAGCTCGTTTCAACCTCCGCTCGCACTATCGCAGCTCGTGTGCAGGCTATTTCCTCTTTTTGTGCCAAACGTATATACCAGTTTCTGCTCGCCAGCTTAAGCATCTTGAAGTCTGCTACAGGTCTAGTAGAACTCCTCTGGGCATTGATAGCTTTGTCTGTCAAATGTGCCATTATTCCTCACGTACGCTCTTGCAGAACAACTAAGGATGCTTGGGATACACTTACCACATTGTACCAAGCTGGGAATGAGGCTCTTGTTGCTTACCTCCGAAAACAGTTGGAGAGTGAGCACATGAATGAGGGTGATTCTATGGACAGTTTCCTAACGAAGATCAAGACTTGAAGGTACACTTGATTTCTGCTGATGAGGTTATACAAGATAGCTCACTTGTGCAGACCGTTCTGAATCGTCTTCTTGATCCATATCAGAATTTTGCTTTTGGTCTTCGCTTGATGATGAAAGGCAATCCAAATGCCTTATCATTTGAGGATTTAGTCTCTGTTTTGTTGCACGAAGATCAGTCCAGGTAGAACATGTCCATTATGCATATTGTAGATCAAGCTTTCTTGGTCAGAAAGGCAAAGGAAAATGGAGCTCTTCTACTAGTAAGCAGAAATCTGCAAATGCTGCACATTCGAAGAACCAAGACAAAGATGAGAAAAAATCAGAAAAGCAGAAATTGTTTTGTAAGTACTGTAAAGGGAATGATCATATCATAAAGAACTGTCCTAAAACTGGCTGCAAAAGAGGCAAAGAAGAAAGAGGTTAGAAATGGTTGTTGCAGAAGCCTCTACACCAAAAACGGAGTGTGCTAATCTTGTGCAGGAAGAAGAATGGGCATTTACTACTGTTTGTAGTTTTGACCCAGCTTCTCATGAGCAGTGCATGTCTGCAGTAGACTCAGATGTTTGGTATTTGACAGTGGGGCGACCAAATATATTACCTCACAGCGCAATTTCTTCTCTTCACTCAAGCCTGCCCCTATAGGGAATACTATTACATGCGCGAACAAACTCTCTTATCCTATTATGGGATTTGGTAAGATCATTTTGACTACTGCTGATGGTAGTTCTTTCACTTTGTCAGATGCTTTATTTGTGCCACGGATCAAGAAGAACCTGTTTATCAGTTTCTACATTAGCCAAGATTGGCTTGGTTGTGAAATTTGTTGATGACAGGTGTACAGTTCATGATCTATCAAATGGCGATGTGATTATTGCTTCTCGCATTTATGTCGTAGGCTGTATAAGATCATAGATTATGAAAGATGTGTAAATGATTTGGCATGTGGAGTAAATGATTCTCATGCTATGTCAGATGCAAAGTTTGGCATCACGCTTTGGTCATCTGAATTTTGCTAGTTTGCTACGCCTGCAGAATTTTGAAATGGTGTCCTCTTTGCCCAAACTTGAGGCACCTGGAAAACATGTTGTGAAGGCTGTATTTTGGGCAAAATGCAGCGTTCATCCTTTCCAAAAGATGGTTCAGTTCGGGCTACTTAGAAATTGCAGCTTGTACATAGTGATGTATGTGGTCCTATGGAGACACCTTCTTTTGGAAATTATCTTTACTTCGTGACTTTCATCGATGATTTCTCTAGGCATGCATGGGTATATCCCTTGAAGGCAAAGTTCGAAGTGTTCATGTGCTTGAAACAGTTTTTGGTTTTGGCTGAAAATCTGTCAGCATGTAAAATGCGCACCCTCTGTTCTGATCGAGGGGGGGAATATTGTTGGAGTTAGACGTCTGCGGAAGCACGCGAACAGCACAAGGAAGAAGAAGAAGCTTGAAGCACAACACACAAGACTGAATGTATTACTAGAGAATGTACAAAGATAAGTAGCCCATTAGGGCAATAGGCGTATATACAAGCCGGGGGAAAAAAACCTCCTAAAGAGGGAAAAAAGTGCCCCGGCAGTCCTAGAGTGTCACACACATCACTACCTAAATATATCAACAAATCCCCCCTGGGAGTGATGCGGTGAACAAGGAGCTGGCACTCATGTATAAGGAAGTGCCAAGCTATCTGGAAATCACTCCACAAAAGGAAGTAAGCCCAAAGCTTTGCGGAAAGCTTCAACCTTCTCCCTAGGCAGAGCCTTCGTGAAAAGGTCTGCAATGTTCTCCTGCGTGGGCACATATGCCAAGCTGATCTCCCCAGCAGAGAACCTCTCCCTGACATAGTGATAATGCACCTCAATGTGCTTAGTGCGAGCATGGAACACAGGGTTCCTGGCAACTGCCAATGCGCTCTGACTGTCAGTGAAGATGGTGGTGGCAGAAGACTGGCCAACACCCAAATCAGCCATAAGGCGTCTGAGCCACACACACTCAACAGTCGCTGTGAAAGCTGCCCTATACTCAGCCTCACAACTGGAAGTGGCCACAGTAGGCTCCTTCTTGCTCAACCAAGATATACATGAGCTACCAAGCATGAAGCAAAAACCACTGGTGGACACACGAGTGTCATAGCAACCAGCCCAATCTGAGTCAGAAAAAGCATGCAAATCTGGCGGTAGTGATCCCCCCTTGGGATAAAACAACCCAAGTAGCCGAGTACCACTCAAGTAGCGAAAGATGCGCTTAAACCGCTTTCCAATGCGTGACTCCTGGGCAATGCATAAACCTGCTCATCTGTGAGACAGCAAACTGAATATTTGGCCGAGTAATGCATAAGTAAATCAAGCATCCAACAGCCTGCTGATAGAGAACAGCATCAAATGCATCTCCAGCATCATGAAGACTCAATCGTAAACCTGTCTCCATAGGAGTGGCAATAGGCTCACAGTCTTCAAGGCCAAAACGCTGCAATAAACGTGCATAAACTGAATGCCCAAATAGTGATGCAAATGCCCCAAATCAGACATCTCAAATGAGGCATGCAAATCAGCCTTAAAATCAGCAATATGTGTCTCAATAGGACCAGTGATCAGCATGTCATCAACATAGACAACAATGATCAGAAGCACATCATTAGCACACTTAACATATAAGGTGCTTTCAGTTGGACTGTTCTCAAAACCATGTGCAATCAGATAGGCATGTATCTTCTCATACCAAGCACGTGGTGCTTGCTTTAAACCATATAACGCCTTCTTTAACCTGCACACCTGGTTTTCATGCCCTTTCTGCACAAAGCCACGGGGCTGAAAAACATACACTTCTTCATGCAAGTCACCATTCAGAAATGCTGTTTTAATGTCCAACTGATGTACATTCCAACCATGATGGGCTGCAAGTGCACAAATGGTCCGAACAGTAGTCATACGGCATGTAGGTGCAAATGTCTCATCAAAATCAATGCCTCTTTCCTGCGCATAACCCTTTGCAACAAGCCTAGCCTTATACCTGTCAACTGTACCATCAGGTTTACGCTTCAGCTTGTATACCAACTTAGTGCCAATGGCCTTCTTGCCAGGAGGCAAGTCACATAAAGACCATGTACCATTCTTCATTATAGCATCATATTCACATTGCATAGCAGCCATCCAATTTTCTGAATTTTGTGCTTCATCAAAAGAAACAGGCTCATTCTCATCATAGAGACTAGATGCAGCCATAGCATAGCAATCTGATGCAAAGGAGGCACTATGAGAGCTTGAACGAGTACGATATGACAAAGGTGCATCTAATTTGCTGTCACACAAAGTCTGCACCAGCCATTTTGGCATAGTTTTTGCCTGCTCAATATCAGCTCTCTCATCAACAAGTGCATCATGTAAATATGCATCAGAAATGGAATGATCTGCATCATCATATGAAACCTGCAAAGGCTGAGAAGTTGCCTCATTAGGACCAGCACTAGACTGTCCACCTGTAAAAAGAGGCATCAAAGTATCATACATGTCTTTGGAGCTAACAGATGTCTCCTTAGTACATGAAAGCAATGGCTGAATAGCATCTTCCACAAAGACAACATCACGGCTAACCAGAATGCGTTTAGTCTGTGGATGATACAGACGATAGCCTTTACTTTCAGAAATGTACCCAACAAAAATACATTTTACTGCCTTATCATCCAATTTTCTGCGATGTTGTTTAGGCACTAATGCATATGCCAAACAACCAAAAACACGCAGATGAGCAACAGATGGCTTGCGGTCATGCCAAGCCTCATATGGAGTGATAGACTGCAACGCTTTAGTGGGACACCTGTTCAGTACATATGCTGCACACATGACAGCCTCAAGCCAGAAACTATGAGGTAAAGCCTAACTCTTGACCATACACCTCGCCATCTCCATGAGAGACCTGTTCTTCCGTTCAGCAACTCCATTCTGTTGAGGTGTATACGGCACTGTACACTGGTGTTTTATCCCACGTTCAGCCAGAAATGCATTAAAATCTGAAGACATATATTCCCCTCTCGATCAGAACAGAGGGTGCCCATTTTACATGCTGACAGATTTTCAGCCAAAACCAAAAACTGTTTGAAGCACATGAACACTTCGGACTTTGCTTTGAGTGGATATACCCATGCATGCCTGGAAAAATCATCAATGAAAGTCACGAAGTAAAGGTAATTTCCAAAAGAGGGTGTCTGCATAGGACCACAGACATCACTATGTACAAGCTGCAATTTTTGCGTAGCCCGAACTGAACCATCTTTTGGAAAGGAAGAACGCTGCATTTTGCCCAAAATACAGCGTTCACAAACATGTTTTCTAGGTGCCTCAAGTTTGGGCAAAGAGGACACCATTTCAGATTTCTGCAGGCGTAACAAACTAGCAAAATTCAGATGACCAAAGCGTGCATGCCAAAGCTTTGCATCTGACATAGCCTGAGAATCATGAACTGCACATGCCGAATCATTCACAGATCTTTCAGAGTCTATGAGCTTATACAGCCCACGACATAAAATGCCAGAAGCAATAATCACATCGCCATTTGAGAGATCATGGACTGTACACCTGTCATCAACAAATTTCACAACTAAGCCAATCTTGGCTAATGCAGAAACTGATAACAGATTCTTTTTGATCCCTGGCACAAATAAAGCATCTGACAAAGTGAAAGAACTACCATCAGCAGTAGTCAGAATGATCTTACCAACTCCCATAACAGGATAAGAGGAGTTATTGGCGCATGTGACAGTATTCCCTGTAGGAGCAGGCTCGAGTGAAGAGAAGAAACTGCGCTGCGAGGTAATATGTTTGGTCGCCCCACTGTCAAAGTACCAAACATCTGAGTCTACTGCAGACATGCACTGATCAGGAGAAGATGGGTCAAAACTGCAGACAGTAGTAAACGCCCATTCTTCTTCCTGCACAAGATTTGCAGACTCTGTTTTTGGTGTAGAGGCCTCTGCAACAACCATTCCAGCCTCTTTCTTCTTTGCCTCTTTAGCAGCCAGTTTTGGACAGTTCTTTATGATATGATCATTGCCTTTACAGTACTTACAAAACAATTTCTGCTTTTCTGATTTTTTCTCATCTTTGTCTTGGTTCTTTGAATGTGCAGCATTTGCAGATTTTTGCTTACTAGTAGAAGAGCTCCATTTTCCTTTGCCCTTCTCACTAGCCAGGAAAGCTTGATCTGCAACACGCATAATGGACCTGTTCTGCCTGGACAGATCTTCCTGCAATAGAACAGAGACTAATTCCTCAAATGACAAGGCATTCGGATTGCCTTTCATCATCAACCGAAGAGTAGAGGCAAAACTTTGATATGAATCAGGAAGACCATTCAGAACGGTCTGCACAAGTGAGCTATCTGGTATAACCTCATCAGCAGAAATCAATTGTTCCTTTAGGTCTTTGATCTTTGCAAGAAAACTGTCCATAGAATCACCTTCATTCATGTGCTCACTCTCCAACTGTTTTCGGAGGTAAGCAACACGAGCCTCATTCCTAGCATGGTACAAAGTGGTAAGTGTATCCCAAGCATCCTTTGCTGTTCTGCAAGAGCGAATGTGAGGAATAATGGCACGTTTGACAGACAAAGCTATCAATGCATGTACCTGGGCATCTCTGCCATCCCAACGAATTTGCTCTGCAGTAGGTGCAACAGAAACAGCAGCACGAACAGGAATCTGCGGAATATCATCTTCGACACCATCTTCATAAGCTCCAACACCTGTATTTGCAGTACCTGTTGTTACAGGTGTAACAGGACGTCTTTCAACACCCTGCACAATGTTCCACATCCTTTTGCAACCAGTACATGTCGCATCATATAAGCCCATAATGGGTAGTTGGTACCATCCAACTTATCCTCAACAGCCAACATACGGAATACATCACTGCTTTCAGCCATGGCCGGTGACTAAAATACCTTGATGCAGAAAATTGACTGTATCTAAAAAAGTCGAACAGAACTGCCCAAACGAGTTTTGCTAGACTTGTAGCAGACTTCGAGATGCTTAAACTGGCGAACAGAAACTGGTATATACCTTTGGCACAAAAGGACGAAATAGCCTGCACAAGCGCTGTGATAGTGCGTTCGGAGGCCGAAACGAGCTCAGATCTCGATTTTGGCACCACATAGCATAGCTGTTTTGATCTCGGAAACACCCTGAGTATGCTCACCAAATTTCGTGCGAATCTGAGACTGCAAACGGAGGAGTGTCGACGGCATCCTAGAAGAAGCGACGACCTGCTCTGATACCAATTGTTGGAGTTAGACGTCTGCGGAAGCACGCGAACAACACAAGGAAGAAGAAGAAGCTTGGAGCACAACACACAAGACTGAATGTATTACTAGAGAATGTACAAAGATAAGTAGCCCATTAGGGCAATAGGCGTATATACAAGCCGGGGGAAAAAAACCTCCTAAAGAGGGAAAAAAGTGCCCCGGCAGTCCTAGAGTGTTCACACACATCACTACCTAAATATATCAACAAATATATGTCTTTTGATTTTAATGCATTTTTGGCTGAACGTGGGATAAAACACCAGTGTATAGTGCCATATACACCTCAACAGAATGGAGTTCCTGAACGAAAGAACAGGTCTCTCATGGAGATGGCGAGGTGTATGGTCAAGAGTCAGGCTTTACCACATAGTTGCTGGCTTGAGGCTGTCATGTGTGCAGCATATGTACTAAACAGGTGTCCCACTAAAGCGCTGCAGTCTATCACTCCATATGAGGCTTGGCATGATCGCAAGCCATCTGTTGCTCATTTGCGTGTTTTTGGTTGTTTGGTATATGCATTAGTGCCTGAACAACATCGCAAAAACTTGGATGATAAAGCTGTAAAATGTATTTTTGTTGGGTACAGTTCTGAAAGTAAAGGCTATCGTCTGTATCATCCACAGACTAAACGCATTCTGGTTAGCCGTGATGTTGTTTTTGTGGAGGATGTTATTCAGCCATTGCTTTCATGTACTAAGGAGACATCTGTTAGCTCCAAAGACATGTATGATACTTTGCTGCCTCTTTTTACAGGTGGACATTCTAGTGCTGGTCCTAATGAGGCAACTTCTCAGCCTTTGCAGGTTTCATGTGATGATGCAGATCATTCCATTTCTGATGCAGATTTACATGATGCACTTATTGATGAGAGAGCTGATATTGAGTAAGCAAGAACTATGCCAAAATGGCTGGTGCAGACTTTGCGTGAAAGCAAATTAGATGCACCTCTGTCATATCGTACTCGATCAGGCCCTCATAGTGCCTCTTTTGCACCAGATTGCTATATTATGGTTGCATCTAGTCTCTGTGATGAGAATGAGCTTGTTTCGTTTGATGAAGCACAAAATTCAGAAAATTGGATGGCTGCTATGCAATTTGAATATGATGCAATAATGAAGAATGGTACTCGGTCTTTATGTGACTTGCCTCCTGGCAAGAAGGCCATTGGCACTAAGTGGGTATACTCCAATATGTTCAATCATGTGTTGAGTATCAGTACCTGTTTCAACACATCCTTTTCCACTTGGTACCTGTAGATTAGTGAACAAACTTCCTTGGCATGACATATGTTTAGTACAACCTGAATCGATGTACCATTTTTTCTCATCTTCACAAGAGCTTCTATACTCATATCTCATTGCAAGTAGTGTGTTCTTGCTTCCTTCACTTGAGGTGCTTGCATAATTTCTTTGGCTCCTTTGATTACCTCCATTTGGTCTTCCATTCTTCAGCCAACAATCACTAGCATAGTGTCCTATTTTACCACAGTGATAGCATGTTATACCTTTATGAGAATTGTAGGTGCCAAGGCCTCTTCCTCTACTTCTACGTTGACCTCTTCCTTGTGTGTTGGCATTTGATGCATCCTTGTTGTCTTCCGAATTTTTTTATTGTACTTGGAGTTGTTGTGACCTCTTTCTTTTCCTCTTGAGCCCCCTCTTGAGTTCCTTCCTTTACCTTGACCTACATATAACATTTGGTTGTGGTTGGCCTTTCCTTTGGGGCCACAAAAGCTAAGCTCTTCTGTGACAAGATGAGGGATTAGTTGTTCAAAGCCTGGATATGCATCTTTCAAGTTAATGGAAGTTATAAAAGGCTTCCATCTTTCATCTTCTCTCAATCCATTTGGACTATGACACACAAGATCTTCGTCTTCAACCATTGTGCCAATAGAAGCTAACTCACTTAGCTCCTTAATCTTCAAAGTATATTCAACTATGGATTGACTCAAACTTTTCTTGATTGTGTTCAACTCATTCTTGAGTTGAAGTTTCCTAGCCTTGGTATTTGTTGAATACATCCTTTCAAGAGCTTCCCAACCATCCTTAGCTTTCTTTAGATGTGGAAGATGCCCTATCATGGCATTAGTAATGACTTGTGAAATGAGGAACATGACTCTCCTATTCCTTTCTTCCCATTCTTTTGCTTGCCTCCTTTGGACTTTGGTGGCCGTAGCTTGATTGTTTTGAGGTTGAGCATCATTGTCACTCACAATACCCCACAAGCCTTTGCCCATTACGTAATTGTTCATTCTAAACTTCCACACAGGATAGTTATCCTTATCCAATTTCTCTACTTGTTGACCCAAGTCAGCCATTGAAGACTATCAAAAACTTTGAGAGTTACCTCGAATAGTTATATTGTCCTTTGCTCTTGCGTTTTTTAGATATGCTCAATACTCCACCCTCATGTGACCACAAATGATCCATGGTGCTCTAAGTTGTAAGGCCCCCATTATGAGGAGAAGCCATTATGAGAGCCCGGACATTTGTAGGTTCCTAACTTCCAAGCTAGATGAGGTCTATGTGTGACCGTTGATGGTTGTAGATGATCTTTGTGAGCTTAGCCGTTAGGTTAGGTAGGGGATAAGCTTCCAGACCATTGGGTTGCCATATAAGGTGAAAATAAAGGCTCTGTGGCATCGTGCGGTTTCCCCATAGAACCTTAATGGGGGGAGTGCAGAGGGGGGCTTGCCCCCTTCTACGGGGTACGGGGGGGCCTATCCCCCCGGCCCATAGGGCCGAGACGGTAGGACTTCTGGTCGTGGAGATATTGTCGGATCATATATTTTACCGACTATTTTGTATCTCCCGACTACGTTTATCTATACCGAACTACCTTGTTAAAGCTATATAAGCACGGCCCAGTTTTACATAGCATTGCACACTAATAAGCCCTTCATCTAGAGTCTGTCTAGATCACCACAGTGGGAGCGCACGGGTGGAGAGCACCATCATTGTAACTACATTATGCTCCGCAATCTGAGAATTTGAGTTCTCTATCTCTCAGCCTCCGTCTATCTTTGTCTGCGTTTTTCTCTCAACTCTGTCCACAGGTCTATTCCGTTGAGTTGTTATTTTCTTACATGGTATCAGAGCTCAGGAGGCTCTAAGTGGTGCAGAAGTAGAAACGCAGAGGTTGCAGAGGTCTGGAGAACAAAAGAGAGAAGATATCAAGCGGTGCATCATGCCAAGGTGGTTCATCAACAGGAGTAGGTGGCGCACAAGCAAGAGCAGCAATGATGCCGGTCATCGCAAAGTTGCGGATACGGCCACCAGCCTTCATAGAAGGTAAACTTGATAGTACGAACTACACCTTGTGGAAGTTCAAAATCACTTCTATTATTGATTCGTATGAGCTTTTGGAGACTGTTCTTGGGACTGATCATGAGCCCCAAGAAAGACCTGATCCAAATAATCCTGGTCGAATGATTCCTCCTGATGCTGATCTTCTACGTGCTTGGAAACGTAGAAATGCAGATGCACTCTGTGCTCTTGTTACAAGTACTTTTGATAGTGTTCTCACTCTCATTCAGCATACTACGAAGGCATGTGAAGCATGGAACATATTGAGAAATCAATATGAAACTCGTAATCAGACACGGATTCAGAACTTGGAGAATCAGCTTGCAGCAGAACGGTTTGCTGATGGGGAGACTGCAGAGGTGTTTATCACTCGCATAAAGAATCTACGAGATCAAATGGCGGGAGGAGGTGTTCAAAAGTCAAGTGAGGGGCTAGCTCGACGTTGTCTTCGAATCTGTCCACCTAAGTTTGATGGTTTGGTAACTGCTCTTAACACTCAAATCAAACCTCAACCACTAACTTTTGAAGAATTCAGTGCCTTACTCATGGAGGAGGAGCTGCGGCTCAAGGGAAGGAGTGGTGGTAGCAAAGGAGATGTTGCATTCACAGCAAATGCCAAAGGAGGTAAAACAGACTCTTCAAAAGATAGAGACAAAAGAAGAATGACAAAAGAAGTTCAAGGGAGAGTGTTTCCACTGCAAGAAGAAGGGACACAGAATCCAAGACTGTTGTATCAAGAAGGCAGAAGAGAAGAGTGGCTCTTCAAAAGGTGGCAAGGGCAAGGAGTCTACCAACACAGCAGAAACAGAGCTTGAGTTATTTGTTACAATAGAGAAGGTGTGCTCCTCGCTGACTCATGGGTGTTGGACAGTGGTGCATCTCGTCACATGACGAGTAGAAAAGACCTTTACAGTTCCTTATAGCCTCTAAAGGAACCCATCACAATAAAGGTAGGGAACAATGCAAGATGTCCTGAAGAGGGCGAATGTACGATTTCTTTCATTAACTCTAATGGTGATATCAGAAAGCTTTCAAATGTGTTGTATGTTCCACAAATAAATCGAAATCTACTTTTAGTAGCTTCTATAACTGATCAAGATCACCAAGTATCTTTCAGTAAGACAGGAGCTAAGATTATGAATAGTAACAACAACATCGTTGGGACTGGCATAAGGAGGAACAACCTATATGAGTTGTGTGCTCTTACAGCCACTACAAATGTGGTCACAAGTAAGCTATGGCATGAGAGATTCGGCCACATTGGATACCCTGTACTGAAGGAGATGCATCACAGAGGTATGGTTGCACACCTACCATCGATTGCAGAAATGAAGGAACCATGTGAAGCTTGCATGATGGGCAAGCAACAAAGGAAGGCGTTTCCACAAGAAAGCAAGAACAGGGCAAGCTATCCTGTAGAGTTGGTGCATGCTAACTTGTGCGGAAAAATGTCTACACAGGCCTTGGGAGGATCTTCCTACTTCATGTTACTTGTCGACGACTATAGCAGGAAGATGTGGGTGTACTTCCTTCATGATAAGGCTCAAGCTTTTGGTAAGTTTAAAGAATGGCTTCAGCTTGTTGAAACTGAAACAGGGAAGAAGATGAAGAAATTTAGGACAGACAGTGGTGGTGAGTTCACATCAACGGAGTTTGAAGATTTCTGCAAGAGTAAGGGAATCAAGCATCAACTCACAGTGGCACATAGTCCTCAACAGAATAGTGTTGCAGAACGTCGGAATCGAACCATCATGGAGATGACAAGGTGCATGTTGAAAAGAAAGGGTCTGTCTAATCAGTTTTTGGCAGAGGCTGTCAACACTGCTGTCTACATCTTGAATCGAAGCTACTCCAAGGCACTTGATGGAAAGACTCCACAAGAAGCCTACACTGGTAAAAAGCCTTCTGTTTCCCATTTCAAAGTATTTGGAAGTGAATGTTATGTACATGTTCTAGGTAGAGAGAGAAACAAGCTTCAATAAAAAAGCATCAAATGTATCTTCCTAGTGTACAGTGAAGATAACAAGGCTTATAAGTTTTATGACCCTGAGGCTATGAAGATCATGGCGAGTCGTGATGTGGTGTTTCACGAGGAGCAGCCACATGTAGTGGAGGAGGAAAAGAGAGCTTCCACTTTATCATAGGGGCAATCCACTATGAACCTGGCCCAAGAGCTATCCCTTCTTCACAAGAGAAGGAAGCATCATCTTCAGATGATGAGTCTGAAAGTCACCAACCTGCCAACACCCAAGTGGAAAAGCCATTGCCATGTTGGGTGAGGCAGATCTATGATTCTACAAACCCCATCCCGCAGTCACTAGAACAGGTTGTAGATGGACCGAGGCGATCACAGAGAATAGAGGAACAGGACAAGAAATTAGTTGGAAGTCTCATCTACTTGTGCAATAGCAGACCAGACATCTCTTATGTTGTTGGAGTAGTTAGCAGGTTCTCTAATAAGAATTTGAAATGATAGACTTGGGCTTAATGCATTATTGCTTAGGTCTTGAAGTTTGGCAGGAACCAGGTAAGATTTTCATCTCTCAACAAAAGTATGCAAGGCAGATATTGAAGGCATTTGACATGGAGGATTGTAAGGAAATTTCTACACCTATGGAGGTCAACATAAAATTATCTATTGAAGATACTTCACCTCTAGTGGATATTGGAAGATACAGGAAATCAGTTGGAAGTCTCATCTACTTGTGCAATAGCAGATGTTGTTGGAGTAGTTAGCAGGTTCTCTAATAAGCCTTGCCAAACTCATTGGAAGGCAAGCATGCCGATACTCAGGTATGTGAAAGGAACCACTAATTATGGTATTCTTTATGAAGAAGGATCATCTCTAGTTGGATATTGTGACTCAAATTGCGCAGGAGATATTGATCCAAGAAAATCAGTTTCTAGATATTGCTTTTTTTTAGGATCAGGGATTTTCTTTTGGATCAGTAAGAAGCAACCGACTGTAGCATTATCTTCTATTGAAGCTGAGTATAAAGTTGCATGTGTTGCAGCATGTGAAGCAGTATGGTTGACGAGGATCCTATGGCACAAAGGAATACAAGGACAGGAGGCTACAGAGTTGAAGTGTGACAACCAAAGTTGCATGGCCATCGCCAAAAATCCTGTTTTCCATGACGTACCAAGCACATAGAAATCCAGTATCACTATGTGCGTGAGTTGATTGATGACGGGGTTGTGGAGATAACCTATTGCCCTACTGAAGAAAATGGCGTAGACATCTTCACCAAGGCTCTTGGGAGAGAGCAACTTCTTTGACATTTGCCAAAGCTTGGGATTGGACCAAGGAGGTAGTTCACCATCGGGTGGACATTGAGGGGGGCTATTAGATATGCTCAATTATCCACCCTCATGTGACCACAAATGATCCATGGTCCTCTAAGTTGTAAGGCCCCCATTATGAGGAGAAGCCATTATCAGAGCCCGGACATTTGTGGAACCCTAACTTCCAAGTTAGATGAGGTCTATGTGTGACCATTGATGGTTGTAGATGATGTTTGTGAGCCTAGCCGTTAGGTTAGGTAGGGCATAAACTTCCAGGCCATTGGGTTGAAACTGAAACAGGGAAGAAGATGAAGAAATTCAGGACTGACGGTGGTGGTGAGTTCACATCAACAGAGCTTGAAGATCTCTGCAAGAGTAAGGGAATCAAGCATCAACTCACAGTGGCACATAGTTCTCAATAGAACGGTGTTGCAGAACATCGGAATCAAACCATCATGGACATGACAAGGTGCATGTTGAAAGGAAAGGGTCTGCCTAATCAGTTCTAGGTAGAGGCTGTCAACACTGCTGTCTACATCTTGAATCGAAGCTACACCAAGGCACTTGATGGAAAGACTCCACAAGAAGCCTACACTGGTAAAAAGCCTTCTATTTCCCATTTCAAAGTATTTGGAAGTGAATGTTATGTACATGTTCCAGATAGAGAGAGAAACAAGCTTCAACCAAAAAGCATCAAATGTATCTTCCTAGGGTATAGTGAAGATAAGAAGGCTTATAAGTTTTATGACCCTGAGGCTAAGAAGATCATGGCGAGCTATGATGTGGTGTTTAACGAGGAGCAGCCACATGCAATGGAGGAGGAAAAGAGAGCTTCCACTTTATCATACGGGCAATCCACTATGAACCTGGCCCAAGAGCTATCCCTTCTACACAAGAGAAGGAAGCATCATCTTCAGATGATGAGTCTGAAAGTCACCAACCTGCAGACACCCAAGTGGAAAAGCCATTGCCACATTGGGTGAGGCAGCTCTATGATTCTGCAAACCCCATCCCACAGTCACTAGAACATGTTGCAGATGGACCGAGGTGATCGCCCATATTGTAAACACAGCCTTGATGGCTGATCTCATTCAAGAAGAAGCAAAGGAACCAACCAATGTGGAAGAGGCACTCCATGATCCGAATTGGAGGGCTGCCTTGCAAACAGAATACAACAATATCATAAAGAATGGAACTTGGGAGCTAGTGGATCGACCCCCTAAGCGTAAAGTCATTGGCACCAAGTGGGTTTGGAAGCTAAAATACAAGGCTAATGGTACTCTAAAAAAATATAAAGCAAGACTTGTTGCACAGGGCTACTCACAAGTTGAAGGCATTGACTTTTGTGAATCAGTTGCCCCGACTGCAAGAATGACTACGATCCGAGTAGTACTAGCTGTGGCTGCACATAAGCATTGGCCAGTCTATCACATGGATGTTAAATCAGCGTTCCTCAATGGAGACCTCAAGGAGGAGTTATATGTGTCTCAGCCACCAGGGTTTGAGGCTCCCCATTCAGAGAACAAGGTATGTAAGCTGAAGAAGGCATTATATGGGCTAAAGCAAGCCCCTAGAGCATGGTACCAACGGATAGATAAGTATCTCTTGGATATGGGGTTCAAAAGATGTGCCTCTGATGCTAACTTGTATGTTCTAAAGAAAGGAGGGAAGACAATTGTGCCTGTACTCTATGTAGATGACCTTGTGATTACAGGAAATGATGATGCTCTTCTTCAACAAACAAAAGATGCCCTGAGTTCAGAATTTGAAATGACAGACTTGGGCTTAATGCATTATTGCTTAGGTCTTGAAGTTTGGCAGGAACCAGGGAAGATTTTCATCCCTCAACAAAAGTATGCAAGGCAGACATTGAAGGCATTTGACATGGAGGATTGCAAGGAAATTTCTACACTTATGGAGGTCAACACAAAAGTATCTATTGAAGATACTTCACCTCGAGTGGATATTGGAAGATGCAGCAAATTAGTTGGAAGTCTCATCTACTTGTGCAATAGCCATCTAAGCTCCACAGTGGGAGCGCACGGGTGGACAGCACCATCATTGTAAGTGTATTATGCTTGGCAATCTGAGAATTTGAGTTCTCTATCTCTCGGTCTCCGTCTATCTTTGTCTGCGTTTTTCTCTCAACTCTGTCTACAGGTCTATTCCGCTGTGCTGTTATTTTCTTATAGCGTTTGTGAAGCTTCCCCTTGTTTTGTAGCTTCTCTTTTGCTTTGGTTTAACTCCAACTCTGTTGATGAAGCTTCAACACCAAGGTTTCTCTGATACCAACTGTGGAGAATGAGTTCTCCTATGCACAACGAATATGTGTAGTGAACCCTTGTATGTCCAGCACTTGGACAAACAGTTGCACCTAAGATAGCTTGCTGCTCTCAATAAAAAACTCATATGGACCTATGCCTTTAGTCAATCAAAGTAGACAAAGAGAACTTTATAATCAGCTATAAATAACTTAATTTGGACATGTTTTGATTAGGAAACACAACTAATAAAGATGAACTACTTGTCCACACAAGTATGCTGAAGAATTGAACTTCACTCTCGAATTGATAACTCCCTGAATATATACTCTTTGAGGAAGATATTTGAGATAGAGAAAGTGCACACAAATAGATTTCCAATAAGCTTAAAATAAAGTAATTTGGATGAGTCTTGGTTAGAAAACTCAACTCACCAAAATAGACCACCTACGCATACAAGTATACTGAAACATGGGACTTCACTCTCTGATAGATATCTCACAGAATATAAATCTTCTGAATGACATATTTGGGAAAAATAAAGTACATGCAAAGAGCTTTACAACAAGCTAGAAATCAAAAAATTTGGATATGTTTTGGTTGGGAAACTTAGCCAACCAAAATAGACTACCTGTCTACAGAGGTATGCTAAAAAACTAGACTTCACTCTTTGACTGGTATCTCACAGAATATATAAGCTTTGACGGAGATATTTGAGAGATAGAGAAAGTGCACAAGATAAGCTTTGCAATGAGTGTTTAAACTCAAGAATGATTACATATACACAGAGATATGAGCTTCACAATAGAGTTGTGTACAAAATTACGTGCAGCTAGAAGGAGTCTATGGGAAGACAAAATGACAAAATGATCAGATCTAACTATTGGGAGCTCTTGCCTCTTTCTCTCCTTATTTAAAACGTGCTCCCACTCCACTTTTATAACCAATGAGCATGTGAAGAAGTTTGTGCCTCCTTCTTAACTCACCACTTTCATTTGATTGCCCACTACATTCCACTTACTACAAGGCAGATATTGTATGTTTTACTCATCATGCATTTTGTTGATATATTTAGGTAGTGATGTGTGTGAACACACTAGGACCGCCGGGGCACTTTTTTCCCTCTTTAGGAGGATTTTTTCCCTCGGCTTGTATATACGCCTATTGCCCTAATGGGCGACTTATCTTTGTACATTCTCTAGTAATACAGTCAGTATTGTGTGTTTGTGCTCCAAGCTTCTTCTTCTTCCTTGTGCTGTTCGCGTGCTTCCGCAGATGTTTAACTCCAACAATCGGTATCAGAGTAGGTCGTCGCTTCATCTAGGGCACCGTCGACACTCCTCCATTTGCAGTCTCAGAATCGTACAAATTTTGGTGAGCATACTCAGGGTGTTTTCGAGATCAAAACAGCTTTGCTGTGTGGTGCCGAAATCGGGATCTGAGCTCGTTTCGGCCTCCGAAGGCACTATCGGAGCGCTTGTGCAGGCTATTTCATCTTTTTGTGCCAAAGGTATATACTAGTTTTTGCTCGCCAGTTTAAGCGTCTCGAAGTCTGCTACAGGTCTAGCAGACCTTGTCTGGGTAGTTCTGTTCAACTTTTTGAGATATAGTCAATTTTCTGCATCAAGGTATTTCAGTCACCGACCATGGCTGAAAGCAGTGATGTATTCCGTATGTTGGCTGTTGAGGATAAGTTGGATGGTACCAACTACCCATTATGGGCTTATATGATGCGACATGTATTGGTTGCAAAAGGATTATGGAACATTGTGCAGGGTGTTGAACGACGTCCTGTTACACCTGTAACAACAGGTACTACAAATACAGGTGTTGGAGCTGATGAAGATGGTGTCGAAGATGATATTGTGCACATTCCTGTTCGTGCTGTTGTTTGTGCTGCACCTACTGCAGAGCAGATTCGTTGGGATGGCAGAGATGCCCATGCATATGCATTGATAGCTTTGTCTGTCAAACATGCCATTATTCCTCATATTCGCTCTTGCAGAACAGCTAAGGATGCTTGGGATACACTTACCACATTGTACCAAGCTAGGAATGAGGCTCGTGTTGCTTACCTCCAAAAACAGTTGGAGAGTGAGCACATGAATGAAGATGATTTTATGGACAGTTTCCTAACAAAGATCAAAGACTTGAAGGAATAGTTGATTTCTGCTGATGAGGTTATACCAGATAGCTCACTTGTGCAGACCGTTCTGAATGGTTTTCCTGATTCATATCAGAGTTTTGCTTCTGCTCTTCAGTTGATGATGAAAGGCAATCCAAATGCCTTATCATTTGAGGAGTTAGTCTCTGTTCTGTTGCAAGAAGATCAGTCCAGGCAAAACAGGTCCATTATGCGAGTTGCAGATCAAGCTTTCCTGGCTAGTCAGAAGGGCAAAGGAAAATGGAGCTCTTCTACTAGTAAGCAGACATCTTTAAATGTTGCACATTCGAAGAACCAGGATAAAGATGAGAAGAAATCAAAAAAGCAGAAATTGTTTTGCAAGTATTGTAAAGGGAATGATCATATCATAAAGAACTGTCCAAAACTGGCTGCAAAAGAGGCAAAGAAAAAGGAGGCTGGAATGGTTGTTGTAGAAGCCTCTACACCAAAAGCAGAGTCTGCAAATCTTGGGCAGGAAGAAGAATGGGCATTTACTACTGTCTACAGTTTTGACCCATCTTCTCATGAGCAGTGCATGTCTGCAGTAGACTCAGATGTTTGGTATTTTGACAGTGGGGCAACCAAACATATGACCTCGAAGCGCAGTTTCTTCTCTTGACTTGAGCTTGACCCTACAGGGAATACTGTTACATGTGCCAACAACTCCTCTTATCCTGTTATGGGAGTTGGTAAGATGCATTATTTGTGCCAGGGATAAAAAAGAACCTGTTATCAGTTTCTGCATTAGCCAAGATTGGCTTGGTTGTGAAATTTCTTGATGACAGGTGTATAGTTCATGATCTGTCAAATGGCGATGTGATTATTGCTTCTGGCATTTTAAGTCATGGGCTATATAAGCTCATAGACTATGAAAGATCTGAAAATGATTTGGCATGTGCAGTAAATGATTCTCAGGCTATGTCAGATGCAAAGCTTTGGCATGCACCCTTTGGTCATCTAAATTTTGCTAGTTTGCTACGCCTGTAGAAATCTGAAATGGTGTCCTCTTTGCCCAAACTTGAGGCACCTGGAAAACATGTTTGTGAAGGCTGTATTTTGGGAAAAATGCAGTGTTCCTCCTTTCCAAATGATGGTTCAGTTCGGGCTACACAGAAATTGCAGCTTGTACATAGTGATGTCTGTGGTCCTATGCAGACACCCTCTTTTGGGAATTACCTTTACTTCGTGACTTTCATTGATGATTTTTCCAGGCATGCATGGGTATATCCACTCAAAGCAAAGTCCGAAGTGTTCATGTGCTTTAAACAGTTTCTGGTTTTGGCTGAAAATCTGTCAGCATGTAAAATGGGCACCCTTCGTTCTGATCGAGGGGGGGAATATATGTCTTCTTATTTTAAAGCATTTCTGGCTGAACGTGGGATAAAACACCAGTGTACAGTGCCGTATACACCTCAACAGAATGGAGTTGTTGAACGAAAGAACAGGTCACTCATGGAGATGGCGAGATGCATGGTCAAGAGTCAGGCTTTACCACATAGTTTCTGGCTTGAGGCTGTCATGTGTGCAGCATATGTACTGAACAGGTGTCCCACTAAAGCGCTCCAGTCTATCACTCCATATGAGGCTTGGCATGACCGCAAGCCATCTGTTGCTCATCTGCATGTTTTTGGTTGTTTGGCATATGCATTAGTGCTTGAACAACATCGCAGAAAATTGGATGATAAGGCAGTAAAATGTATTTTTGTTGGGTACAGTTCTGAAAGTAAAGGCTATCGTCTGTATCATCCATAGACTAAATGCATTCTGGTTAGGCGTGATGTTGTCTTTGTGGAAGATGCTATTCAACCATTGCTTTCATGTACTAAGGAGACATCTGTTAGCTCCAAAGACATGTATGATACGTTGATGCCTCTTTTTACAGGTGGACAATCTAGTGCTGGTCCTAATGAGGCACCTTCTCAACCTTTGCAGGTTTCATATGATGATGCAGATCATTCTATTTTCTGATGCAGATTTACATGATGCACTTGCTGATGAGAGAGCTGATATTGAGCAGGCAAAAACTATGCTGAAATGGCTGGTGCAGACTTTGCGTGACAGCAAATTAGATGCACCTTTGTCATATCATACTCGTTCAGGCTCTCATAGTGCCTCCTTTGCATCAGATTGCTATGCTATGGCTGCGTCTAGTCTCTGTGATGAGAATGAGCCTGTTTCTTTTGATGAAGCACAGAATTCAGAAAATGGGATGGCTGCCATGCAATCTGAATATGATGCTATAATGAAGAATGGTACATGGTCTTTATGTGACTTGCCTCCTAGCAAGAAGGCCATTGGCACTAAGTGGGTATACAAGCTGAAGCGTAAACCTGATGGTACAATTGACATGTATAAGGCTAGGCTTGTTGCAAAGGGTTATGCGCAAGAAAGAGGCATTGATTTTTATGAGACCTTTGCACCTACATGTCATATGACTACTGTTCGGAGCATTTGTGCACTTGCAGCCCATCATGGTTGGAATGTACATCAGTTGGACATTAAAACAGCATTTCTGAATGGTGACTTGCATGAAGAAGTGTATGTTTTTCAGCCCCGTGGCTTTGTGCAGAAAGGGCATGAAAACCAGGTGTGTAGGTTAAAGAAGGCATTATATGGTTTAAAGAAAGCACCACGTGCTTGGTATGAGAAGATACATGCCTATCTGGTTGCATATGGTTTTGTGAACAGTCCAACTGAAAGCACCTTATATGTTAAGCGTGCTAATGATGTGCTTCTGATCATTGTTGTCTATGTTGATGACATGCTGCTCACTGGTCCTATTGAGAAGCATATTGTTGATTTCAAGGCTGATTTGCATGCCTCATTTGAGATGTCTGATTTGGGGCATTTGCATCACTATTTGGGAATTCAGTTTATGCAAGTTGATGGTGGAATGGATCTGTGTCAAACGAAATATATTGACACATTATTGCAGCGTTTTGGCCTTGAAGACTGTAAGCCTATTGCCACTCCTATGGAGACAGGTTTACGATTGAGTCTTCATGATGCTGGAGATGCATTTGATGTTGTTCTTTATCAGCAGGTTGTTGGATGCTTGATTTACTTATGCATTACTCGGCGAGATATTCAGTTTGTTGTCTCATAGATGAGCAGGTTTATGCATTGCCCAAGACTCATGCATTGGAAGGTGGTTGAGCGCATCTTTCGCTACTTGAGTGGTACTCGGCTACTTGGGTTGTTTTATCCCAAGGGGGGATCACTACCGCCAGATTTGCATGCTTTTTCTGACTCAAATTGGGCTGGTTGCTATGACACTCGTGTGTCCACCAGTGGTTTTTGTTTTATGCTTGGTAGCTCATGTATATCTTGGTTGAGCAAGAAGCAGCCTACTGTGGCCACTTCCAGTTGTGAGGCTGATTATAGGGCAGCTTTCACAACGACTGTTGAGTGTGTGTGGCTCAGATGCCTTATGGCTGATTTGGGTGTTGGTCAGTCTTCTGCCACCACCATCTTCACTGACAGTCAGAGCGCATTGGCAGTTGCGAGGAACCCTGTGTTCCATGCTCGCACTAAGCACATTGAGGTGCATTATCACTATGTCAGGGAGAGGTTCTCTGCTGGGGAGATCAGCTTGGCATATGTGCCCACGCAGGAGAACATTGCAGACCTTTTCACGAAGGCTCTACCTAGGGAAAAGTTTGAAGCTTTCTACAAAGCTTTGGGCTTACTTCCTTTTGGCTTGGCACTTCCTTATACATGAGTGCAAGCTCCTTGTTCACCGCATCACTCCCAGGGGGGATTTGTTGATATATTTAGGTAGTGATGTGTGTGAACACACTAGGACCACCGGGGCACTTTTTTCCCTCTTTAGGAGGTTTTTTTCCCCCGGCTTGTATATACGCCTATTGCCCTAATGGGCGACTTATCTTTGTACAGTCTCTAGTAATACAGTCAGTATTGTGTGTTTGTGCTCCAAGCTTCTTCTTCTTCCTTGTGTTGTTCGCGTGCTTCCGCAGACGTCTAACTCCAACACATTTTGACTAGACTTTTTTTTTCTTCTTTTTTTTTTTTCTCTTCTTTTCCTTTATCTTTATATTTGGTAAATTCATCCAAGTATAGCTCATGTGAAAATGAGCTTGTACATTTATCTTCAATAGCTACCAAGCATGAAGCAAAAACCACTGGTGGACACACAAGTGTCATAGCAAGCAGCGTAGTCAGAGTAAAAAAAAGCACGCAATTTTGGCGGTAGTGATCATCCCCTTGGGATAAAAAAACCCAAGTATCCCGGTACCATGCAAGTAGCAAAAGGTGCGCTTAATCGCCTGCCAATGATTGACACATGAGAAATGCATAAACCTGCTCATCTGTAAGACAACAAGCTGAATATCAGGCTTACTTATGCATAAGTAAATCAAGCATCCAATAGTCTGCTGGTAGAGAACAACATCAAATGCATCTTGAGCATCATGAAGACTCAACCATAAACATGTTTCCATATGAATGGCAATAGCTTTGCAATCTTCAAGGCTAAATCACTGCAATAATGTGTCAATATATTTTGTTTTACAAAAAGATATTCTACCATCAACTTGCATAAATTAAATGTGCAAATAATGATGCAAATACCCCAAATCTAATATCTCAAATGAGGCATGCAAATCAGCCTTAAAAATCAGCAATATGTTTTTCATTAGGACTAGTGAGCAGCATGTCATCAAAATAGACAACAATGATCAGAAGCACATCATTTGCATGCTTAACATATAAGGTGATCTCAATTGGATTGTTCTCAAAACCATGTGCAATCAAGTAGGCATGTATCTTTTCATACCAAGCACATGGTGCTTTCTTCAAACCATATAATGTCTTTCAACCTCCACACTTTGTTTTCATGCCCTTTATCTACAAAACCACGGGGCTGAAAAACATGCACTTCTTCATCCATGTCACCATTTGGGAATGCAATTTTAATGTCAAACTCATGTACATTCCAACCTTGATGAGCTACAAGTACACAAATTGCCTCATTTGGACCAACACTAGATTGTCCACCTGTAAAAAGAGGAAGCAAAGTGTCATACATATCTTTGGAGCTAGCTGATGTCTCCTTAGTACATGAAAATAATGGGTGAATTACATCTTCCACACAAACAACATTACGGCTAACCAAATTTTGTTTAGTTTGTGGATAATACAGATGATAGCCTTTGCTTTCAAAATTGTACCCAATGAAAATACATTTCACGATTTATCATCCAATTTCCTACGTTATTCTTCAGGCACTAATGTATATGCAAGACAACCAAAGACACGTAGATGAGCAACAAATGGCTTGTGACCATGCCAAGTCCTCATATGGAGTGATTGACTGCAAAGCTTTAGTGGGAAATGTGTTAAGTACATATCCTGCACACATAATTGCCTCAAGCCAAAATTTATGTGGTAAAGCTTGACTCTTGATCATGCACCTCGCTATCTCCATGAGTCACCTATTCTTCCTTTCAGAAACTCCATTCTATTGAGGTGTATATGGCACTATACACCAATGTTTTATCCCATGTTCAACCAGAAATGCATTAAAATTAGAAGACATATATTCCCCTCCTCAATCAGAATGGAGGGTGCCCATTGTACATGATGATAGATTTTCAGCCAAAACTAGAAACTATTTGAAGCATATAAACACTTCGCACTTTGGTTTCAATGGATATAACCATGCATGTCTGGAAAAATCATCAATGAAAAATCTTTTGGAATAAGGAACACTGCATTTTGCCCAAAATACAACCTTCAAAGAAATGTTTACTAGGTGCCTCAAGTTTGGGCAAAGAGGACACCATTTCATATTTCTACAGGCATAACAAACTAGAGAAATTTAGATGACCGAAGGGTGCATGCCAAAGCTTCACATCTGACATAGCCTGAGAATCTTGAACTGCACATACTAAATCATTCACGAATTTTGCATAATCTATGAGCTTATATAGCCCACGATGTAAAATGACCAAAGCAATAATGACATCGTTGTTTGATAGATTATGAACTCTACATCTGTCATCCACAAATGTCACAACCAAGCCAATCTTGGCTAATGCTAAAGCTCATAATAGATTTTTCTTGATCCCTAGCACAAATAAAGCATCCGACAATGTAAGAGAACTACCATCAATGGTAGTCAAAATGATCTTACCAACTCCCATGACATGATGAGAGGAGTTGTTGGTGCATGTGATAGTATTTCTTGTAGGGAAGGTGCAAGTGAAGTGAAGAAATTGTGCTGCGAGGTAATATGTTTGGTTGCTCCACAATCAAAGTACCAAACATCTGAGTCTACTGCAGCCATACATTGATCATGAGAAGATGGGCCGTAACTGGAAACATTAGTAAATGCCCATTCTTCATTCTACACAAGATTAACAAACTCTGTTTTGGGTGTAGAGGCCTCTACAACAACCATTCGAGCCTCTTTCTTCTTTGCCTTTTTTCTAGTAGTTTTGGATAACTTTTTATGACATGATCATTTCCTTTACAGTATTTGCAAAACAATTTCTACTTTTTTGTTTTCTTCTCGTGTTTGCCATCCTTCTTTGATTGCACAAAATTAGTAGATTTCTGCTTACTAGTAGATGAGCTCCATTTACCTTTGCCCTTCTGACTAGCCAAGAAACCTTGATTTGAAACTGCATAATGGACTTGTTTTGCCTAGATTGATCTTCGTGCAACAGAACAGAGACTAACTCAAATGTTAATGCATTTGGATCGCCTTTCATCATCAATCAAAGAGTAGAAGCAAAACTCTAATATGAATCTAGAAGATTATTGAGAACAGTTTACACAAGTGAACTTTTTGGCAAGACTTCATTAGGAAAAATCAACTGCTCCCTTAAATCTTTGATCTTTGTCAAAAAAGTGTCCATGGAATCTTCTTCATTCATGTGCTCACTCTGCAACTGTTTTTGGATATAAGCAACACAAGCCTCATTCATTGCCTGTTATAAGGTGGTAAGTGTATCCCAAGCATCCTTTTGTGTTTTGCAAGAGTGAATGTGAGGAGTAATGGCATGCTTGATAGATAAAGCTATCGATGCATGTGCCTGAGCATCTTTGCCATCCCAACAAAGTTTCTCTACAAAAAATGCAATAGGAACCGATGCATGAACAAGAACTTGAAGAACATAATCTTCAACACCATCCGCATCACCTTCAATAATTATATTTGCAGGTGTAGTAGAATGTTTTTCAGCACCCTGCACAATATTCCACAATCCTTTTGCAAACAATACATGACACATCATATGTAACCATAATAAGCCTTGGACAAATCGTGTTATATGGTGTAAGCTAATACAATGCCATAACCTATCAAGAGCTACAACTGCAATTTAATTGAGATCACATATATATTTTTTAAACATTTACGTCTCCATTTCTTTTGAGGGAGAAAAAATTAAACCAAATGTATGCATCCCTCTAGCCAAAATAATATAATAGGAATGGCCCAACATCCTCGATCTACCTAGTATAAGTCTTGTCAACAAGAGGAAGTTTGTTCCAAAGGAATTTGGCCAACAACCCATGAGGAGAGTTGAGGTGGGCCTTTGAAGGAAGAAAGTAGGAACACTGATACACCTACACCAGTGAGGGATTGATGTAGTGGTTCTGTACAAATCTCCGATGAAGCAATGAGGCGTAAGCAATTTTCCAAACAACTAGCTTGTCCCTGAACTTGTCAAGAATCCATTGCCACTTTTGGGCGAAGAGATATGAAAACCCATTGGGATGATGTCAAGAAAATGAAAGGTTTTACCCTCCTTGATTTGGACATCCTTCCTCCAACAATTAGGTGGCAATGTGGTTGTTGAAGGCTTTGACAAACGTCTTGCTGAGGTTGATTTTGGAACTATTGACACAACAAAGAAGATAGACTCAGCCCGACCTGGGAGCGGGGATAGAAGTCGGAGGGGAGAGAGAGAGAGAGAGAGAGAGAGAGAGAGAGAGAGAGAGAGAGAATGCAAGTATAGTCTTGATTACTTTAGTAGAAAAAGAAATCTTGAAGAGTAAGCTTCTTGAAATGTGACATCTACCAATCAAGTGGCTTTTAAAATATCAGGCCATTGATTATGCAACCAGGTCAACTTGGAGCTATGAATGAGTTCCTAAGGTCAAAGAATACCTTTCGGCCCAAAAAGGCATGCCTTTTAGAACCCGATACTAGCTTGTTGAGCCCTTTCCACTTGTCAGACGAGGACTCGACCATTTTGAAATCATCAAACATAAGAATTTCGCCACTAACACTAGCCAATTGAGATCAAACAAAGGCCTCACAGAAAAAGAGTTTAGAGCATCAAAAGAGATGATGGTGCAACCGATAACTTGCCCAAGAGATCCGTATACAAGAGCCACCACATCAATGAGGAAAGTTCATCACATACCAAAAGAACTTCTTGCTCAAAGTAAGGCTTGATTCCAAAGTAAGATAATGAGATTCCAAAGCAAGGCTTGATTACAGACATTGACTTGCTAAAGATGAATGATTTGGGGAGAATGAGGTAGATCCCTAAGAAAACACGAATCGCACACGATCCTTTGACAAGCTACTAAAGCCTTTACAATCAAAAGAACATAGTTCAAGGGATGGCATAGTACATCCTTAAGAAGGTTTAGCCCTGAATGCCTTCTTGAAGAATTTGCCCTCAAACTCAGAGGACTTGAAAGAATCAAAAAGCATTCGATCCTTTTGTTTGGTGACTATATCCATGATAAAATCTTCTTTGCACACCAATTCTAAAGGAGGGAGAGATTGCTCAACATCCATAGGTTGTGTGTTAGATTTAGCAAGAACTGAGGTAGTATCTTAGGCATCTTCATACTTCTCCACTTGGCAATCAATCGTTAGATAAGTCCGCATCCAATTTGTTCACTAGGCATGCAAACTGATTAGAGGGGGACCACCACAATAGATGGTTGAGGCAAGTGGAGTTGTCAATGTTTGGGCATAATCTTGCTAAACCCCTCCTCACATATCAACCATCGACAAGTTTGGAGGGGCAACTATTTTGCATGTCTAAGCATATTTTCTATCTCTTCCAAGAAAACCTTTATAGATTGCATTAGTTGGTGGAATCCTATTATATAAGGGGTCTTGGTTGAAACCTCTACATCAATATGGATTGAATATGTCCATTCAAATAATGCTTGACACTATTATATACAAAATCCACTATAGGTCCATCCTAATTACTTTCCTACTCATTCACATATAATCCAAAATCTTAAAGGATTTGGTTTACAATTTTTGTTTGCCGTGGATTCTTGTTTGGGATATAAACTTTTGAAGATATCCATCCAAATGTGGCCATCTTAATATCATGATCTAAAACAATGTCTTAAAAGTAGACCATAAAGTCACGATAGGCTCTCAAGAAAGATGCTAGGGACTTCTAAGCTCTCCACTATGGTACTTCTTGTAATAAATGTAGTGAACTATTTTGATGGTGATGCACCACAGTGCGCTCTCCTTCTTGAGAGCTCCACGATGATATCCTTGGAGTAGAAAATTGAGCTCCCATTGCGGCACACAGTACTCTGCATAGAGGTTGTAGAATCCACAGAAAAACACAGTACACAGGGAGCACGAACCCAGACTTCTTAGGTGTTACAAATGCGGTCGAACTTAAAGTCATGACTGGCATAATCAACTACCACACACTCTCCTGAAGTCACTACCTGACCTGCATCATGTGCATATCTCTGACGCCATCATCGCATCCACCTAAAGCAACATCGTCGAATATGGCCCTTATGACCACAATGCCAACATCGAAGCTGTCAATGTGATCTATGTCTCACATGAGTCAATGGACTCGCATACATATCATGTCGTCTCTGCCATAATGCACTACTCGTCTCCTCATACATAACAGACTCATATATAGAATCCACAAGCTATAATCGGATCGTGGAGCTGGCCAATGCATCCATATCCATCCATACATGGTCGGGCATATCACAAGGCCTCTATGCATCTCTATGCACATACATGTGTAACCCTGCACAAACCAATGTATGCCATATTTGAGCTTTCCATCCCAAAAAGTGAGTGCCATCAAACGGAGAAGAAATCATGCTGGCAATCCAAGAGACTAACAATGTAATAAGAGGCTAGAAATAATACTCTATTACCAATAGGATCACACCTTCATATCCATATGCATAACTCACATCATAAATATCTCGCTGGAGAAGAAACCATGTGAACAACCTATCACATAACCATGCATCTATCATGCATATAAAACCATGAGCATAAACCTGCTCGCCAAGTCTCCAAAGTGACTAAGTAGATGTGAAAGAATCCTAGAAAAAAATTGACAGAGTATCCCCTATAAACTGAGCAATCAAACAAGATAACCAATAGCAAAAGAACAATGAGTAATCTGTCACCACCTATCACTGATCCAACCAAAACATAATGGCAACTGCATATGCCAAAAGACTAATGGCAATACATGCCAATACAATGGAAATACATCTCCCACTCAAGAATGGATCCTGCAAGATGGTCCAACCTGTCACAAATAACTTGTGACCAAGTCCAAGTGAATGGAGATAAGCAAGGATCCAAAGCTATCACACAAGCTTCAAGATCCATTAGAGCTCTCTTCTAGCATAAAAGCTGACGAAATTTTGACAGCATCTCCTCTGTAAAATGGACTCTAGAACCAAAATAACCATGTGGTAATCACCATCCACAATATCAAATCAACAAACATTTTCTAATAGAATACCAAATCAAGGTGAGAAACAAGTGCGCAATTGAGGCTCCAATCTGGATCATGTACTTGCAAAGAAAACAAAAGATACAAGTACCAACCAAGATCTAGAACCAAGTCTCACAAAAGTATGAGCAACCGACAAGTAAATCCATAACCAAGTGGCATAAGCAAGATATCGACCACAATGCCACTATACATCCATGATCGAACTCATGATGACATAAACCTCAAAAAAAGTATATCACAATGTCATGTTATGTGTCAAACACATGACAAGATCATGCTCTACTCTCATATGGAGGAGCTACCACAGTGATCATACATGTGCAATGCCTTGAAGCTCTGAAAATAAGAGCTTGCACACTAAAAAATCTCGCTCGAAGAAGTTCCAAACCAAAATGAAACTCCAAAAGCAACTAGGGTTGTTTTGGTGAAAATATGTTGCTCTGTGTTTTGCTTTTTCAGAGGTAATAACCTCTGAGTCTAAACTTTTGATCATCAGCAAAATTCAAGAACTTTTTCTTTGCTATGTAACGAGATAAAGAACACCTCAATCGGAGGTGTGTAGCTCAAGATATGCACAAAACCAGCACTTGCTATCAATTTCACTTTCACCTGCAACACTGTTGCTCTGTATTTTGCAGTTTCGGTGACCTTGCACTTCATCTACAAAGTTGTAGAGGCTATTTCAAGCTACGCATACCAAGTTGAACCATCTTATTCCAATTTGCAAAACTCAACTTATAGCCAAAACAATGACTTGCTATCCAAGTGATTGTAGATTCATCTTCTACATCAGTCTACATTTTTTGAATTTTCGACAGTCTAAAACTCCAAATCAGCTTCTGCCCACCTTTCAAATTGTAGCCCTCTATCCTAACTATGCATAGAACTTTAAAACTCATCAATCCGAGCTTGCTAGCTCGAGTTATAGTTGAAATACTGAACTTCTATTGAGAGATGCCGACCTGCACTTTCACCTCTTGTGATCTAAGCTTCCATTGAAGCTTCTTGCACACTAGCCTTCAACATGCTCTGATACCAATGAAGAGCTTTGGTGTGCAGAACAAAAGGAGCAAGGAGGAGATTGAGAGACAGATAAAAGAAGAGAGACGGGCGGACATGAATGGGAGCCTCGAAACCCACATAATGATCTCTCTTGAGGCAATGCTATATATATGATGTGTATATATGAATATAGGGGTAAGGCCACATGACCTTTACATCCCCAATATACAAACTATACGTCCCACCTGATTGGCATGTTACATAGTATACAGGTAACTCTGTAAGATCATGAATCAAGTAACCCCCATCAAGTGACAATAGTGTCGAAAGCTATCCTGTGGTAGAGCTTTAGTTAAAGCATCTGCAACATTATCTCAAGTGTGAATCTTCTCAAGAATAATGTGTTAAGTGGCTAAGAAATCTCTAATGAAGTGATGCCTCACCTCAATGTGCTTGGGCTTTGCATAATAGACTGGATTCTTAGCTAAAGCAATGGCACTCTGACTATCACTGAGCAAACGGGGTACATATTGAGATAAACCCATATCACAAGCAAGATGAGAAAGCCACAATGCTTTCTTACATGCCTCACTTGCTGCAAGATACTCTCCTTCTGTGGTGGAAACAAATGTATGTTCTTGAAGACGAGATCTCCAAGAGATAGCACCTCCAACAAAATGAAAAATGTACCCTGATGTAGACTTACGATTGTCTACACAATCAGCATAATCAGAATCTGTGTAACCAATAATGGATGCTTTTCCTCTACCTAAGCATAGACACTTGTCCTTAGTGCCACTCAGATATCTCAAAATCATCTTGACCGCTTCCCAATGTTGCTTTCCAAGGTTAGACATATATTTGCTCACAAATCCCAGTGCAAATGTAATGTCTGGTCTCATAGCTACCATAGCATACATGGGACTACCAACAACAGACTGATAAGGAATTTTGGTCATGAATTCCTTTTCCTCATCAGATTTGGGGCAATCATCCTTGATCAATTTCACATATGTGGGTAAAGGTGTACTCAATGCCTTTCCATCGTGCATATTGAATCTGTGAAACTTTGGATATGTACTCACTTTGGGACAAGTATATGCATCTTTTACTCCTATCATGAGTAATGCGCATGCTAAGAATATGTTTGGCATCCCCCAAATCCTTCATATAAAATGTCTGACTCAACTTCTTTTTCATAATTGACAAGACATAAGAGGACTTCCCAGCAATCAACATATCATCGACATAAAGTATCAAACATATCAAGCTTCCATCTGAGCATCTCTTTTTGTAGAGACAATGATCCTCATTGCTTCAACAATAGCCTTGAGACTTCATAAAAGCATCAAAATTTTGGTACCATTGTCTAGGGGACTGTTTAAGTCCATATAAGCTCTTCTTGAGCTTACAAACTAGAATTTCTTTGCCAGAAACTACATAACCCTCTGGTTGTTCCATATAGATCTCATATATAAGATCTCCATGCAAGAAAGCAATTTTCACATCCATTTGGACTAGCTCTAAGTCCTCCATTGCAATGAATCCAAGCAACATGTGCAGGATAGTCATCTTGACCATTGGAGAGAAGATTTCCTCAAAATCAACACCATGTTGTTGCTTAAAACCCTTTGCAACAAGTCGTGCTTTATACTTGGAGAAGCACTAACTGATGTGAATTTAAGTTTATATACCCATTTACATGGTAAAACTTTCCTTCCCTTTGGCCAAGGTACTAAATCCCAAGTACCATTCTTGCGAATAGAATCCAACTCACTCTTCACGGCATGCTCCCAGTTGACATGATCTATTGTCTACATAGCCTCTTTGTAGCAAGAAGGCTCACCAACATCTGTTAGCATAACAAAACCCAAACCTGGAATATATCTATCACGTGGATGTGAGACACATGTAGAGCGTATCAATGGTTGTTGAGCATGAACATTTGCAGACTGATCTGATCGGACATTCTCTTGAACATCCTTATGTGCAACATTTTTATGCATGCTAACTGAAGGAGTAGTATCCTCAAACACTCTTCTCACTTCAACCTCCTTAATGGTTTGTTTATGCATCTTAGACTCATTGAAAATGACATCACTACTTTTGATCACTGATCATGTTTTAGGATCCCATAAACGATATCCAAATTGTCCTTCTCAACCATATCCAAGAAAAATGAATTTCTTTGACTTATGGTCCAACTTTTTTCTAAGAATCTTGGATATATAAACATATGTTTCACACCCAAAAACTCGAAGATGATCGTAATATGGAGGCTTGCTTGTCCATAACTTTTGTGCCACTTTCAGACCTTTGGCAATACTAGGTGAAAGGTTAATCACATGAGTTGCACTCAATACTGCTTCAGCCCTAAAGCCTTGTGAGAGGTTTGCATGATGCATCATATAAACCACTCTATCTTGAATAGTTCTATTAATCCTTTCAGCTACACCATTTTGTATTGGGGTATAAGGAGTTGTAAAATCTCTATGGATCCCACTAGAATGACAGAAAAGGTTGAATTCATGTGAGGTATACTCACCCCCATTATCTGAATGTAAATCCTTAAGCTTAGTTCCTTTTTCAGTCTCAAGTGAAGCAAGCCATTTTCTGAAAGTAGGGAATACCTCATCCTTTGCTTTGATAGGATATATCCAGACTTTTGTAGTAGCATCATCTACGAAAGTGACAGAATAAAGAGAACCACTTAATGATCTTGTGGGCATAGGACCACACACATCTGTATGAACGAGGTCTAAAGGCTGAGTTGAAGAGTCAATGTGCGTCTTGTGCACATTCTTAGTTTGCTTTCCATATTGACAATGCTCAAAAAATGAAAAATTAGAGAAATATAACATAGTAGCTAGAATGAGAAATATTTTCCATTCCACTACATGATATGTGGCCCAAATGGCCATGCCAAATACAATCCATAGGCTATTTAGTAACAGCTAACAAGTGTTCTTTGTGTGATACAAACAAAGGATAAAGTGAGCCAACTTTGCTTTCTTTTACAATAACCATATTGCCCTTTCATATACAAAAGGACTGGGCATAGAAGACCCCCTTGTAACTAAGTTCATCAAGTTGACCAACTGACATCAAACTGCGTGATAACTGAGATACATGACATACATTATGAGTAGCAAAACGTGAACCATCAATGAATTGCACAACCACATCTCTGATCCCCACAATGTCACACTCGTAAGAGTAACCAAGTCTCACGGTACAAAGAGACTTTGTTGCATAATTAGAGAACCATTCTCTGTGTTTTGTCACATGGAAAGAAACACTAGAATCTAACAGTCACGTGTGGGAAAGAGAATTAGCCATAAGAGCCTTAGTTGCCACAGTGCTATCAAGTGTCAACACATCAACATCATCAGAAATAGCATTCATTTCTTCAATCTTCATAGTTGAAGTAGATGGTGCAGGTAGCTGTTTAACATGCCCATCAACATTCTGTCCTTTACCTTTAGCATTCTTTAATGCATAATAGTCTTTCTTCATGTGTCCTTTCTTATGAAAATAATGACATTCAATATCCCTCTTCCTTGATTTACTTCTACTCTTATTTCATTGACCATTCTTTTCCTTATTCTTGCTCCTACCATGTTGTTGGTTCTTTCCTTGGTAAGAATCAGGAACATTATATGCATCTCCACTCTAAGTGCCAACCATAGATTCTCTACGAATCTCCTCACTCAAGAGTGCTTCGCATATGTCATCATAGATGAGTTTACCACTAGGTGCACTATTGTTAATAGCTATGTAAAATGTATCCCGTGATGATGGCAAGGTGCATAACAACAATACTGCTTTCATTTCATTATCCATATCCATTTTCTGAGCTTGTAACTAGGAGGATACATTATCAAACTCATTTAGATGAGGAGCAACACTATCTATGCCCTTTATGCGAAGGTCATATAATTTTCTCATCAGACACTCTTTGTTTGATGTCGTCTCTTTTTCATATGTATTGTATAACTTCTTCCAAAGCTCCTCTGCACTTTCATAGCATAATACTGTAAAGTAAACATTATCTGCGAGGTGCAAGCGAATTGTAGACCTGGACATCTCATCTAACTCATCCCAATCATCTTCATCCATGTTAGCAGGCTTCTTTGAAATTCCATTTACTGGCTTCCATTGCCTCCTTTGAATCAGCACATCTTTAATCTGATTCTTCCATAGAGCAAAGTTTGTGCCATCAAATTTTCGAATCTCAAAATGGTCTTTGCCTTGCAAGCTATAGCTCCTCCTCGGAACACTGGCACTAGAGCCTGATCCACCAGATGTGTCGGAGACCTCTGATGCCATGATGGTAGAGAATTGAATAGAATGATAATGGAGCTAGAAGAGTCCAAAAACCAATGAATAAGTGTATCAAGGAGTTAATCGACCACAGTATAGTTGACATTGCCAAAAATTGAGAAAAATTTTGCCAAAGTATCCTCTACAAAATGAGCATATGACTAGTGTCAAAATATCATAAAACGGCAAGTACTGACATATTTATCTGCATAGTGAATCACTGACTCGAGTGCATATAATCAGTTACCCAAAAGAAGCCAACTAGGTTTATCAAGCACCTATGAACAACTATCATACATCTCCTATGGTGAGGCTGGGTAAGTTTTCCACCTGCATCACCGAAGAGACCCCCACATCTAGGTGTCTCCCAGTTAAGAAAACCTCACAACGACCCTCTTTATCAAACGTAAGAGACCTTATGCAAAAAACATAACCGCTATATCAATGACCACATGGATGTACATAAGCGGTATCCATAGAAGCATACATGGTGTGTATGTGCTCAATATATGTAGTAAAATGACACTAAAATGCTGAGTGCACAGCCCAAACTAGCCAAAAACACCTGCAATTGTCTGTCAACTCTGTTGTTTTAGGATCAAAAACTTGCATAAATTTGCAGCGGCCGCTCCCACCAAAACTGAAAACCTTTCAAGAAACTTATAGTTTTACGAGTATGGCTGAAAGAAAATCCCCAAAGGTAAATATTTATTTTCAAAGAAGTACAAAGAGCACTCTTCTTGATGTTCTCGGACTTGTGTGGAGAGAACTATGTGCAAAACTACTCCAAAATGGCTCCAAAAAACACCCCAAAAATGCTTCAAAAATAGGCTTTGAAAGCAAAGAATGAAGCTTTGAGGGACCAAAACATGTTCAAGGTAATATTAACCTTAGTCTTTCCCCTTCTTCAGACACCACAAGAGTGTAGCTTAGTGGAAAGAGATTGCCATGATTAAGCAAGGTCCCGAGGGAACAATATTGGGATGGGTGACCTCCGAGAAGTACAGTGGACCTCTATCTTCCTTGCTCGTTGAGGTTCTCCCTTGCGTGCAACCAACGGTGCCAATGGTGACTTCGGTGACTCAGATGTCAAGGTATGCCAAGGTCTATGCCTTGGTTTCCACCTTAGTCATAAGCCTTGGAGAAAGCCTTGGGCAGGTGCTTGCTTCGCTCACACAAAAGGAACAAACCTTTTGTAGTGAAATGCTCTGATACCACTGAAGTATTTCAATGGCGATGCACCACAGTACACTCTGCTTTAAATCCGCAGAAAAAGACACTACACAAGGAGCACAAACATAGACTTCTTAGGTGTTACAAATGCAGTCGAACTTATAGTATGTGGCTGACCAAGCCAATATATGTTTTATTAAAGAGCGTATATAAGAATGTCCGGAGGCCATTGGGACTTTCACATTGACACTAAGGGTAACACGTAGCCATATTGGTTAACCTATTCATGACTACACAAGCTAAGTTGTACCCCCTCCGAGTTTGGATTAGACTCCAATAAATTCCATGTAGATGCTCTTTGATTCCCCATCAGATCCAAACTCTCCAATAAATTCCATGTATATGCTCTTTGATTTCCCATCATAGATGTCGAAAGGATGGAATGAACCTCCTATAATTAACCTTTTAACTTTATTCACTTGGCATTTTTTGCATTTAAGTACATAATTTAGCATTCCTTCAGGAAGTATAGGCTAGTGAAAACCTCTTAACAAGATCATATGTCTTGTTAAGTATTGAGTGTCCTACATTAGGGTGTGAAGGCTCAATAAGATTGAAGTCTCATCTTCGTTTCTCTTGAGATACCATGCATGTAAGTGATTTCGCCACCACATTAAACTTTTCCATCCTATACTTAGGCTCATGGTCAAACACTTGAAGGGTCAGTGATGAACTGGCATGGCAAACTTTACAGCTTGTTTGATTAGAGAGTCACTTCATGTTCTCGTGATGAAACACAACCTTAAACTTGACACCGTACAAATACTGATATAAAATTTTTCAATCATGGAAAAATATATGCAAACCCTTCGAATGGAGTGAGTAATTCTATTGAGTAGGCTAGCTTTTTTCTTTCATAAGAAATTTTTTTACGTCATTAATTTTATAAACATTATCCTTAACATGAGCGAGCATGGAATGCCCCAACCAAACATCATGTCTGGCCTAGTGGTTTTATTCAATGTCCCAGTTCGTTGGCCTAGTGGTTGGGCCTCGCCTCTTGAGGCGGAGGCGAGGGTTCAACCCCTGGCAGCAACATGTAAGGGACATATGAATCTTGGAAAGTTGTTGTATGTGGCTGTTGGCCACCGTTTGTCCATCCCTGCGGAGTTGTGACCGTCGTTTAACCCAGTCTTGTAAACCCCTGTTCTTGTGGGATAAGGGGGTCCCAGGGTACTATGCCCTTCCTTGTACAGTAGCAATTTCAAAGTTAAAGTCCGGGGAATAGGCCTCGGCCAAACCTCCATTTAAAAAAAAAAAAAACACATGTAGCACATACCGTGGCCAAAATCCGCTGAACAGAAGCAATTTTTTGCGTTTCTCCATGAGGCATATACGAAGAAGACATGATTTACAGTTGAGTTCTCTCTCTAACGGAGGTACTACGTCTTTCTATCTCCGGGGAGGTATTGTATTTGTCTGCATACTTAGCTCTCCATCTCTGTGGATGTCGCTCACCTTTGTGATTAGCGGATGACTCTATCTCTTGCGATATTAGACTTCTTGCTCGCTACAAATCTGAGAGAGGAGGTGTCGCGTGGGAGCAAAACCATTGATTTTCTTTATATTTCCATGCTAACGTGCATAAATTTCACACCTACCACTTTCAGATTTGCACAAAGTAGTGCATAGACAGAGAGAGAGAGAGAGCAACAAAATCTTCGCATGTGTTCTGAGCATTATATCATTAGCTACAAATGATGCAAGCACTGTGAAGATCTTGTCCTGAGGCAAATATATCTCCATGGAAGGTCGGGAGGCCTCAGGTGATGCAATGGATGGATGATGTGGACAACACTATGATAGTGTGCTCTGCACAGTGCAAAGAGCTTGCGAAAAGAATCATTACAAACTTGTTTTTCATCTTCTGACTCACACATTGAATGGTGAGGATAATCGATTGAGAGCTCTCTAACTGAAGTTGCCTTGCTTGACAGGGTCATTGATGTGGGTAGGATGCAAGAGACCAATACAAGAGAAGATGTTGCCCATATATTGATTTGGAAATCAAGTTTGTCTCTATGTCCTTGAAACTCAATTTCACGGTCATAGATCATAGTTTCCTAGAATTTCTTATCATGTCCTTGCATCATGGACACTACAAATTGATGTGGAGACTTCTATTGAGGTAGCCTTAGCTTCTTCACTAGCGAGTAATTAAGGAAGTTATGGTGGTAGAGTCATTTACCATGACTCTCACCTTTTCTCCTCTTATGCTAGCATGGAGTTTGACTAAGTCATCTGGTCCGAATTGCTTTTGGACCCCATAGAATCAAACAAACAACACTGGTGCATACAATCCTCATGCAAGACCACTTTTTCCAAAATTTAATATTTTCAATGTTCAAAGTATGGCCTAGATGGGCTCCTGCCCTCTCTTTTCCTTTTTGCTCACTTGTGGCTCTATGTTGCACCCTAGTAGTACAATTTTTACTTCAATGTCCTCGATTCAAGCACTTAAAGCAAATGTTTTCTTTCTTTTCCTTTTCCTAGACGTCAAGTCAAGTCTTGGCCGTGAAATTCATGGGCTCTTGAAATCCTCGTTTCTAAAAGTTCTTACTTTTGCTAAAAATATTGACATATCTTGCCTTTGATCATTCAAAGAATCGTTTCTAGATTCCTTGCTCAACACGTGTCATGTTTGAACCTCTTTGTCCTATCCAAAGATCTATTTATACTTTGGGTTTCAAATAGACCTTTAATGTTGAATAGTTATCATGTAAAAGATATTCTTGAATGTTTAAGTATGAATGATACTCTATTCAAGAATACCAATTAGATTCTAACTCCTTGGACCATTAATTCTGAAGACCATAAATTAAAATTTCATCAGTTTCTTTATGTGGAGACACTTGATGAACAACTTAGCCATAAGTGTTTTTTTTCCAAGCTTTAGTTTTTTATATTGTTGAAAGTTATAATCTTCCAAAGTGCTAGACTTTCTTTGGAGATCTTTACTTTCAACGAACTTCTTATAGTTGACTTAAGACCAAGCTTCTAGTCTATTTAAGAGTCTCAAATATTTGTCTTTAAGTATTTTAAATATCTAAAGTAGATATGGGAACATCGTGTGTACTATTTCATACTTAAGTATAAATTGTATACTTATCTTTATGGAATAATATGTAAATAATCATGACTTAACCGTTGGTGCAAGGCAATCAACAATTGAAGTTTTGATGAATGTTTGAAAGTCAAGGACTGAATAAAAGATCAAGATATGAAGCATGAAGAAACTACATGTTCAGAGAATGAAGATTTGTATACATATGTACATTAATTTAGAGTTAGTTCACTTATACTTTTGTATGGTGATTAACTTGTACATATTTGCCTATATATACAAGGAAAAATGTCGCGGCAAGTATGAGAGAGTATTAGAGCACATTTTTGAAGAGAATTAGAAGTCTTTAGACACTTGTAAAAGTGAGAAAGATAGCTCTCTCATCTAGATGTAAAGTTTTTCAGAAATGACGAAAAGTTGCACCCGATATTTCTGAGAGTTCTCCTTCTGTGTTGTATCTTCTGTGAAATGCTTTTGTACAAGTCTAAGTCTATAGGTGATTGACCTCTATACAAGTTTTCAGCTTTAATTGTGATCAGGCTGAGAGAATTGAGTGTAGGAACATTTACATGTGTAAATTTAAAGAAGTGAAGTTGCAGGAGGTGCAAAATTTGATGCTAATGTTTTGGTCAGTTCTCCTTCCACAGTGTAAAGTTTTGAGCAACCAAGCACTCATTCTTTAATTTGGAAGGTAAGCTATGGCTAAAAGCATTTGATTAAACGGGTTCTAGTTTGGGAGAACCAAGCTTAAGAAGTTATAGGTGTCAAAGTCGACTGTAAAGAACTACAGTTTTAGACATAGGTGACTTGTTAAGATCATTTCTCAAGATCTACTGAGTCTTTTGAAATGATTTAACTTGGAGGAGGTGTGAAAACTATAGGCGACACCTTGTGCAAAGTTTTATCAAAAACTTTACACATTTGATAAGTCAATGAGTGAGTAATGTGCAGCAGACTTTCTGTGTAGTCACCTTCTGCACAGTTTGTTCAAGATTTTGGAAATTGAGTATTGATCCTCCAAATTGGTGAAGGTTTTAAGTTATTCTTGATATAGAGGTGTTCTAAATTCAAGGATAACTTGTTCTTTTGGAGATTAACACTCTCCATCAGTGGTATCAGAGCAACAAGCATCAAAATTGAAGAAAGGAGAACCTCGACTGCTGCAGTTATAAAGAATTCAACATTTGAAGATACAAAAGGTGAAAGCTTGAAAGCAAAGCTTGAGAAGGAGGACAGAAGATATCAAAGAAGACAAAAGGAGTATCATTCGAAGCAAAGGTAACCTTATTCCTTATAAAGCTTGAAGGATTTAATACACAAGTGAAGAAAGGATGGGAGATTCTCTTCAGATAGAGAAACTGGATAGAGAGAACTATCCAGCATGGTCAATGAGAATGGAAGCTCATCTTATGAGCAAAGATTTGATAGGTTATATTACAGGAGAAGAAGAAAAGCCTCAGTTCAGAGATTCTAGTGTTCCAACTAGGGATGAATTGTCAGAATTGAAGACTTGGATGAAGAGAGATGCTCAAGCTAGGAGCATTATCTATATGGGAGTTAATGACTACTTGCTACCTCACACTTGAAAGTGCAAGTGATATATGGAATGCTTTGGAGGAGCATTTCCAAAACACCACAAAGTCAAGGAAGGCATCCTTGTGGGCAGAGTTTACCACATTCAAGAAGAAGGCCTCTCAATCCATCTCAGATTATGTAACAAGGATGAAGGACATTGCAGATGCATTAGGAGCAGTTGATGAAGATATTGAGGAGGATAAATTGGTAAGGCAAATTCTCACAGGGTGATGATAAATGGAAACCATTCATTTTCTCTACTGAATTATCACTAGATCATTTTACTCCTCATTTGAATCAGCTACTAGGACATATGCTAACCTTTGACCAGGATGTCAAAGGTGAAGGTGATAAAAGTGTAGGTCAAGCAATGTATTCAAAGGATAAGAAGAATAATAGCAGAGGGAGCAACAAGCAAATGAAGATGAAGGAACAACTTGCCAGGCTAACTTCCTAAGAGGAAGAGGAGGTGGCAAAGGCAGAGGAAGAGGCAAGAGTAATAAAGATGGAGTCAAAGCTTGCTGGATTTGTGGAAAGACAAATCATTTAGCTCATGATTGTTGGCATAACACTCAGAATAATGGTGGATATAATCAAAACTTTAATTCAAGAGGAAGAGGTGGCAGAAATCAAAGAGGTAATTTCAGAGGTAGAGGTTATTTTGGAAGAAATGCAGGTAGAGGATTCCAAAGCCAACAATACAACAATACCTACTACAATTATGCTTCAGATCAGAAGGAGGATTCAACATTGATAATGAATGCAACTTGTGAAAGGCAAAGTGAAGACCAAAGAGCCTTCTACATTGACTCAGGGTGTAGCAATCACATGAGTGGCAACATAGCATTGATGACTACTTTGGAGAATAAGGTAACTAATCATGTAGTTCAAACAGGTGACAATACAAAGCATAATGTGAAGTCAATTGGATTAGTGAAGGCCAAGGATGGTAGTACTCTCTCGAGTAAGTTTTTGTATGTTCCTACAATTCCAAAGAATCTGATAAGTGTAGGACAAATTGTTGAAAAAGGTTATGAAGTTAGGTTCACTAATCAAGGATTTTTTGTGGAAGACCCTAGCAATGGGTATAAACAAATTGTTACAGGGAAGAAAGAAGGAAGATTGTTCACATTGAATGATGATAGGAGATCAACATATGGATACTTGTGTTATGGGGATATAAGTTAATTTCTTGGTGTTCTAAGAAGCAACATACAATTGCTTTATCATCCACAGAGGCTGAGTACAAAGGTATGGTGGAAGCTGCAAAGGAAGTGATTTGGCTTAAGACTCTTATGAAGAGTTTTGACATCATTCACAGTACACCCACTATTCATGGAGATAACATGAGTTCATTGTATTTAGCTGCTAATCCTGTTTTCCATGCCAGGACTAAACACATTGAGATTCAGTATCATTTTCTAAGAGAGAAGGTGATGGATAAGGAGATTGAAGTTATACATACTTCAACAAAAGATCAGACAGCTGATATGATAACCAAAAGCTTGGATGGACCAAAGCTACAAAGATTCAAGGACATGGTAGGTATAAAGAAGATAGAGAAAACCTCAATTGATGATTGAGGGGGAGCCGTTGGTGCAAGGCAATCAAAAATTGAAGTTTTGATGAATGTTTGAAAGTCAAGGACTGAAGAAAAGATCAAGATATGAAGCATGAAGAAAGTACATGTTCAGAGAATGAAGATCTGTATACATATGTACATTAATTTAGAGTTAGTTCACTTATACTTTTGTATGGTTGATGAATTTGTACATATTTGCCTATATATACAAGGAAAAATGTTGAGGCAAGTATGAGAGAGTGTTATAGAACATATTTGAAGAGAATTAGAAGTCTTTAGACACTTGTAAAAGTGAGAAAGATAGCTCTCTCATCTAGATATAAAGTTTTCCAGAAATGAAGAAAAGTTGTGCCTGATATTTCTGAGAGTTCTCCTTCTGTGTAGTATCTTTTGTGAAATGCTTTTGTACAAGTCTAAGTCTATAGGTGATTGACCTCTGTACAAGTTTTCAGCTTTAATTGTGATCAGGCTGAGAGAATTGAGTGTAGGAACATTTACATGTGTAAATGTAAAGAAGTGAAGTTGCAGGAGGCGCAAAATTTGATGCTAATGTTTTGGTCAGTTCTCCTTCCACATTGTAAATTTTTGAGGAAGCAAGCACTCAATCTTTAATTTGGAAGGTAAGCTACCTATAGCTAAAAGCATTTGATTAAACGGGTTCTAGTTTGGGAGAACCAAGCTTGAAAAGTTATGGGTGTCAAAGTTGATTGTAAAGAACTACAGTTTTAGACATAGGTGACTTGTTAAGATCATTTCTCAAGATCTACTGAGCCTTTTGAAATGATTTAACTTGGAGGAGGTGCAAAAACTGTAGAAGACACCTTGTGCAAAGTTTTATCAAAAACTTTACACATTTGATAAGTCAATGAGTGAGTAATGTGTAGCAGACTTTTTGTGTAGTCACCTTCTTCACAGTTTGTTCAAGATTTTGGAAATTGAGTATTGATCCTCCAAATTGGTGAAGGTTTTAAGTTATTCTTGATATAGAGGTGTTCTAAATTCAAGGATAACTTGTTCTTTTGGAGATTAACACTCTCCATCATTAACTAACCCCATACTTTATATGACAATAATCATGGTCAATAAAGTATGTATGAACTCTTTAGAGTCTGTGTAAACTCTCTAAAAATTGGTTCATACATTGTCTTATAAGACTTCATGAACTAGTTTTGGTTCAAAATTATAAGCCTGATTCAAGAGTGGCTTACTTTCCAATCTCCTATGAAGGTCCCTTTACCTCCTAAATAATTAGAGTCTATTATAATTAGTACATGTATTTGCAATTATCATGCATTGATTCTTGCACGCATAATCCTTTTACTTGAGTGCATGCATAATGTATGCAAAGAAGCAAACATAATGGATGTAACTCATGCAAATGCATGTGATGGCATCATTTTCATGTGTTTGCATGTGTGTACTTCATGCATCTAGGTCTTGCACAAACACACTCCTTGTGCTTCTCTTTATGGTTCAACATGAGTATGCAAATGCTTTTGTGCATCCACAATCTTTGCAGAATGGAAGAAAACCTTGGAGTGTGTGTAAAAGTAATCCTAGAATTTGAATTTTTGCAACAAAGCATTCTTTGGGAAAGAAAAAATGCACAAATAGAAATTAATTTCCATGAATGAAGTAGAAGGTAGGTTATACATGCATGCAAATGCTTTAGAGCTTGAAATAATAAGCTAGTTTCATCACCTTGCACAAGATTTAAACCTAATCTATGGAAGTCTTACCTCCACTTCAACTTTACCTTAAGATGAAGTGCAAGGTAATGAAAACAATCATTAGTTAGAAAATACTTAGCTCCAATTTGTGCTACATCCTTCCATTGGTCCATGAGAAGAGCCATCTTCTTTTATTTCCTATGTAGGATTTGGACTTGATCTCCATACTATTAGACTAGTCTTGTCTCCCCTATTATCTACACTCCATGGTTCTGCACTTTTGCACCTCCGTGATGAAACATCTTTTGCAAATAAGAGGAGATTTTATCGAGTACAAATCATCCAAATCCATGTGTTTAATGGATAGAGCACATCCCCTATAGCAGCAGGTTGTGAATTCGATTCTCTAATCCTTAGATAACTCCTTTGTCTGATCCAAGGGATCCAATTTGGTTGTCGCATGTGCCAATTCATTCTCGTACTTCTTTTGGGTTTAATATAGAGACAAAGAATAGCACGCGAGACCCATATGGAGCCTTCAGGAGTATTGGCTGGATCAATGTCCTCCTCTAGAATCGACATAGGTTTAAATCCCAACAGATCTATCTGCAAATAAATGGAGTCGAGTGTGAGTTTTGAATGATATATTTTTTTGCCTTTTTTGACTCACAAAGGATGCGCTTTGGTGTCGTGGATATGGGAATCTTCTATTGTACAGTGCAGCAAGTAGCCCCCAAAGTCACCATAATAAATATATTGCAACAAATTTTTTGCAAGAGGAACCATAGGGGCTTATGATAAGTTCAAGCTTTGAGCGCCCGTGAGGTGATGGGTTCAAGTCCAAGAGCACACACCAAAGTAACCCTCTACTTTTGCTAATGCTTCTCTTTGGAAGAGAGAGAGGGATGGAAACCCACGTGAATGCATTGCATGAGATAGTGAGGGGAGAAAAACGTTCACGCATGAGAGTATGGACTAAACTAAAATGAAGTGTTAAGAATATTCTCTCATGAAGGAGATAAGCAAAAATGTAAGGTTTTCATGGAAGCTCATGAATATGATAATGAGGTGATCAAGCTCACCATGGAAAGCTTGCCTAGAGCTCTAATACCAATGTAAAGAAGTAACTATTAGGATCACCATGTGCTAGAGAGGTGACCCTCCTCCCAACCTTATGCCCCTATATATAGCTACTCAAATCAATGAGGACCACAAATGTAACTAGAGTACACAAACGAAAGCTAAGTGGCTCATGTGTTTGCCCCCTTTATTTGTACTTAAACATAGTGATCTATTGGGTCTTGTGTCCCCTCTTCAATTCAACAAGACATTTCCTTCCCTTAGTGGTGCAAGCACAATATTCATGTGAACACCTTTTGTGTTCAATACACAAAGTTGACACAAAAGCTTAGTGGCTTATGTGTTTGCCCCCTTTGTTTCTACTAGACCATAGTGATCTGATGGGTCTTGTGTCCCCTTTTCAATTCAACAAGACAAAGACATTTTTCTTGATTCCCCTAATGTCTGTGATACTTTGTTTTTTTCACGATTTCAATATGCATCCTTGTGGTTTTTATTAGGTGTCATTGCAATTTGTAAGAGGATTGCGTATCCTTGAGCCCCGCTAAGTTCTCACGCTCCTACTTCATGATTGTACAACTCATACATGGTAAAACAGGATTATATCAACCGAATTGGTTGGGCCTTTCACATCTCAACGTTGGGCCAAGGTTGTTGGGGCCAAGGGTTCAACCGCTACGGGCTTCTACTGGATATCCATCACCATTTGAGTGGTGAGCTATTAAACAAAACCCTTTGAGGGACTATTGGACTTTCCTCCTACCTTGTTTTAAAAATTTCATCTCATCTATTGTTAGGGCCATCTCTTCCTAGTGGCTACCTAATTGGGTCATTAGGCTCTGTATCCAAGTAATTGTTGGATGTCTAACCCCTACTTTGTAGGATTTGGGGGGTCCCATGGGTGTTATGCCCACTTTTCATTGTACTTTAAACTAATGCAAGCTAATCCAAAAGAAGATCTCGATGATCAAACTTCCTTTTTATAAAAAAAAGAAAGGATTTGTCTATAGTGCACCTAAGAAAAAAGTTCGCAACACATGAGTGCCAAGACTAATACTAATTAACAATTGATTCTCCAAAGATATTCATCTTAATCCTAGATAAAACTTTTAATTAGCTTAAGACAAGGGATTAGCTAGAAATTATTGAAGTCCTAATGCTCACCTTATGACATTTTCTTTCTTTTGTCGTCAATGAATGTTGTGACCTTCACTACATCTTCTAAGCACTCTTTACCATGTCTGACTACAAACACATATGCTCCTCTATCCTTTCTACAATAACTTATTTATCCTTGCCCATTCTTCATAGAGATCTCTGTGTGCACCCTTGTACTAGCTCATGCTCCTATGCAATTATCTTTGTGCTCATGCATACACTCTTGCAATAGCCCACGAAAGCTTGCATCACTCGTTTCTCTCTCACTTTGCATGCAACCAATGCAAATGTCCAATGGATCATACGCAAAGGAGGGACACATACTCGGTTGATTTAGTCGATCATTTACATTATTCTTCAACATCTAGAGAGAAAAGGACTCGTGATCCATGGAGACCAATTTTCATGCAATTATGAGATTGTGATTGGAGGGGTGCTGGAGATGCCCTAGATGATTGGAGCACAACATGCACTATTGAATGTATTATCAAGAGAATGTACGAAGATAAGTGACCCATTAGGGTTATAGGCGTATATACAAGCCGGGGAAAAAACCCTCCTAAAGAGGGAAAAAAGTGCCCCGGCAATCGTAGTGTGTTCACACACATCACTACCGAAATATATCAACATTGATTATGGTATGTTTGGAATAGAAGAAATGACTTCTCACCTTGATAGAGATCTTTTTGGAGATAGTAGTTGATGTGAGATGTAGGGGAATTGCTCTTATATTTATATTAGATGCATTGCAATTATGACCTAGCACCACTCATGAAGATTGGTTCATATGTATATAATAGAAACGATTATGCATTCAAATGGTAAACTAAATGGAAGAGAAATAGTTAAGATTTTGCATTATAGTGTTAAGAGACTCTTCCAAGAAACTTAGACCATTGTATGTGTATGAATCAAACAAAGAACTTTTCGGATAATGGGGTGAAGGCATTTGATTCTATAATTAAGGATTTCTTATACATGAACATGTTTGATGGATTTGCATATACACAAGGAGAATTTTAGATAAGAACTAGTACTATTCTTACACTCAAGGTTTAGAAAAGCCTAGGGTGACTTTTGGATAAGCCTATCATTTAGCCATAGAGAGACTTTGTTCAAAAGGCTTACTATTTCCATTGGATGATTCAAATTTTCTTTACCTTGGCAACTTAAACTTATAATTCTAATTCCACTCTAAATAGTATTTAAAAACTAAACATGAAACTAGATGTATCATATTGTATCATATCTCGCTAAACAAGGATCCACAAAAACACTTACCCCTATGTTATTGATTTTTAGCTTTGGCTTATAGATGTTGAATTTATAGAGAACATTACATTAAAATGATAAACATAGTAGTATCAATCAGGTATGCATTTACTTTTGGTTTTTAATTTGATTTCTGAAACTAAATTTTGCTTATCTATAGACATGTTTATCAGTTGAAGGACCAAAACGGTCGAAAACAACATTTCTTACCACTTCAGACCACCATTGTTATACCATATTTTTTAATCAATTGACACCATCCTTCAATCTAATTAATGTTGATGTTTGATTTCTTCCATTTATTCATCATCTTTATTTATAAGTTGTTTATGTAGGCAACTACTTTTTTCACATGGTTGGGGATGGTCCACATGTGGACAATACTCCACCGTGTGGCTCATCCCTCCGGAAAGGGGTGGGTATACATACTTATCTTACGAGCTTTGAAAGTTTGTAGATGAACACACGTTGTTTGGCAAAACACACTAGTATACACGTTTGTGAGTATTGGGGCATCGTACTTAGATTTGCACAATGAAACATTTATAACTACCCATCCTAAAAGGTTCTAGAAATCGCCCTATCGAAGTTTTTCTTCATTCTAGCAAGATGTTTTTTTGTACACGCATTTACACATAGATAAATGCATTTTTGGGCTTGTTTGCTTTGGATGTGCATCTAGTATGGGGTTAGAACACTTGCCTGATCACACGTTCATACATACGTGTATTGGCGTACATAGATACATACATACACACACACTCGCTTGTTTTCATATAATGAACTACATCTATTCAGTCCTTTAAGTTTTTATTGATAGTACCACCCGTGTGGTGTGTGGAAAGATAATGATTTTTAGGTCATGGACAATGTCAGTGGTAATTTGTGAGAAAAAACACATCTAGTGGTTGGCTACTTTATTTTGGAATGTAGATTCGGACGGTGTTACGTAAAACCTTCTTAAAGTATGTTAATCTTTTTTGATAGGGTTTGACAAAAAGAGCATAGACTACTCTAATTAAAAAAATAAAACCATTTTTCCTTTTGTCTCCTTAGACATAGAAAATGTAGTGGGGTGCGCTATGAATAGATTTCATTGGCTTACTATTTTTATTGGATGATTCAAAAGGGTTACTATTTCCATTGGAAGATTCAAATTTTTTTACCTTGGCAAATTAAACTTATAAATCTAGTTCCACTCCAAATAGTATTAAGAAACGAAACATAAAGCTAGACGGACTTAGGTCGCTTGAAGGATGCTTAGATCTATGGGGGTGAGTGGTAGAAGGATAAGGGCTTAGGAGAGATGTTAGACACCTTGCTTAGGAATTATGGATATATCAACCAACAAAAGGCTAAATTTATTTAAACCTAAACCACAATAAAGACTTTGAATTCGGTTAGGCTTTAGTAAATAACCTATACCGGGTTTGAGGAAATGTAATAGCCACTTTTGAGGAGACGTCTTTCAGCGTTTGGATATTAAACTTGGCTTATGTAAGATCAAAATCTAGAGGTGGATGGGTCAATAGATTGGGTTAACCGAATCCCATCGGATATGCTTATTGGGAAAAGTGGTTACCTATAGTGGAGTTTGGATATTATAGTGCTAAGCTCTTGTCCATGGGACATAGTACATTTATGCTTCTATGCGTTTCAACAAAGAGCTCCTTATGCAATAGGTCTACAACGTGAAAAGGTTCAAGCTTCAAAGAATTTCCTAAAAGAAATAAATGATATGTTTAGACTTGCAAATGATAACACTAGTAGAGATGAGGATAGAGCTAGAACCTATGTTGATCCTCTAAGGAGAGGATTCAATTTTGAGGAACGAGAGCATGTTTATCTTAGAGCTCCAATTAGATTTGGAACCCTAGAGATGATACCTTTTCCAAAGTTATCTCCTATGTATTTTGTGGTCCATTCACAGTAATTAAGAAGATGGCAAGAGGGTTCATCCACTCCAACTTATAAGAGTAGTAAGAACCATTTAGTCTTGCGGGTCTAGGTGCTTATGAGAACTTCAATATGAAGATATCTTTGTTCAATGCATTCCACATTAGACAAGAGAGACACTACACACTACAGAGGAAAGATGGTTTCGAGGTAGTGCTAGATGGGGGAGAATGAGCACCATCAATTATATTTTCTCATCTTTGGGTTACCTTCCCAAGATGCTTCTCAAGGGGAATAATATTGGAAAACACTCCCTCGATATGATCAAGTACACGTGGTACACGTGGTACACGTGGTATAGTGGGTTTGATTAGCATATCCATATTGGTCTTTCACTAAGACCTTTGAATACCATCTTTTGATGACAATAATGGACTTAATAGGAAGGTAATGTTATATAAGCACCAAGCGAAGGCATGAACCTATTGTAATGCCTTGAAGGACACCCGCATGAGTACAAGGTGACACTCATGTGAGTGCCACTTGTGGCACATGTCTTCTTCTAAGTATATAGATGGATACACACACATACACATACACACGCGTGTGTGTATATGTATGTATGTATGTATGTATGTATGTATGTATGTATGTATGTATGTATGTATGTATGTATGTATGTATGTATGTATGTATGTATGTATATATATATATATATATATATATATATATATATATATATATATATATATATATATATATATATAAGAGTAGCCTATAAACTCTCTTAAAAGACAATACTTGTGAATGATGTGTTTGGCACTCTCCTCCCATCCAATATATCCTCTTTCATTCAAAATAGTAATTCTTTGGAATGGTCTACTACTGCCATGTGGCCATCATGTAACACTCATCCCCATTAACATTGAATATCTTAGGATATCGCCCGAGCTTGGGACCTTGGCTAAGGTTGGCCCTTGTCCCATACACACATGGAGTGGTCTCTGTAGACTAATGTCTGACACTCTCTCCCCCTTCTAAAGATCAATGAGGGAAAGTATTTGCGAACCAGAGCTTCTAATTCTCAAGTAGAGTCTGTAAGCTGTAATCCTCTCCAAGCTACTAGATACTCTTGGATAAAACAGTTTCTCAACTGCTTCTGCCTCAGATCTAGTATCCTATCTGGAGAATGATCTGTGCTATCACTTTCCTACAAAGAAACAATACCTCTATTAGATTATCCTCCCTAGAAATATACTTTCTAAGTTTATTGACATGAAACACAAGATGGACTCTTCAATCAGCACGAAGCTCTAATCAATATGCAACATCACTAAGCTTCTTAACTATCTTCCATGGTCCACAAAACCTCAGTGAAAGCTTAATACACTTCCCTGTGGATAGTGAAGTAGACCTAGCTGGCACTTGCAGAAAACTCTATCTCCTTCCTCGAAGACTATAGGAGATGTCTTGTTGTCAACATATTCTTTTAACCTATCAGCTCTTTGTTGCATCTTGGCTTTAGCTATTTCTAAATTTGCTTAGAGTTTCACGAAGAACTCCAAAACACTAGGACATTTCTTTGGCATTCCTATGGTGTTGGGAGCAATGGGATTCATGTCATAGTTCATCTCAAATAGAGACATTGCTATCACTTTATGAGGTTGATTGTTATAAGCAAACTCTACTAGTGGCAAGTAACTATCCCAATCTGTTTGCCTCTCAAACACATATGCTCTTAACATGTCCTCTAGAATCTGGTTGACCCTCACAGTTTGACCGTCTATCAGTGGATGATCACCACTACTCATTTTTAATGACACTTTCTATTTGTCAAATACAAACTTCCAAAAGTGTCCCATAAATCTGACATCCCTATCTGAAACTATGGACGTTGCTAACCCATGCAATTTGAAGACATGTTGGATAAAGAGACCCGCTACTTGTGGAGCTTCTGTCATCTCCTACATGGGTATGAAACGAGCCATGTTACTCAACCTATCTACCACAACTAAGATAGTATCCCTCTTCCTTTGGGTCTGTGGTAACCCCACTATGAAGTCCATGGATACACTATCCCATTTGTGCTCTGGAATTTGTAAAGGATGTGAGACCTGGTGTCTTTACCCTTTCTGCCTTGTTGACTTGACACATAAAGCATTGGTGAACATATGTGTGGACATCTCTAGCTAACCCAGGCCACCAAAATGTTCTTCTAACAAACTAAATTGTCTTCTCAACACGAGGATGCCTTGTTCAAGGAACATTATGGTTATCATGCATGAGTTTTCTTCTCAAATGTTGGGAATCTAGTATGCAAACATTTCCTTTTTGTTTAACTGTTCCATTCACCTTTGAGAAATTGGAATACGGACTTGACTTGTTTGCTTTACTAGGGGAAGAAATAGCTAGAACTTCATCACCACCTATGATAGAGCCATCACTAATGGCTCTAACGATCTATAACAAATGTGGATCCTCCACCTATGCTTCTTTTATGTCTTGAAGCAATGAGCTTTCTAGAAATTTAAAGCTCATTTGATACACTATCCATGATAATGCATCAACTACTATATTCTTTTTTTCCTCTTCTATACAGGATTTCCATGTGAAATTCCTTCATGAGCTCAACCCAACGAGCCTGCCTGCCTCAAAGATCTAGCTGACTACAAAAGTACTTGAGTGTATAGTGATCTGTCTATATCTTAAATTATGCACCATAAAGATAGTGTCTCCAGAATTTAAGAGCATGCACCATCGCATACCACTCCTATTCATGCACTAGCCAATTGCATTATACACTACTTAAGTTTTTGCTTTCAAAAGCTATTGGCCTACCATCTTGGCTCAAGACTTCCCCTATGGCTATCCGCTAGCATATGTCTCCAACTCAAATGGTTTTTGCAGATCTACCACTTTGAGTATAGGAGCCTCTAAAACAACTTGTTTCATAGTATCAAAACTTTCTTGTTGCTCTTGCTTCCATACAAATGATACTTTTCCTTAAAGCAAGTTTATCATATGCGTTGCTATTGATGTGTTGATATATTTAGCTAGTGATGTGTGTGAGCACTCTAGGACCACCAGGGCACTTTTTTCCCTCTTTAGGAGGTTTTTTTCCCACGGCTTGTATATACGCCTATTGCCCTAATGGGCTATTGATCTTTGTACATTCTCTAGTAATACATTCAGTATTGTGTTGTGCTCCAAGCTTCTTCTACTTCCTTGTGTTTTTCGCGTGCTTCCATAGACATCTAACTCCAACAATTGGTATCAGAGCAGATCGTCACTTCATCTAGGGCATCGTCGACACCTTGCCGGTTGCAGTCTCAAAATCGCACAAATTTCAATGAGCATACTCGGCGTGTTTTCGAGATTAAAACATCTTCACTTTGTCGTGTTGAAATCGTGATCTGGGCTCGTTTTGGCCTCCGAATGCACTATCACAGTGCTTGTGTAGGCTATTTTGTCTTTTTGTGCCAAAGGTATATACCAGTTTCGGTTCGCCAATATAAGCGTCTCGAAGTCTACCACAGGTTTAGCAGAATTCGTCTGGGTAGTTCTGTTCAACTTTTTGAGATACAGTCAATTTTCTACATCAAGGTATTTTAGTCACCAGCCATGGTTGAAAGCAGTGATGTATTTCGTATGTTGGCTGTTGAGGATAAGTTGGATGGTATCAACTACCCGTTGTGGACTTATATGATGCGACATGTATTGTTTTCAAAAGGACTATGGAACATTGTGCAGGGTGTCAAAAAACATCCTATCACACTTGCAACTGTTATAACTGCAGGTACCAAAGCTGATGTAGAAGGTGCCGAAGATGATGATATTCTGCATATTCATGTTCGTGCTACGGTTTTTGTTGCACCTACGGTAGAGCAAATTTGTTGGGATGGCAAAGATGCCCAGGCACATGCATTGATAGCTTTGTCTATCAAACGTGCCATTATTCCTCACATTCACTCTTGCACAACAGCTAAGGATGCTTGGGATACACTTACCACATTGTACCAAGCTAGGAATGAGGCTTGTGTTGCTTACCTCCGAAAACAGTTGGAGAGTGAGCACATGAATGAAGGTGATTCTATGGACATTTTTCTGACAAAGATTAAAGACTTAAAGGAACAGTTGATTTCTGCTGATGAGGTTATACCAGATAGCTCACTTATGCAGACCGTTTTGAATGGTCTTCCTGATTCATATAAGAGTTTTGCTTCTACTCTTCGGTGGATGATGAAAGGCAATCCAAATGCCTTGTCATTTGAGGAGTTAGTCTCTGTTCTATTGCAGGAAGATTACTTGGCAGAACAGGTCCATTATGCGCGTTGCAGATCAAGCTTTCCTGGCTAGTCAGAAGGGCAAAGGAAAATGGAGCTCTTTAACTAGCTAATTCTACACAATCGAAGAGGGAAGACAAACATGAAAAGATATCAGAAAAGTAGAAATTATTTTGCAAGTACTGTAAAGGAAATGATCATATCATAAAGAACTGTCCAAAGTTGGTTGCTAAAGAGGCAAAGAAGAAAGAGGCTAGAATGGTTGTTGCAGAGGCCTCTACACCAAAAACAGAGTTTGCTAATCTTGTGCAGGAAGAAGAATGGGCATTTACTACTGTTTGCAATTTTGAACCATCTTCTCATGAGCAATGCATGTCTACAGTAGACTCAAATGTTTGGTACTTTGATAGTCGGGTGACCAAACATATTACCTCGCAGCACAGTTTCTTCTGTTCACTCGAGCCTTCCCCTACAGGGAATACTGTCACATGCGCCAACAACTCCTCTTATCCTGTCATGGGAGTTGGTAAGATCATTTTGACTAGTGCTAATGGTAGTTCTTTCACTTTGTTAGATGCTTTATTTGTGCCAGCGATCAAGAAGAATCTGTTATAAGTTTTTGCATTAGCCAAGATTGGCTTGGTTGTGAAATTTGTTGATGATAGATGTACACTTCATGATCTGCCAAATTGCGATGTTATTATTGCTTCTGGCATCTTATGTCATGGGTTGTATAAGCTCATAGACTATGAAAGATTTGTAAATGATTCGGCATGTGTAGTACATGATTCTCAAGCTATGTCAGATGCAAAGCTTTGGCATGCATGCTTTGGTCATCTGAATTTTGCTCGTTTGCTACGCCTGCAGAAATCTACAATGGTGTCCTCTTTGCCCCAACTTGAGGGACCTAGAAAACATGTTTGTGAAGGCTATATTTTGGGCAAAATGCAGCGTTCCTCCTTTCCAAAAGATGGTTCAGTTTGAGCTACTCAAAAATTGCAGCTTGTACATAGTGATGTCTGTGGTCCTATGCAGACACCTTCTTTTGGAAATTATCTTTACTTCGTGACTTTCATCAATGATTTTTCTAGGCATGCATGGGTATATCCATTGAAGGCAAAGTCTGAAGTGTTCATGTGCTTCAAAGAACTTTTAGTTTTGGCTGAAAATCTGTCAGCATGTAAAATGGGCACCCTCCATTCTGATCGAGGGAGAGAATATATGTCTTCTAATTTTAATGCATTTCTAGTTGAACATGGGATAAAACATCAGTGTACAATTCCATATACACCTTAATAGAATGGAGTTGCTGAATGAAAGAACATGTCATTCATGGAGATGGAGAGGTGTATGGTCAAGAGTCAAGCTTTACCACATAGTTTCTGGCTTGAGGTTGTCATGTGTGCAGCATATGTACTTAACAGGTGTCCCACTAAAGCACTGCAGTCTATCAATCCATATGAGGCTTGGCATGATCGCAAGCCATTTGTTGCTCATCTACGTGTTTTTGGTTGTTTGGCATATGCATTAGTGCCTGAACAACATCACAAAAAATTGGATGATAAAGCAGTAAAATGTATTTTTGTTGGGTACAATTCTGAAAGTAAATGCTATCATCTGTATCATCCACAGACTAAATGTATTCTGGTTAGCCGTGATGTTGTTTTTGTGGAAGATACTATTCAGCCATTTCTTTCATGTACTAAGGAGACATTTGTTAGCTCCAAAGACATCTATGATACTTTGCTTCCTCTTTTTACAGGTGGATAGTCTAGTGTTGGTCCTAATGAGGCAACCTCTTGGCCTTTGCAGGTTTTATGTGATGATGCAGATCATCCCATTTCTGATGCAGATTTACGTGATGCACTTGTTGATGAGAAAGCTGATATTGAGGAGGCAAAAACTATGCCAAAATGGTTGGTGGAGAGTTTGCATGACAACAAATTAGATGCACCTTTGTCATATCGTTCTAGATAAGGCTCTCATAGTGCCTCTTTTTCATTAGATTGCTATGCTATGGCTGCATCTAGTCTCTTTGATGAGACTCCACCTGTTTCGTTTGATTAAGCACAAAATTCAGAAAATTGGATGGCTGCTATGCAATCTGAATATGATGCTATAATGAAGAATGGTACTTGGTCTTTTATGTGACTTGCCTCCTGACAAGAAGGCCATTGGCACTAAGTGGGTATACAAGCTGAAGCGCAAACCTGATGGTACAGTTGACAAGTATAAGGCTAGGCTTGTTGCAATGGTTATGTGTAGGAAAGAGGCATTGATTTTGATGAGACCTTTGCACCTACTTGCCGAATGACTACTGTTCCTAGCATATGTGCACTTGCAGCTCATCATGGTTGGAATGTACATCAGTTGGATATCAAAACAACATTTATGAATGGTGACTTGCATGAAGAAGTGTATGCTTTTCAGACCCGTGGCTTTGTGCAGAAAGGGCATGAGAACTATGTGTGCAGGTTAAAGAAGGCATTATATGGTTTAAAGCAAGCACCATGTGCTTGGTATGAAAAGATACATGCCTATCTGATTGCACATGGTTTTGAGAACAGTCCAACTATGTTAAGCGTGCTAATGATGTACTTCTGATCATTGTGGTTTATCTTGATAACATGCTGCTCATTGGTCCTCATGAGAGGCATATTGCTGATTTTAAGGTTGACTTGCATGCCTCATTTAAGATGTCTGATTTGGTGCATTTGCATCACTATTTGGGCATTCAGTTTATGCACGTTGATGGTGGAATGGCTTTGATTCAAACAAAATATAGTGACACATTATTGCAACGTTTTTGCGTTGAAGATTGTAAACCTATTGGCACTCCTATGGAAACAGGTTTATGATTGAGTCTTCATGATGTTGGAGATGCATTTGATGTTGTTCTCTATCAGCACGCTGTTGGATGCTTGATTTACTTATACATTACTCGGCCAGATATTCATTTTGTTGTCTCATAGATGAGCAGGTTTACGCATTGCCCAATAGTTAAGCATTGGCAGGCGGTTAAGCGCATCTTTTGCTACTTGAGTGGTACTCGGCTTTTTGGGTTGTTTTATCCCAAGGGGGGATCACTACCACCATATTTGCATACTTTTTCTAAATCTGATTGGGTTGGTTTCTATGAAACTCATGTATCCACTAGTGGCTTTTGCTTCATGCTTGGTAGCTCATGAATATCTTGGTTGAGCAAGAAGCAGCCTACTGTGTCCACTTCTAGTTGTGAGGCTGAGTATAGGGCAACTTTCATAGCGATTGTTGAGTGTGTGTGGCTCAAATGCCTTATGGTTGATTTGGGTGTTGGTCAGTCTTCTGCCACCACCATCTTCACTGACAATCAGAACACATTAGCAGTTGCAAGGAACCCTGTGTTCCATGCTCGCACTAAGCACATTGAGGTGCATTATCATTATGTCAGGGAGAGGTTCTCTGCCGAGGAGATAAGCTTGGCATATGTGACCACGTAGGAGAACATTGCAGACCTTTTCACAAAGGCTCTCCCTGGGGAGAAGTTTGAAGCTTTTCACAAAGCTTTGGGCTTACTTCCTTTTGTGGAGTGATCTCCACATAGCTTGGCACTTCCTTATACATGAGTGCCAGCTCCTTGTTCAGCGTATCACTCCCAGGTGGGATTTGTTGATATATTTAGGTAGTGATGTGTGTGAACACTCTAGGACCGCCGGGGCACTTTTTTCCCTCTTTAGGAGGTTTTTTTCCCCCGGCTTGTATATACGCCTATTGCCCTAATGGGCTACTGATCTTTGTAAATTCTCTAGTAATACATTCAATATTGTGTGTTGTGCTCCAAGCTTCTTCTTCTTCCTTTTGTTGTTCGCGTGCTTCCGTAGACGTCTAACTCCAACATGATGAATAAAAGGAAATGAGCTTTTGATAAAAATCAGAAAGTCCTAGAAATGATCGTAACTACCCCTCATCTTGAGGAGTAGGCCAAGTTAGAATAACTGAGACCTTCTTGGGATCGATCTAAATCCCATCGGCCAATACCACATGCCCTAAATACTCTATCTCTGGAAGGAACAACCGAGTCTTATCTGGATTTACAAACGATTGATTTTCTTTTAACTTATTTAACACTAATCTCAAATGACTTTCATGATCATGTACAGACCTACGATACACTAACAATTCATCAACAAAATCCACAATAAAATTTGTAATGAACGGTCATAAAATATCATTTATTAACATCATGAAAGTAGCATGTGCATTAGTCAAACCAAATGGCATAAGTAAATACTCATAATGCCCAAAACGAGTCCTAAAAGCTATTTTGTATACATCTTATTCCTTTACTCTAATCTAATGGTAGCCACTTTTCAATCTTACTATATACAATGGCTCCACCTAGAGCAACTAAGAGATCATCTATCTGGTGCATGGGATATCTATGCTTGATGGTAATTTTATTGAGTGCTTTATAGTAGAATATTCTATAAGATCCATCTTTCTTTTTCACTAGAAGAAATTGGTGCTACAAAGGGCGAATAGCTGGATCTGATCAGCCCTTTCTACAAGTACTCGTCCACGGCCTTGCGGACTTCATTCTCCTCCTGCAAGCTCATTCAAAATGGTGGTCGAGCCGTGGGAGTCGTTGCTGGTACCAATTTTATTCTATGCTTAATGTTTCTGTAAGGAGGTAAACCTAAAGGTAATTCTCTAAAAAACAACTCTTGGAATTCTACTCTTACTTTATCTGAAAGTACTTGAGCATTCCAATTAGAGTTTCCATGGCTGTAAGAATCCATCACTACACATGATGAATACATAAAATAAAGAAAGTAAATATACTTATAATCAATCTTGAGCAATTTGGTGGTAGTCACCAATCACGTCTCTTGGAGATCTTGCTCTCCACAAATCACTAGTCATGCCCCCTCATGCTCAAACTAAAAAACATGTGAAGGAAAGTCTATGACTTGTCGTTTTCTAGCATGCCACTTTTTCCTTAGGGCTACATCAAAACGGGCTATTGCTATCTTAAAATCCAATCTGTCCTCATAAGACTGGATCTGAATGGGTAGACCTACTACTCATCGGTCCCATATCTCAATTCCCTTCCCGTTGGCTAACTCCATTGTGTAGGCATACTCTGACTACACAGTCTCTAGGTGTAGCCTCCTGACTAGATGAGAACTAATAACATTATGCATAGACCCAATATCAAAGAGGACCCTAACAAGCTGTCCTTCCATCACTCCTCTCACGAAAATGAGCTACATATTTGGGAATCAATATCTTTTTTGTGCCACTCGCAAAAGCACAACGTCTAACATAGTAGGAACTGTTAAAAGTGCTTTCGGTTAAGCCCTTTTAATCTCGTTTCTAGGTTCTTGGGATGGACAGGGGTCTGATAGTATAGAGGCCCTTTTTAATTTTCCCAATTCAATCATTCAATTAACAACTAATTACTTTCCACTTCAACACTTATCACTGTGCAATGCGTCTACCATGCGTATCAAGCACTTATGGATTTGCATAGAACTATTAAGGTTAATCACAATGTTTGGTAATTAACGATTATTTACTGGAACGTAACAATCAAACACAGTACTCAGAGTTCTTCAAAATTTGCAACACAACATCTCCAGCGCTATCGCCGAGACCGATAGTCTGGCGATTCCTCTTGCTCGAAGAATGTCGTGCTTGCCTTTTCATTACTCAAAAGAGGGTTACATCTTTTCGCCATGCCTTTTCAGTGCGTTTGAATATAGAAAATAAAATTACATAGAGATCCAATCAGGCGACTAACACTAGCACGCACGGTGGACTCGAACCCAAAAAATGAAAACTACAATTAAGGCTCATCAATAATGCCCTGGATATACAGAGTGCGAGCTAATTTAAAGGTTCGGGTAATCTTCTGTTTTAAAGAATCTAACATATCCTTCAAAATGGTAGGCTCAATAAGTTGGGCATGAGTTCGAACAGAACTCGCAACGATAACTTGACTCATTAGCGATTCTGTTTGTGTCTGCAAAAATGATTCTTGAAGGTAGAACTCATTGGCGAGGGCAGCATCTCTTCTCAGCTTCATGTCTTCAATCTCTGCATCAATTCTCAAGAGTCTGTCCGCTTGAACGCCTAATTGCTTTTTGCGTCTTTCCGACTCCTCATCTTGAAATTGCATCATCTTATAATAAGCTTCTCGCTCTTCTTTAATCGCTTCCATCTCTTTCTTTAGTTGTATAGTCTGGCCATACTCTGCTTCTAGATGATGACTTTTCTGAAAAAGTTTGGCTGACACCTGCTTTAACTCGGCCGTGGTTTGCATGGCAAGGTCTACCATTTCCTGTCCTTTCTGCTCTACCACAGCAAGATCTGGGCGTGTCTCCTCTAGCAAATTTCCCAGCGCAACACGAGCATCTTCTTTGTCAGTCACCATTTGTTTTAATTGAACAATTTCTTCATCGCGAGCAGCAAGAAGAACGTTCTTTTCCTTCAATTCAGCAAGCGCGTTGTCGCGTTGAGCTATTAGATTGTCTATTTCTGCTAATTGTTCTTGGAGTTGTTGGAGCTGAATCTGCAATGCGTGATTCTCGGCTTTGACTGCCAGTGCTTCTTCTTGGAGTGGAGCAATATCGGCTTCGAGCAAGTCAACCTTACTCTGCAACTCCTACTGAATGTTCTGAGTTGCTATCTTCATTTGGAGGGTCAATTGCTTGAAAATTGGATAAGAAGTTGGCCCATAGATGCCAATTCTATGAACATTACTGCTGGAGGGGGAAGAGAAGAAGGAGGTTGTGATGACGAGGCAGAGAGCAGATGAGGGGAGGATGGTGGAGAGTAATCGGGAGAGGATAACGGATGAGATGATGCCTCGCGAATGGCAATGGAAGGTGCACCAAGAAGAACTTCAACAGGAGCAGGAATGGTAGTTGGCAGAGGAAGAGGGATAAGGGCGGTTGGTACCAAAACTATTCCGGTCTCAATCGAGGGTACTAACGAGGCAGCTTCGGTGACGGCCTCAGCATGTCCAGTTAAATGTGTGACTGCATCTGCTTGGACCATGACTGCATCTGCTTGGACCATGACTGCATCTGCTTGGACAGTGACTGCATTTGCTTGGGCAGTGACTACATGTGCTTGGACGTCAGCGGTTGGTGATGAAAGAGATTGACAGTCCGTACCCACAGTAGCTTCCGCTATCTCCTTCACAGCCTCAACATCCGGTTGATGAGATTCCTCCCGCGGTGAGACTTCAGCGGCATCTTCCATGATAGCATCTTGATCCGGCTGCTTGAGAGAAGAAGACGGGACGGACTCGACCTATAAGGAGGTAGCGGTGTCATGGAAGACTTCAACTTCTTGGCCCGCATTGGAGCCATGTACTTGGCTTTCGGATGGACTAACACGTCTGCGTTTGCGGTGAAAAAAATGAAGCAGGTCTTCATTATTGTTGTCTTCGACCATCCTTGTAGATTCTTCATGTAACATAATAGTTTTGGGTGGGGGGGTTGCGCAGCTTGTATCACCGGAAGAAGAAGGGTAAGGAGATGGGCTAAACGAGTGCGAGGAATGTCATGCTTGGCTAACTGTTTTGTAACTGCTACGCATTCACGATGAATGCACCTAAAGAAAAAGGAGGTGAAATTGACGGGTTCGCTGGAGGCAGTATCGATCATTGAGTAAAAAGGTCGGGAAATACCATATGTGCATTTTTGTAGGTTTAACGCTGCGACAAGGAATTGCATAGCGGTACGCTCTGGTTCAGGTCGGCAAAGAATGGCAAACTCATTGGATGAGTGCCGGGGAAACAGTTCTTTCATGGTGGCAAGAAGAAGGAGCGGTCCATTCTCTAACCCTTCCTGAGGGAGATGGAATTCCTTAGCAACCGTGTTTAGCGTAACTACGACACAGGGGTTTAAACATGTTAACGGCCAGCACTGCTCTGTGGCAGGCGTGGCGGCGATGGCAAAAATGATCTGCGCATGGAAGGGATGACACTCCACTGAATTCCAAGGCAATTTAGCAAAGGCCAACAGTCCCCGAGCATGCAAGTACTCACTCACATCTGGAGTGAGACCTGCACGAAAGGTTGCTATGTTAGACAGATCTTCCATGGCACACACAATGATAAACGAAGATACAGAGTACACAATGGTGGCAAACACACAAACACAATAGTGATTAACAGCGAAAGAAACAAGATTAAGTAAGAGCAGGGGGAAAATTAGGCGACAAGAACCCTAATCATAACACAGTATTGGAAATATATCCTTCATAATGGTGACATGCATGCATGAACAGAAGTAGGGACACAGAGGCGGCTATTAGCCATGATTAGATTAGCAAAACGGAAGGATTACGACAGTTGGTGAACCGAAACACGGGGGGTAGAAAAAAAAATCGAGTGACAAGCGAAAAAGAGGAAAATACCGAGTACACCTCATGAGTTAGTAGACGGCGGGTGATAGGGGGGAGCTTGGAGCCATTAATCGCTTTTGGAAGAAGGACACCTGTTAAAATTGCCAACCAAAAAGTTGCGGGTCCCACTTGTTTAGCAATCCGGTATGGGCCAAACCACCGTAGCTTAAATTTTTCGACAGATCTATTGGCTTTAGCTTTATAGAATAAAACAAGTTGGTCAATCATAAATATAGGGGTTTTTAAAAAATGATCATGAGTATGGGCTTGGCGTAGCTGAACTTCTTGAAGAATCATGAAGCTTTCCAAGCGTTGTTCATCCAATGATCTGAGAACATCTAACTAGAATGGAAAAGATTCTTTCGATAGCAATTTCTGGGATAAGGCTACACGCAAGCTCGGCACCACCACTTCCATTGGTGCAATAGCTTCCATTCCATAAGCAAGTTTAAACGGAGTCGTTCCGGTAGCCACTTTATACGTGGTCTAGTAAGCCCACAAAACGGCAGGTAAGAGATGGTCCCATCATTCTAGACACTCCAAGATCAGTTTCCGGAGAATATTCAGCAGTCTTATTAGTGCTCTCAGCAAGACCATTCATGTGTGGATAGTAAGGTGAGCTGAATTTATGCACAATCTAGAAAGTCTGAGTCAGCACTTGCATTAAGGTATTTGCAAAATGTGTACCTTTGTCCGTCACTATCTCCTGAGGTAATCCATATCGAGGGAAGACATCCTTCATCAAACATTTGGCCACCGAAACGGTTGTGGCTAAACGTAGAGCCCAAGTTTCCGCCCACCTAGTGGCATAGTCTGTACAAGTCAAAATATAGCAGTTGTTGGTGAGGGTCGTTGGGGGTGTAATTGGGCCAATGAAATCTAAACCCCACTTCTGAAAGGGTTCAAGAGGCAGGACAGGTTGGAGAGGAAAGAAATGTCGCTGCAAAGGTTGTTCAGACCGTTGATAGACATCACACTGCTGCACAAATTTAACAACATCTCTGTACATTGTAGGCCATCATAGCCCACTTTGCAGGATTTTGTGATGAGTGCGATCAACTGCGAAGTGTCCTCCAGTGGGTGATGAGTGAGCCATGGCAACAACGGATGCTGATTCATGTGGAGGGATACATCTGAGCAGGACACCAGTCTGATCTATGTAATACAGTTGATCCACAATCAATCGGAATCATCGACTATAGACTGCCATTTTCCGACACAGAGTAGCGGGAGTATTAGGAGGGAGACAACCATCAGTAAGAAAAGTCATTAATGTATCATAGTATGCAAGGGCAACAGGAAGTTCTGCAGATTCTTCAAGAGTTGCCTCGGTTACATAAATAGCCGGCATCGTGTTATCGACACTTGCCGGAGTCTCACCGGAATCCAGACGAGATAAAAAGTCTGCCAAGACATGGGTCGTACCTGGTCGGTGAATAACTTCATAATCAAACTCTTGTAATAGTAAAACCCATCTTGCCAATCTGCCGCCTAAGTGTTGTTGGCGAACCAAATACACCAGTGCGGCATGATCCACATGGAAAGTGAATCTTCGTCCCAGCAAGTAATGCCGGAACTTCTTAACAGAGTATACCAGAACAAGACACTCTCGTTCTCTCACGGAGTAATTTCTCTCTACAGGAGCTAATCTACAGCTCGCATAATACACTGGTCAAAACCATTTGTCAGTTTATTGCATCAGCACACTGCCAATCGCTATGTCTGACGCATCCACAAATACATGGAATGGACGTTCCCAATTAGGCGGTTGTAGGATCGAAGCCTACGTCAATAGGACCTTCAAATGATCAAATGCGCTTTGAAACTCATTACTCCATTTGTACTTACACGGGGTGTTGTTCATAAGTCGGTTGAGTGGTGTCACCAGATGAGCCAGCCACCATAAGTGTCTGCCATGCCACCTGATCTGGCCAAGAAACCGCATAACTTCTTTGGGTGTCTTTGGGACCGATGCCTCCAACACTACTGCTACCTTATCAGGGTCTACCTGTATTCCTTGTTTGGAGATGATATGACTAATCAGCTTCCCACAGGAGACTGCAAAGACCGATTTGGTAGGATTCAAACATAATCGATACTCCCGGCACTTTTCAAAACAGCACCGTAAATGATACAGGTGTGCCGAAGTATCACCAAATAATGAAAAATCATCCAAATAGACTTGCATAAACGTTGTCAGGTAAGGTGAGAACACTTCCTGCATACATCTTTGGAATGTACTCGGGGCGTTCCACAAACCGAACCACATTATGGTGCATGCATAGACGCCCCAATTGGTGATGAATGCCATCTTTGCTATATCCTATCCCGCCATCCTCACTTGATTGTATCCACTATATCCATCCAAGAAAGAATACATTTCATGACATGCTACCTCATCGAGCATCATATCTAGAAAAGGAAGAGGGAACGGATCCGGTACGGTGGCTACGTTAAGCTTCCGGTAGTCGACACAAATGCATTACTATTTATTTTTCTTAGGCACTATCACTATTGGCCAGATCCACTTTGCATGTTCGATAGGGACAATGAATCCAACCTTCAGCAAGCGATCCAATTCTGCTTTTACCTGGGCTGCATAATGCGGGTAGCTGGATTGCTTGAAGGGCCACGCATCTGGCTTCAGCATCACCCTTTGTTGATAAATTCGTGGGTCGAGACCCTTCATGTCTCTGTAATCCCAAGCGAAGACATCGGAGAATTCGCGCAGGAGTTGCACCAAATCGTCTTGGAATTTTTCTCCTAATCCTGCCTTAATTTTTACTGGTCTCGGGTTGGCCGTGTCACCCAAATTATACGTTACCAGCTGATCCTCCGGTACACAGAACTGTCGAGGCTTTGCCAAAACATCAGATGGCTACAACAATTGTTGTAATGTCGATTCATCCATAGTTATGTCGGCATCTGCTTCTGCTTCTTCGGTCAATGGTATGATCGTACAAGCGGCTAGACTCCAATTATCTGCTACCGACTGTAAGTCTACAGTACCTAATGCAATGAGGTCCTTATTTGTCTTGAGGAAAGCCTCCTCCTCATCATCAGATAGCCCATCCAACATATGGACTGGCTCTGCTACATATGGGCGTGTGTGTGTAGATCACAAGGTTGCATAGCGTCCAATGCAACGACATATTTCTGGTGATTATTCTTAAAAATTAACTCTTGAACTGACCAATCTTGCACGACCTTAGCCTGCTTTAGACATGGTCGACCGAAGAGTAAGTTGTAGTCAAGGCTAGATTCGAGTAATTCCAAGACTACAAAAGTCATTTTAAATGTAGTTCCCTGCAGGGTTATAGGAATATTACGCACTAGTCCAACTAGATGGACTCTGGATTGGTCCGCCATTCGCACAAAGAACTGCACTAGTTCAATTTGGATCCAACCCAGTTTCTTACAGAGTGCAGCTATTGCAATATTCACTCTAGACCCTCCATCAATTAAAACTTGTGTGATCCTCTAGTTTTTATACCAAACGGTGATCAGCGAAACCGTATGATCCACTGTAGGATCCATCTTGGGTTGTATGGTCGCAGTTGTCGGAGTACATGACGGTCTGGGGCTGACCTGCTGTTGGAATTGTTGTCTTACACTAGGAACTAGGGCGAGAAACTGTCACAGAGGAAGTGTGATTGAAGCCTTAGATATAATGTCCCATACTTGGTATGTTTGTGTTGTGGTCATCACCGACTCTGGTTGTGATTCTGATGTTGCCGGGGCAGAATTCTGTGCATTCGGTCTTGCATTTGGCAGAGGAGGCTGAGTTACCAGAACTGGGTCAAGGAACACCATTGGCTCCTTAGTTGTCCATTGACTAGCCTTTGTAAAAATCCGTTGTTGCACACGAATTCCAGGCTCGAAAACTTCAGCTGCTGGTTGCAACTGTTTTCCCAATCTTGTCTGTACTACGGCTGCTTGTGAATCAACCGGGGAAATATAAACCATATTTGTCATCGGATTTTGTCTTTCTTTTTTTCTTTTGTCATACTCTGTGGCTTCTTTACAAAATCTACGAATATGGCCAACCTCCTCGCAGAAATGACATCAAGGGGGTGGGAGAGAGGTGCCTTCAACCGATGTACCCGCATGCCATCGATTTTGATTAAAATTGTTACTTTGCAGACCCCGATAGTTCTTGCATCCCTGCTGCTGGTTGGTCCGCAACTGTGGTGGTACGTAATGGTTGGCTGGCTGCCCCTGCTCCTGTATTATGGCGTTTACTGCCACTCTACGTTACACCTTTGCATTGTATGCACAAGTTTCTGTTGAGTGCCCTGACGTGTTACAAATGGCACAATACATTTGGTTGAGAGCACATGTGGAACTAGTGTGACCGGGATTCTTACACTTAGTACAGTAAACTTGTTTGGACGGATCCTCGGTCACGTTCTTATTTGCTTTCAACCATTCTAGATCCTTCGTAAATCCTCCAACTTTGTGCTCCAACTGTAAGGCCATTGCAATGACAGCGCCCGATGTCATTCCGCCCACACATCGAATGATCATGATCTGTTTTAACTGTGGATTCAATCCGTTGATGAACCATTGTGTTATGACATCGTCTCGCAGGTTGGCGTGCACTGGTGGAAGCTGCCGTAAGTGAGTTCTGAACAGTGTCGCATACTCCTAGACACTCTGGTGTAGTTTCTACCGATTGTTTTGCAAATAGTCAAAACTTTTTGCAGGGTTCTTCTTCAAGCGAAACCTCTGTAGGAACGCGTCCTTCACATCATCATAATTACCAAAATGATTAATATCGTATTCTGTCAACCACCTCGCTGCTTCATTAACCAGCATGGCCTGAAACACTATGGCCTTATACGCCAGATTTGGTGGGTGGTTCAACACTGCATAACTGATTTCGAATGTGCGAACATATGCGTCGGGGTCATCCCCCAGAAATCCACCAAATTTCGTATACGTGACCCCTCCTGGTGCCAGACGCGGTGGGATAACCTGTTGCTGCTGAAATTGCGGTTGCGGCTGTGGCGGTGTTTGTTGCTGTTGTTGTTGCTATGAACCACTCATGGTGATGTTGTTGGTGGTGTTGTTGTTACGTGAATTTTGGGAAGATATCTCTTGATCTTCTTGAACTGTATGGTCAACTTGCTCACTTTCTGGTCCTAAAATGTCATTGAGCTGTTTGCTTAACTCCAAATCTAGCAGCCTTTCCTCAACTTTGGTGTCGAAATTAGGTAGACTTGCACCGAAAAGTGGCGAACGCAGTAAGTGTCCACCAGGCAGCACTGTAGTGTCACCAAAAAACTTCAAATTGCCACCAAGTAACATCGAAATTCGCTGAAGTCTCACCGAACCAAGCTACACTATCACCAAAAACGTTCTCACTCGGTAACGCGAACCTGTCACTGAAAATGGCCGAATTCTGACCAGAGAGTGCGGAACTGACTCCGCACTGCATCTTTGTACAACCAGAAATCACCGTACTTTCTCCAAAAGGTACCGGACTCACACCGAAATTCATTGGAATCTCGTCATGTACTGTCGAACTACCACCGGAATCATTGTTGACTGGCTGTACCGAACCTTCTGCAACTGGACTTAACTGTCTTGTACTTCTACCACCAGGGGGTGTTCCCAATAAGTTTGGAACTTCTCACGGATGTTGATCTCTGCGGTATTTGGGGTATGATTCACCGGAGTGTGTTACCGGCATATATCAAAGAATTCTTCATCAATCTTTAATGTTCTGTGCCCCATTTTCCACAGACGGCGCTAGTGTTAAAAGTGCTTTCGGTTAAGCCCTTTTAATCTCATTTCTGGGTTCTTGGGATGGGCAGGGGTCTGATAGTACAAAGGCCCTCTTTAATTTTCCCAATTCAATCATTCAATTAACAACTAACTACTTTTCGCTTCAACACTTATCACTGTGCAATGCGTCTACCATGCGTATCAAGCACTTATGGATTCGCACAGAACTATTAAGGTTAATCGCAATGTTTGGTAATTAACGATTATTTACTGGAACGTAACAATCAAACACAATACTCATAGTTCTTCAAAATCTGTAACACAACATCTCCAGCGCTATCGCTCAGATCGACAGTCTGGCGATTCCTCTTGCCCGAAGAATGTCGTGCTTGCCTTTTCATTACTCAAAAGAGGGTTACATCTTTTCGCCACGCCTTTTCAGTGCGTGCGGAGATAGAAAATAAAATTACATAGAGATCCAATCCGGCGGCTAATAGAACCTTCTTCATTATCATCATGACCCGTCACACCCTGCCTGTGTAGGATTGATGACTATGGTAGTTGCTGTCTTTTTCTTCTTAGGACAGTCCTTGAAGAGGTGTTGTCCTAGACATCCATAGCACAATCCTTCCTTGATTGTTTTCTATTTCTGTTTAGGGGTAAGAATGGACTTATTGTATGCCCGTTGAGCCAAAATAAACACTTTCCTTTTTCCTCCTAAAACTATCTTGATCATGTGCACCTGCTTAACCTCTTTCTGAGGTTGTGCACTGATCAAGCAAGGAGTGGTCGTGGAAAAGCGTTGACTCATCTTAGTCCATGAGGATCTCTGACCTTGGGAGCTTATGGCCTTGTGGCCATCCTCATAAACTAGAGTCATCTCCATGACTTGTGTCAAAGAGTGATACCTCCCCTTCCTAACTAAAAGTCGAATAGTTTCTCTAAGTCCCAAGAGGAACTTGTGAACTTGGAGAAACTATGTGATGGAGTCAGGTACTTTGAGAAGTATCTCTCTATACTTATCTGTGTACTTCTAAACAAATTGTTTTTTTTTACTAACAAAAAGACAAGTTCCTAGTGCTCTAGGCCTCTCGTCAGGTGGTACAAAATTATTATGGAACAAGACTTTAAATTGCTCCCATGTCATGGACTCTTTCTTGTCTTTCTTAACCTTATGCCACTAGCTATGGGCAATGTCCATAAGATTATGTGTGGTCTGTTGAATCTTATGCCTATCAACCATGATATGGCATAAACAGAAGCACTACTCCCACTTGTTGAGCCACTGCTCAATAGCATCAACAGTCCGTGCACTAGTAGAGTCGTGATATCTTGGCAGCTTAAGGTCCTTAAGCTGCCATCGGGTCTCTCTAACTAGCACACTCTCTCTAGGAATCTCTAAAGTTCAATGCTCACTTGGAGCATCTAACTCCATTCTTGGTAGGTCACTCTCATGCACCACTTCCTCTCTCTTGGATCTACACACATGCTCCAATATATCATGAAGTACACTCTCTAGGTGTGATATCTTAGCATGCATGGTCTCTATAGGATCTAAGGTATGCTCAGCCATGTGTGTATGAGTCCTAATTGGTGAATAAGGTCCTGATTTCATACTAGGATAAAGTGAAGTTATTTTTTGTGTTTTGATGGTTTTATGTTTTCTTTTTAATAATAAATTTGTGTGTTTTATGTACACCTAAAGCAATAGGCAGTGGAAACTAACTAATCACAAGCCTTTGCATAAAGAAATTACAGAAAACAAAACTTTTAGTGTGCTTTGTTGTTGGAGTTTGAGGTTTGCGGAAGCACGTGAACAACACAAGGAAGAAGAAGAAGCTTGGAGCACAACACACAATACTAAATGTGTTACCACTAGAATGTACAAAGATAAGTAACCCGTTAGGGCAATAGGCATATATACAAGCCAGGGGAAAAAACCTCCTAAAGAGGGGAAAAAGTGCCCCGACGGTCCTAGTGTGTTCACACACATCAACAACTAAATATATCAACAAATCCCCCCTAGGAGTGATGTTGTGAACAAGGAGTTGGCACTCATGTATAAGGAAGTGCCAAGCTATGTGGAATCAATCCACAAAAGTAAGTAAGCCCAAATCTTTGCAGAAAGCTTCAAACTTCTCCCTAGGCAGAGCCTTCGTGAAAAGGTCTGCAATGTTCTCCTGTGTGGGTACATATGCCAAGATGATCTCTCCAATAGAGAACCTCTCCATGACATAATGATAATGCACCTCAATGTGCTTAGTGCAAGCATGGAACACAGGGTTCCTCGCAATTGCCAATGTGCTCTGACTGTTAGTGAAGATGGTGGTGGCAGAAGATTGACCAACACCCAAATCAGCCATGAGGTGTCTGAGCCACACACACTCAACATTCATTGTGAAAGCTTCTCTATACTCAGCCTCACAACTAAAAGTGGCCACAATAGGCTGCTTCTTGCTCAACCAAGATATACATGAGCTGCTAAGCATGAAGCAAAAACCACTACTAGACACACAACTGTCATAGCAACCAACTAGTTAGAGTCAAAGAAAGCATGTAAATCTGGTAGTAGTGATCCCCCCTTGGGATAAAACAATCCAAGTAGTCGGGTGCCACTCAAGTAGTGAAAGATGCACTTAATCACCTACCAATGCTTCACACCTAGGCAACAGATAAATTTGCTCATCTGTGAGAGAGCAAACTGAATATATGGCCAAGTAATGCATAAGTAGATCAAACATCCAATAGCTTGATGATAGAGAATCGCATCAAATGCATCTCAACATCATGAAGACTCAATTGTAAACTTGTCTCCATAGGAGTGTCCATAGATTTACAATCTTCAAGGCCAAAGTGCTGCAATAATAAGTCAATATATTTCATTTGACACAAAGCTATTCTTCCATCAACTTGCATAAACTGGATGCCCAAATAATGATGCAAATGCCCCAAATCAGACATCTCAAATGAGGCATGTAGATTAGCCTTAAAATCAGCAATATGCTTCTCATTAGGACCTGTGAGCAGCATCTCATCAAGATACACAACAATGATTAGAAGCACATCATTACCACGCTTAAAATATAAGGTGCTCACAGTTGGACTGTTCTCAAAAACATGTGCAACTAGATAGGCATGTATCTTTTCATACCAAGCATGTGGTGCTTGCTTTAAACCATATAATGCCTTCTTTAACCTGCACACATGGTTTTCATGCCCTTTTTGCACAAAGCCATGGGGCTAAAAAGCATACACTTCTTCATGCAAGTCACCATTTAGAAATGTAGTTTTAATGTCCAACTGATATGCATTCCAACCATGATGAGCCGCAATTGCAAAGATGCTACAAACAGTAGTCATTCGACATGTAGGTGCAAAGGTCTCATCAAAATCAATGCCTCTTTCCTATGCATAACCCTTTGCAACAAGCCTGGCCTTATACCTGTCAACTGTTCCATCAGGCTTGTGCTTCAACTTGTATACGCACTTAGTGCCAATGGCCTTCTTGCCAAGAGGTAAGTCACATAAAGACCAGGTACCATTTTTCATGATAGCATCCTATTTTGATTGCAAAGAAGCCATCCAATTTTCAAAATTTAGTGCTTCATCAAATGAAATCGGCTCATTCTCATCACAAAGAGTAGAGGCAGCCATAGCATAGCAATTTGATGCAGAAGAGGCACTATGAGAGCCTAAACGAGTATGGTATGATAGAGGTGCATCTAATTTATTGTCACACAAAGTCTGCACCAGCCATTTTGGCATAGTTTTTGCCTCCTCACTATTAGCTCTCTCATCAACAAGTGCATCATGTAAATCTACATTAGAAATGGAATGATTTGCATCATCACATGAAACCTATAAAGGTTGAGAAGCTGCCTCATTAAGACTAGGACTAGACTATCCACCTATAAAAAGAGGTAGCAAAGTGTCATACATGTCTTTGGAGCTAACTGTTGTCTCCTTAGTACATGAAAGTAATGGATGAATAACATCTTCCACCAAAACAACATCACAGCTAAACAAAATGCATTTACTCTGTGGATGATATAAACGATAGCCTTTGCTTTCAGAACTCTACCCAACAAAAATACATTTCACTGCTTTATCATCCAATTTTTTGTGTTGTTGTTTAGGCACTAATGCATATGCCAAACAACCAAAAACACACAGATGAGCAACATATGGCTTGCAACCATTCCAAGCCTCATATGGAGTGATAGACTATAGTGCTTTAGTGGGACACCTTTTAAGTACATATGTTGCGCACATAACAGCCTCAAGCCAAAAACTATGTGGTAAAGCCTGACTCTTGACCATACACCTCGCCATCTCCATGAGTGACCTGTTCTTCCGTTCGGCAACTCCATTTTGTTGAGGTGTATATGGCACTGTACATTGATGATTTATCCCACATTTAGCCAAAAATGCATTAAAGTTAGAAGACATATATTCCCTCCTCGATTAGAGTAGAGGGTGCCCATTTTACATGCTAACAAGTTTTCAGCCAAAACCAAAAATTGTTTAAAGCATATAAACACTTCGGACCTTGCTTTCAATGGATATACACATGCATGCCTGGAAAAATCATCAATGAAAGTCATGAAGTAAAGACAGTTTCCAAAAGAGGGTGTTTGCATAGGACCACAGACATCCCCGTGAACAAGCTACAATTTTTAGTAGCTCAAACTAAACCATCTTTTGGAAAGCAGGAATGCTTCATTTTGCCCAAAATACACCCTTCAGGGACATGTTTACCAAGTGCCTCAAGTTTGGGTAAAGAGGATACCATTTCATATTTCTCTAGGCATAACAAACTAACAAAATTTAGAATACCAAAGCGTGCATGCCAAAGCTTTGCATCTGACATAGCCTGAGAGTCATGTACTGCACATGCTGAATCATTCATGGATTTTTCATAGTTTATGAGCTTATACAGCCCACGACATAAAATGCCAGAAGTAATAATCATGTCGCCATTTGACAAATCATGAACTGTACATCTATCATCAACAAATTTCACAACCAAGACAATCTTGGCTAAAGCTAAAACTGATAACATATTCTTCTTGATCCTTGGCACAAATAAAGCATCTAACAATGTAAAAGAACTACCATCAGCAATAGTTAGAATGATCTTACGAACTCCCATGACAGGATAAGAGGAGTTATTGGAGTATGTGACGGTATTCCCTCTAGGGGCAGGCTCGAGTGAAGTGAAGAAACTATGCTGCAAGATAATATGTTTGGTTGCCCCACTATCAAAGTACTAAACATCTGAGTCTACTACAAACATACGTTGTTCAAGAGAAGATGGGTCAAAACTGCAAACACTAGTAAACACCCATTCTTCATTTTGCACTAGATTAGGAGACTTTGTTTTTGGTGTAGAGGCCTCTGCAACAACCATTCCAGGCTCTTTTTTCTTTGCCTCTTTTGCAGAAAGTTTTGGATAATTCTTTATGACATGATCATTTGCTTTACAGTACCTGCAAAACAATTTCTTCTTTTCTGTTTTCTTGTTTTCTCTGTCATCCTTCTTTGATTGTGTAGAATTAGCACAATTCTCCTTAGTAGTAGAAGAGCTCCATTTACCTTTGCCCTTTTGACTAGCTAGGAAAGATTAATCTGCAACATGCATAATGGACCTGTTCTGCCTAGGTTGATCTTCCTACAATAAAACAAAGACTAACTCCTCAAATGTTAAGGCATTTGGATTGCCCTTCATCATCAAACGAAGAGTAGAAGAAAGAATTGAGAAGACCATTCAGAACAGTCTGCACAAGTGAACTATCAGACAAGAGTTCATCAGCAAAAATTAGCTGTTCCTTTAAATCTTTGATCTTTGTTAGAAAATTGTCCATAGAATCACCTTCATTCATATGCTCACTCTCCAACTGTTTTCGAAGGTAAGCAACACGAGCCTCATTCTTAGCTTGATACAATGTGGTAAGTGTATCCCAAGCATCCTTAACTGTTCTACAAGAGCGAATGTGAGGAATAATGGCACGTTTGGTAGGCAATGCTATCAATGCATGTGCCTGAGCTTTTTTGTCATCCCAATGAATTTGCTTTATCGTAGGTGCAACAGAAACCGACACACGAACATGAATCTTCAAAATAACACCATATTTGACACCATTTGCATTAGCTTCAGTACTTGTATTTGCAGGTGTAATAGGACGTTTTTCAACACCCTGCACAATAATCCATAGTCCTTTTGCGATCAATACATGACACATCATATAAGCCCACGATGGGTAATTTGTACCATCCAAATTATCCTCAATAGCCAATATGCAAAATACATCACTTCTTTCAGCCATGGCCACTGACTAAAATTCCCTAATACAGAAAAATGATTGTATCAAAAAAAGTTGAACAAAACTACCCTCATGAGTTCTGCTAAACTTGTAGCAGACTTCGAGATGCTTATACTGATGAACCAAAACCTGTATATAGCTTTGGTATAAAAAGACAAAATAACATGCACAAGCACTGCGATAGTGCATTCGGAGGCCGAAAAAAGCTCACCAAATTTTGTAGGATCCTGAGACTATGATTGGAGAGGTGTTTACGATGCCCTAGATGAAGCGATGAACTACTCTGATACCAATTGTTGGAGTTTGAGGTCTGCGAAAGCATGCGAACAACACAAGGAAGAAGAAGAAGCTTCGAGCACAACACACAATACTGAATGTATTACCATTAGAATGTACAAAGATAAGTAACCCATTGGGGCAATAGGTGTATACACAAGCCGGGGGGAAAAACCTCCTAAAGAGGGAAAAAAGTGCCCCCGACGGTCCTAGTGTTTTCACACACATCACTACCTAAATATATCAACATTTGCTACTTTTTATGCACATGCATGCAAAAATTTAAAAAGTTTTAGTAGCATTTCGGTAAGAAAATGGAAATCGGAAAAAAAAAACTAAGTGCACTACAAGCACAAGATATCGGCAGGCATAATATATATACAATGAAAGCAAAGGTCACTACGCGCTCTTGTATAAAACCTTGTGCTTGTGGCACGATATAATAGATAAGAACATGGAGATTCCGGTAAGATTCCGGTACAATTACGGTGATAGTCCGATAACAGTCCGGTGAAGTTTCGGTGAAATTCTGGTGAGTTTTAAATATAGGTTTGGCTTGTTTAAGTGGCAAAAAGAATATATAACAGTAAGCAAACAAAGAATTGTGAAGATTGAAGTAAATTAGATCAGAATTGAAGCCTGAAGGAAAGGCAAAGTTTCCTGTAAAGTGAATTTTTGAATTTCGCTAAACACAGTTGTGAAGTTTTCAATTTTAGGAAACTTGCTAAGCTATTGATGATTATAGAGGTGTTCTAAAATCACTTTAGCTTAGTTCTTGTGGCATGGCAATATTCCACAGCTTAGTGTCAAGCTTGTTGCCACGAAGCCAACAAGTGGTATCAGAGCAAAAAAGGTTCTGAAGAGAAGAAAGGTTCTCAAGAGTAAATGGAAGTGCAGATACAAGAGAAGTTGAAGAATTCTTTGTTGGAAAGGTGAAAGCTGAAGTGATCAATAGCAAACGGAATCAAAGAAGCGTTCCGAATTCACTCTCAAAGGTAAAGGTTTACAAAAGGTAAAATCCTTTTAACGTTATACTCACCGGCAGTAACAAAAACAAGAAGATCATGACATATCACGTTTCTATTGACAAATTGGACAGAGATAATTATCCCGCATGGGTAATGCGAATGGAAGCCTTACTTATGAGTAAGGACTTAATGATATATGTAACAGGAGAAGAAAAGAAGTCTACTTTTGAAGACGATAGTCAACCAAAGAAAGAAGAGTTAGAAGCCTTGAAGCTGTGGCAGAAGAAAGATGCAACGGCAAGAGCGTATATCTACAATACCATTACAGATCATCTATTACCACATATTAGAGGTCTGGAGAAAGCGGAAGACATATGGAGTGCATTGGAAGATCATTTCCAAAACACTACCAAAGCTAGGAAGGCTAGCTTATGGTCATAATTTACAACGTTCAAGAAAAAGCAAAGTCAAAGCATTAGTGATTATGTCACTAAGATGAAGGACTTGGCAGACAGTCTTGGATCTATTGATGAGGATATCGAAGATCACAGGTTAATAGCACAATTGCTTGCAGGATTGAGAGGAGATGAAAGGTGGAAACCTTTCGTACTCTCAACTAACAACTAAACTTTCATTAAATCATTTTGTACCAGATTTAAATCAGTTGCTTGGACTAATGCTAACATTTGAGCAAGATTTGAAGATAGATGGAGATAAAGGACATAGTTCTGCTATGTACACAAAGAATAAGAAGAAAGGTGATAAAGGAAAAGAAAAAGATGAAGAAGAGATGACTACTCAAGCAAATTATGCAAGAGGAAGAGGTAATGCCAGAAGTAAAAGAAGAGGTAATACAAAAGGAAGAGGTAATCAGGATAACAACAAGAAGTCTTGTTGGATCTGTGGATTAAGCAATCATTTGGCTCATGATTGCTGGCATAATTCTCAAGGATCAAGTCAGAATCAGAATAACAATAGCAGAGGCAGAAGCGGAAGATATCAAAGAGGTAGACAAAGCCAAAGAGGCGGATATGGTAGAGGTGGAGCAAGAAGTTGGGGACAAAATCAGTCTCACAACACTACCTACTACAACTATGCAAATGATACATAGAATGACAATCATACGACATTGATGATGAATTCGATAAGCGTGTCAGAGAATGAAGATCTCAAGGTATTCTATATTGACTCTGGTTGTTCAAATCATTTGTCAGGAAATAGGTATTTCAAATCATACAGTACAGATAGGTGATAACACAAAACATAATGTAAGGTCAATTGGAAAAGTAAAGTGTAAGAATGGAGCTGACCTACTAACAAATGTTTTGTATGTTCCAACAATCCCAAAGAATCTGATCAGTGTAGGACAGATAGTAGAAAAAGGTTTTCAAGTCAGGTTTACAAATGAAGGAGTATTTGTTGAAGATCCAAAGAATCGATACAATCAGATTGTCCATGGTAAAAAGGAAGGAAGACTTTTTACTCTTAAAGTACAAGGGAATGTTGGTCAAGCTTTGATCACACATGGTGATAAAGCATTTACAGAATTAGACCTCTGGCATAAGAGGTTAGGACACTTTAATGAAAAAGGAATCAAAACTATGGTGGAGAAACAATCCGTAAAAGGATTACCAAATATGAAAAATCAACATATGATTCACAAATGTGAAGCCTGTCAGATGGGAAAAGCACACAGGTTACCATTTCAAAAGAATGGTTACAAACACGATGGTTTGCTAGAACTCATACATACAGATATATGGGGACCGACAAAAGAAGGATCTATCAGTGGCTCAAGGTATTATGTTCTTTTTATTGATGATGCAACAAGATGGATAACTCTTTATGTTTTAAAGGAGAATCAGAAGAGTCTGGAGCTTTCAGGCATTTTCATGCATATGCTGAAAGACTTACAGGACAAAAACTCAAAAGAGTAAGGTCTGATGGAGGAGGAGAATATTTTTCTCGAGAATTCAATGATTATCTGTGGAATGCAGGTATCAAAAGAGAAATAACTTGGAGGTATACACCGCAACAAAATGGAGTAGCAGAAAGGAGAAACCGAATTCTAGTTGAGTTTGCAAGAGCAATGCTAAAGGAGAAGAATTGTCCAAATTATCTTTGGGCTGAGGCTGTAAATACAACAACATATCTGGTAAATAGATTACCATGTACAACTTTAAATGGAATGACCCCTTATGAAGCTTGGTGGGGTAAGAAACCAACACTTGATCATTGCAAAGTGTTTGGATCAGTTGCTTATGCTTATGTACCATCACAACTCAGACATAAGCTTGAACCAAAAGCTGAAAATTACGTGTTCATCGGATATGATGAAAAACAGATGGGTATAGACTATGGAGTCCTTTAACCAAACAGTTTACTATTTCCAGAGATGTGACATTTGATGAAGGGAAAACCTAGTATACAAAAAAAGAATATAATGATGAAACAATTGAAGAAGAGGTAAGAAGAATTGAAATAAGTTAAATCACATATGAAGGTGAATGGAGATGAAGATCATATGCATGCAAGTACATCTAGGATCGGATCAACTATGAGAAATGAAGATGGACCGAGATTTGATGAAGATGTGTATTCAGATACACATGAAGAGTATGAACCAAGAAGGTCAAACAGAGTAAGGAAACAACCAACAAGGTATTCATATGATACTTCTTATTTGACTCAGAAAAATTATGCTTACGTAGTAAATGAGGATGAAGAACCTCAGAATTATAGTGAAGCAAAAGGTAAGGAAAAATGGGAAGAAGCAATGAAGGAGGAATTCAATGCTCTTGAAGAGAACAAGACTTGGGAACTTGTTCCAAAACCAAATGATAAGAAAGTGATTGGAAATAAATGGGTTTACAAAGTTAAGAAGCTTGCAGATGGAAGAATAGCCAGATACAAAGCTAGAGTGGTAGTCAAAGGTTATGCTCAGACGCATGGCATAGACTATGATGAGACATTTAGTCCGGTGGCAAAGATGTCAACCATAAGGACAGTGGTTGCTATAGCAGCATCAAAAGGATGGAAGCTAAGTCAGTTGGATATAAAGAATGCATTTCTGAATGGATATATATCAGAGGAGGTACATGGAACAACCTGAAGGATTTGTAAGTTCCAGTTACCCAAATCATGTTTGCAGATTAAGAAGAGCACTCTATGGATTGAAGCAAGCTCCAAAAGCTTGGAATTACAGACTTGTGAAGTATCTCAATGACCTTGGATACCAAAGTTCAAAAGCAGATGCAAGTCTACTCATTAAGAGAACAAATGAAGGTATGATCTACATTTGTATTTATGTAGATGACATTATCATCACAGGTACCTCAGATGAAGGAATCAAGGAGGTAAAAAGATTTCTTGAAAAAGAGTTCAAGATCAGTGATCTAGGAAAGTTATCATACTTTCTTGGAATGGAAGTTACATATACAGATCATGGTGTATATGTTTCGCAAGAAAGGTATTTCCTAAACTTACTGAAGAAGTTTAACATGGAGAATTGCAGAGAAGCTTCAACACCGCTTGAAGTAAATCATAAACTCATCAGATATGATGGTGCAGAGTTTAAAGATATGAGAAATTATCAATCGTTAGTGGGGAGCTTGATTTATGCTACGCTAACAAGACCAGATCTTAGTTATGTAGTAGGAGTTCTCTCACAGTTTATGCATTGTCTGAAGGATCAACATTGGGTTGCATGACAAAGTGTTCTTAGATATATCAAAAGAACTATAAAGGAAGGATTATATTATCCTTTTACATCAGATATACAGCTGAGAGCATACAGTGGCTCAGACTGGGCAGGAAGTCAAGATGACAGAAGATCGACACATGGGTATATGATATACCTAGGAGATAAGCTTGTCAGCTGGTGTTCAAAGAAGTAGCATACAATGGCTTTATCGTCGTGACTGAAGCTGAATATAAAGGACTTGTAGAAGCAGCTAAAGAAGTGATATGGATGCAGACCTTGTTCAAAAGCATGGGTATTGATCAAGGTATACCTATCATACATGGAGATAATATGAGTTCGTTGTATCTTGTAGCAAATCCAATATTTCATGCAAGAACAAAGCATATAGAGATTCAATATCATTTCCTGAGGGAAAAGGTAATGGAGAAGGAGATTGAAATAGTATTCACTCCTACAAAAGATTAGATTGCAGATATTCTGACAAAGAGCTTGGATGGAGTAAAGACAAGCAGATTCAAAGAAATGGCAGGAATAAAAGAAAAGAAGAATATATGAAAGATCAGAAGATGTCAATTAGTGATTGAGGAGGAGTTGTTGGTGATTCACTCACTAATTAGACATAAAGACATGAAGACGAAGAGAAGCAGAAACAAAGCATTCAGAAAAGAAATCAAAGCCTTAGTGAAGGGAGAAATTCACGACTGTAATATAGTTCACAGAAACTTCCAGAATTACGAGTTTTGAATCTCGGATAAAAATTGTATATAAGAGAGTTGAGAGAGTGCTGAAATATATATAGAGGAAAGATAGCTAGAGAGTTAAGAGAGTTTAGAGAGCATATGAGAAATGTAGAAGACGCAATAGTGCATATGTAGAGATGGATAATAGAACATGAACAGTCAGGCATTCATCTGAGAGAGATGGTAAGGAGAAACTACTTAACATAGGAGAGTTCTCGTGGCTATGAGCAAAGGACAGTCCTGTAACAGTTTGGTGAAGTTCGGGTGAAATTCTTGTGAGTTTTAAATATAGTTTTGGCTTGTTTAAGTGGCGAAAAGAATATATAACAGTAAGCAAACAAAGAATTGTGAAGATTGAAGTAAATCAGATCAGAATTGAAGCCTGAAGGAAAGGCAAAGTTTCTTGTAAAGTGAATTTTTGAATTTCACTAAAGACAGTTGTGAAGTTTTCAGTTTTAGGAAACTTGCTAAGCTATTGATGATTATAGAGGTGTTCTAAAATCACTTTAGCTTAGTTCTTGTGGCGTGGCAATATTCCACAGCTTAGTGTCAAGCTTGTTGCCACGAAGCCAACATAGAAGTGGTTGACACACACTCCTCTTGACTCTCCAAGAGTATCTCAATTGTCGTTGCATCCAAAAGGTATTTGTATGAAGGTAGTTGGTGTTAACAACCAACTTCAAAGCTCTGTATAATTCCGTAGATGAACCCAATTGATAGATTCCAATCACTCAATGGAAAGATCCCTAAATAAGGATTATGTATGGAGTGGAATCACTCAATTTGGTTGAGAAATGAGAGCTATGGCTATTTTGGTGAAGGTGGGTAGTCTAATCATGAAAATGTAAAGGGTTTGGCTATGAAAATAGAAAGAAACTCAATTTTTTTTTCTTCTATAGAGCTCCCATCAGCCACGAATGCGCACATAGATGCTTTAGTATCCCATATGCAACCTCATCAGCGCTAAAGGAAGATATATAAGGTTGAATAACTCATGTAGCTTGCAAGTTGAGGAGAGAGGATGAAGAACTTAATCTTTGAACCTTCCTCCTCTGTTCGGCCAGTGCATTAGCGCATTGGTAGGATATGTGCTCTTTTGGGAAGGTGCTGATAGCACTATTGTAGGCTTGTCATGGGGCTTCCTTGGGAGAGCCTATATGCTCCTTTGAGGGAGATTTGTCCCCTTCTTTTTTGCTTCAACAACCCTCCCAAAAATAATTGATGACAACCAGAGCATGCAAATGAAGATGAATCTTTCCAGACAGTGTTGAATTCCTTACATGAAAAGACCTCGAAACTTCCAATTTTGCTCTGATTACCAAATGTGAGACTATCCTATAAATTCTCTTGAAAGACAAGACTTGTGAATGATATGTGTGCCACTCTCATCCCATCCAATATATCCTCTTGCATCCAAAATAGTAATGCTCTAGGTGCCTCAGTGTGACCATCACGCAACACTCATCCCCATTACCATTGAATACCTTAGAATATCCCCCAAGCTTGGGACCTTGGCTATGGTTGACCCTTGTCCCAAACACATATGGAGTGTTCTTTGTAGACCCTTGTCTGACTATATATATATATGATAGTGCAACAAGACCCAAGTTCCTTGATCCATAATGAAGGGGCCAATAAGAGCATACCCTAGAGCTTGTTTCTTGAATTCCATCTATCCTTGTATATATGTGTACAACAAATTTTGAAACTTGGACTTCCAAGCCTCTCTCTCTTTCTTATCCTCCCTCTTTGATCCCCACCCCAACAAAGAATCAAATAAGCTATACTCTTTTTTATTTAAAGTCTAATACACTCTCTCTCTTTCATCTACAAGTGATCCCTATGCTCATGATTTGCCTTGCTTAGTCTATTGTCATTTGACCACTTTAGCGAACTCTCTTGTTTAGGGAGGATGGTTCATGATTACTTCTCCATGCCTATTATCCAACATTTTATACAACATTCTTGTAGGTGGGTTGGTTAAGCACTAGTCTCTTGAGGCAGAGTTCTTGTGTTCAACCCTCGAGCTAGACATGTAATGGCTTTGGCCTGTCTAAATCAATTGTAACTAGTTGTGACCTTGTCTAACCCTTGTTTCGTGAGATATAAGTGGTCCTGTGGGTACTATGCCCATTCACTTGTATAGTTGTTCTTTCAAAGTTAAAGCTTGCGAGAGTAGGTGCTTGTCAAACCTCCATTGATAATTTTTTTTTTTCATACAACATTCCTTGAAGACTTGTCAAAAGATGTAGCTTTTGAAAGGTGAATTTGGATTTGCCACACTCGTCTATCGCTTTTACTTTTGTGTGTCCTAATTTCAAGTGGAGTATAAAATGAACGGGATCAATCCCCCCCCCCCCCCCCCCCCCCCCCAAAAAAAAAAAAAAAAAAAAAAAAAAAAAAAAAAAAAAAAATCTTTCTCTCTTTTTAGACTTTGCCTTTTTACTTACTCTCCCTATTGGCTTGAAATTTGAAAGACTAAATACACAAACATGTGGTCCTATTTATCTTCCACATCGGAGATTAAACATCAAGCTGATCTAGTCTCATGAGTGTTACCATTACACCAAGTAAGAACATTGAATATATCCTACCTAGAAACAACTCATGTATGCCCAACTTACACACAATCTCGTCAAACGATTAGGCGACTACAACCTAACGGGTGGGTTGTTTGCCCTAGCTAGGGGATAGGGAGGGGCTCAAGCACCATGGCTTACATGTTTGAAGGGCATTTACTTGCCTTCGATTGAGGTCTTGTGCCCTCGAGAACTAGGAAATTAAATCGTGAGCATTGGGTGGATCCGCCCGTCTAGAAGAAATTAGATGGTTGGGCGTTTCATCCATTATCTAGCTTGGCTTCAAGTATCCTTCAAACCTTAGATGGATGCACCATTGCATGGAGTAGATGGGTACTATTATTTGTTGACTATCTCTAGTTCTTTATTTTATGAGGTGAGATTGAAACCTAAAAGGACACACACCCCGAGTGTCCTTGTGAGAGAGATGCACCTTGTGTTGATGTTCATGACCCCATCGTACACATCTCCCCTTTGTTCATTAGCCCGAGGGTATGGCGTGTGAGGACTCCCAACCCAAGGTGTGATTCTCAAGAACATGAATGCCACTAAGCGAACTAGCCTTGTTGTGCGTTCAAAGACTTTTTTCACAAGGAGTACCTAACCATTCCCACCTTTTTTTTTGTCTGTTTGTTTGTTTGTGTGTGTGTGTGTTTTTTTTTTCACGGATCGTCTAAAACAAAGCCGGAGAGTGGAGAGCTACTGTGCACCTTTCGTGAAGTCCAATTGTAGAAAACTTACGCTGGTGCTTCCATGCTGAGAGTTGCATCCTCACCCTTGCTCCATCGCCATTGCCATTCCTATCGCCTTTTACCTCAGCCTCGCTGTCCCTTCTGCTGTGCTGCAACTCTGGATCCTCTCCCCTCTTCCCGTCGTGTTCTCGTTATATCCGGGCCGACCGCAGTTGGCAAGAGCTCCGTTGCGCTTGAGATTGCCAAGCGTTTGAATGGAGAGATTATCAGTGCTGATTCTGTTCAGGTCTTAATCATTTCTGCATAGTGCACACGTGATGAATCTGTGTGTGTGCGTGAGAGAAAGAGAGATGGACTCTTTACCGTATAAGTGGCTCTTGCTTTACTATATGGACAGCGAGGATTTGGATTTGATTTTTCGAACGGGTTAGAGTGAGTAGAGATAGTAGGCAATTAAAAAAATAAAACACGGTTTAAAGAACTTATTGTGAAACACGTATAGAAGGGTACACTAAACCTCTTAGCATGAATCCTCTAATCAGGAGTAGAGATTGAAAAACATGGTGAAACTTGATCTCGCTTGGATGGAGCATGTGAAGTGTTAAATGTTTGGCATAGATCTCGGAAGCTGTGTGAGTGGATAAAGTGCACAGAGCTTCGAGATGATGCCACCGTTGCTCATGCTGATGCTCAAGGAGAATAAACGCAAGGGAGAGAAAGCGATAACGATAGTGTGGCAACATAGGAGAACCGGTAGAGACAGCATGTGAATCCCACGCGCGAAGGTCGATGAGGTAGAGAGAGAGTGGATTGATCAAAATTAGAGCTCTCTCACGAAATTGTAAAAGAGCGCAAGTCAAGGTTTATTGATATATAGGAGCTGAGCTTTCTAAGCGCTCATTTACTTCAAAGTTAGGTCGTCTAACCAGGTGGCCAAGCAATGTGCACATACATAAAGTGTGCATCTAATGGCCCACTTTTTACAAATTCTCACTGGATAACTTTTACAAGGAGCCTTAGTATGAGAGCTAGAAAATACAAGAGTGTTCAATAAGGGGGCTGCTAGGGCCATTAACCTTAACAATCCTTTCTTAAACTGTTCAGGTCGTTTAGTTTAATGAAGTTAGGTCACCAAACTGCTTGCCAAGTTCACTTAGTTTATTGAAGTTAGATGAATCAGGGGGCCTAACAATGTACACATACTTGTAAATGGTGTCCAGTGGCCCACTTTTTATGATTATGATATCGTTGGATAGCTTATACAAGGAGCCTTAGTATAAGGGTAGAGTACAGTAGCGTATGCAAAAATGTACAATAAGTAGCCCTAGAAGGTCTTTAGCTCTTTACAATCTCTTTTATGGTATTCTTATAAGCGACTTCGTATAGATATAGGTAGTAGACACTTTTATGATGATATGAAGTGTGTTGATTGGTATTGATTTTGATACGAGTCCTCAAACCATCCTCAATCATTGAATTTTCTCCTTGAAGAAGTGATATTTTAGATCAATAAACCTTGCCTAACGTAATAACATTAACTGTCTTGGAAAGATAGATGGGACTTCGACACTTACAATTTAACCAAAGCAACTTATTTTGAAGTCCAAACTTGGTGCATGGTCAAGATAATAATTATTCATATGGCTTCCTTAGAAGCCTTTTTGGTTATATATCTATCATCTATAATGAAAAGTGCTGCTATGATGTCCAGAACATTGATAAACAGCCTCACGAACAAATGTAAATATGCATCCGCTTGTGGATCACGTAAAATCTATATTCTTCATGTTTAAATCTTAATATCATTGCATAATGAGATCCCCTTGTCAATAGCATAGACACTTGTCTTTGGTTACCTTTCAATATTTAAGTATGGACTTAGAGTAGGTTATTGACTCTTCTTGAAATTTGACATGTCACATGAATCCCTTCACAATCCTGCTGCATGTGTAATGTTTGTGTTCGTTGTTATCATGACACACATGAGAGAGTCACATGGTGAGGCATAAGTAGAGCTTGCATGGTTGCTAGTGCTTCATCATGTGATTGACTATCCTTTTTGAGAGCTCAATGAATGATTGAAGCGGCTTTGCTTCAACTAATGAAAATGGTCTAACTTTTTCAATGCAATTTTCTTGAAAAGGTATTACAGCTTGTCCGTCTTGTTTTTCTTGATTCACATACCAATAATAGTTTAATTGACCATGTCTTGCATAAAGAGGAAAGATTTAAGCTCATCTTTGAGGACATTGAGACTCTTTATGCTTTCTTGCAAGATGCATATCATCAGCGTATAAAGCCAAAATAATATGGCTGCCAATTGAGTCCTTTTTTTGTGCATGAATGATGATCAGCTTGGCTCTTGATGAAACCTTGAAAGAGAACGAAAGAGTGAAACTCTCTATACTACATATGGGAGGCTGTATTAGCTTGTGGAAAAAAAATATGCCCCAATGATAGTCATTTTAACTACTTTCTAAAAGCATCATCAATGTCAATGCTGGCATTCTTCTAATATCCTTTAGCCATGAATATCCTTTTGCTATATAGGCTTGTGGTTGACTACCATGAGCTTATAGTCGCACTTTCATTTGAGGGTGAATTTGGAGTTTGATGATTGTCATATAGGCTTGTGGTCGACTACCATGAGCGCGTTGTGGGGTGCGTGTGTGATCATGTATTCATTCTTAGCTTTGTACCCACTATTGGGCCCTCATGATGTTCACGGGGATGTCGTAGTATGGAGTCAATACTATGCATAATGGAGCTGATATGCTATATAGTCTTGTGGTTGACTACCATGAGCTTATAGTTGCACTTTCATTAGGGTGAATTTGGGGTTTTCTTGGATTCATTCTAGAAAGTATGATCTTGAACTTGAACTTGGGCTATCGTGTTAATCCTTTGAAACCCATGTGTTTGGAGTGTTTGACCTTCTCTTGGGAAGCTCTACAACATTCTTAGTATTCTTGGCATGCAGTGAGGCTCTTAACCCAATTACGAAGCTCACAAATCCTAGTCTACTTTAGAACAAGAGACTATATTTCATAAGTTAGCAGCACATATTGAAGTGATGCTCCTTGATTGTGTAGGAATTTTGAAGGTATAACAATATCCTATCTTATAAGAATTGTTAGCATTAAAATGGTACAAGCAATGATTTTTCATCAACTAACCATAATGGTTAAACACATTTTCAATCTACTTTTCTTCTTGTATTTGAGTATGGACTTTAGATTCTGTCAATGACTCTTCTCATAATTTGACATGAATGTCTTCACAATTCTAGCTCCATGTGCAATGTTTGTCTTGGTTGCTATTGTGGTACACATGAGAGAGCTAACATTTTTCCACTTAAGTAGAGTTGAGAATGAGCTTGTTAGTACTAAAGATGCATTACATAGTTCTATGTGGAAGAAAATAGCGCAAGAATAAATTGATTCTATTCATAAGAATGAAACATGGAATCTTTATGAGTTACTAAAGGAAAAGAAAGCTATTGGTGTCAAGTCGATATTCAAGATCAAAAGAAAAATTGAGGGTATGATTGGTAGATATTAAGAAAGATAAGTTGTCAAAGAGTATGCACAAAAGAAAGGTATTGACTATGATGAAACTTTTGTTCCTACCTTTAGAATGACCAAAGTCAAGATTGCACTTTCTTTAGCTGCCTTCTTTGGTTGGAAAGTATATGAGCTGGATATTAAGACATCATTTCTTAATGGTGATCTACATGATGATGTCTTCATTCAACAACTAGAGGGTTTTGAAGAAAAAGGTGAAAAAAATATTATGTGCAAATGTATAAAAGCTCTTTATGGTTTGAAACAAACACCAAGTGCTTGGTGTGGGAAAATCCACTTATATCTTATTTCCAATTGTCTTGATCCTTTTTGATGCTACTCTATATATATTCAAGCAATTGGTTACTTGATATATCTTTGTAATATACGTCTCGACATTCGGTTTGCAGTTTCTCAAGTATCAGTGTTCATGCATAAACCTCTAGAAATTCATTGGAAAGAAGTTAAGCGATTTTTTAGATATTTGAAAGGAACTATGAATTATGCTATGATTTTCCTAAGTCACCACATTTTATACTTCGAGGATTTGTAGATTCTGATTGGGCAGGTGACACAGATACAAGAAGATCTACTAGTGGCTTTTGTTTCTTTGTTGGAGAGTGTCTTATGTCTTGGCATTCTAAGAAACAATCAACAATGACTACATCTTCAAGTGAAGCAGAGTATAAGACTGTCTCTATAGCTACACTTGAGGTCTCATATGAACAAGAGAGTAAATTCATGAGAATTAATTTGAGAATTATTCGTTTAGTTCATTTAGTTCATTAAGGCTCAAAATAAAATTTGGAAATTATATCCATTTGGAGAGAATTTTATTTTTTTATATATAAAGTGTATATATATATATATATATATATATATATACATATATATATATGTATGTATATATATATATATGTATATATATATATATATATATATATATACATATATATATACATATATATATATATATATACATATATATATATATATGTATATATATATATATATATGTATATATATATGTATATATATATATATATATATATACATATATATATATATATATATATATATATATTATTATTTTTTTTCTCTTCTCAAACCCACCTATAAAATCATTTATATTTCATAACTTACTAAAATACTTGCATAGCATCGTCTTAATGCTCAAATGGCAAGAACATAAAGAGTTGGAACATACCTCATCGTTAACTAATGATCAGTTATAGGCTATAGCCTCATGAGTCGTGACTCATGGACTATGGTTCACCACACATAAACATTGAGAACACATTAAAGTTTTAGAAACTTAGACCACACTACATAAATGATAGGAATTCAAATCATAGACCATATAGTGAGTAGCATGAACTTTGTTGAATCATGACTCACGACATTAATAATTACTAAGCTGCAAGCAATCGTCATGATATATATAACATGATAGATGCAAACATACATGATACATCATGAACTGCAATACATGAAACATAATTCATTGTTAACTAATGATCAGTTATAGGCTATAGCCTCATGAGTCATGACTCATGGACTATGGTTCTCCACACATAAACATTGATAACACATTAAAATCTTAGAAAGTTTGATCACACTACATAAATGATAGGAATTCAAATCATAGAACATGTAGTGACTAGCATGAACTTTGGTGAATCATGACTCATGACATTAATAATTAGCAAGCTGCAAGCAATCACCATCATATATATAACACGATACATGATACATCATGAAGTGCAATACATTATAAGTCAAGTTAGGAGTATCAATCCCTTGTAAGTCAAGTCACAAGCGTCACTAAGTGTCATATATCTCAATACATGTATCGACAACTCATCATCTATAAGATCATCATTGAAAGAGCTAGCCCATGATGAAGTATCAATGTTATAGTCCTCCCTAGTCTGCCAAGGTCGAGATCATGTATCATCATCATTATCATCATGGCTGCTAGATGATGTTGATCTCAGCTACCTCATCGAGAAGTAATCTTCATAGGCTTTCAGCTCATAGATGGCTGATCTGGATCTGCTGCAATATACAAATGTACAATGGATTAATAGCTATTTCATAATTAAATAAGTTATTACAAACATTATAAGTTATAATATATAAACTTATGAATCATGAAACATATTAGGTAATTTTGAGTTACCTAATGTACCACTAGATCTCGCACTTCTACGTGTTTTTCTCACAAATTGTTAAGGCTCCTTAAATAATATGGTAAAGATATCCTTCTCTTCTTGTGAGATTTGAGGGATATCTTTAATTTCTCCAATATCAATCGAGTCAACATTAGCCTATATAAATAATCCCTTAATTATTAGACTCTAGAGTCGTGACATGCTAACTTATAATTTGAAATGAATCAATATATTTCAACTTACCTATAGAGGTGCAATATGACTCCCTTTGCTCGGCAATAACTTGAGATTGCAGTATGTGTACACTAACTTCTCATGTTGTGCAATACGTAATCTATTTCTTTCTTTTGTCTGAAAAAGAGCTCATGTGCTTCAATTTCGTTCATTTGGCTCAATGCTATAGTTATGTGATAATATTTGAAGTAGCAACCTCTACGAAATTACAAAGTACAATTGTGAATGAGACTTATATCATGTATCATGAATCATGATTCATGTATGGCTTTTGTAATCTCAAAATTGAAAGTACTAGTAAGTAGTCTACTCAGCAATAAAGAGGTGTTCACTCCATATTTCTCCCACCAAGTTATAGACTATTGGAGTAACTTGATTCTCTTATAATCGTACAGTTGGCTAGCCAAAGTATCGTTCCATGCAACGGAGCTTTCTCTGGTCACTCTTGAATTATGATCAAAGGACTAGATCACCTTGTGTCCAATGCTTCGTATACTCTATCCAACTATCTTCTAAGGCCTCGTTGATATTTTGCCCTTCGATCTCCACAATGGATGGAGTATGTGAACAACAACATGGATTGACTTGTGAAACCAATCCAATCTCCTCTGCACTGCATCACATAGGTCACTTGTCCTAAAGTTTTAATGTACAAAATAAGAAGTTAGTATATTAGCTCAAGAGTCAAAAGTGAATGTGACATTATATAAACTTATGAAATACTAAATTTATAAATACTGACTCTATCTTTGAGAGTTTTGTAATGTTTCTGATGCATCCTTGTATGTGACTAATGTATTCGTATATAAGTCCACGTGTACTCTTCTCCATATCCACAAAACGAAGCACTACATAAAGAGGTTGGAGGGCTCCAATAAGTATCTTTGCCTTTGACCAAAAGGCATCATCTACCATGACCAAAACTGAAAAGCGTGTATATAATGGATTTGTAATGGATAATCGATACCATTCCTTTGAGACAACTGTCCCAAGGAGCCCTTTCCTCTCAATAAGGACTCTATCTAGGACTATGAACATGTAACAAAATCGAGTCATGGAGGGCTTTTGGAGTTCAAGATTTGAACGTGCACAAAAAATATTTTCGACTTTAGAATGAGATATCACAAATCTTACAATGAATCTTGCCTTCTTAAGAATGGACTTCACCCATTCCATAGCACCAAGTCTTCCATTAAAAGGTCTAGACTATGTCTAGCGCAAGGAGTCCATTTAATTCTAGGAAACTCATCCTTTAGCATACGTCCCTTGCATTATTTGTGATCACTTGCACAACAATCTTGCTCCCAACATCTTCTTTGCCATGTTTTTCACATGGGAGTAAATTAATGCACATGTGACAATCTTCCCAAGTGCATGTGCTTGTTTGGCATGCAAGGACATTGTCCCCTTACAAGAGGATGCAAGAATGTTATACACATTCTTGCATATGCCAAACCATCCATCACACAATATGGAACATCCTTGTTTCTCCTAGTTTACACGCAAGGATCACATTTCTGTTTCCATTGTATTGTTTTGTTTATTCAACTCTTTAATGCGTAGCATAGCCCCTGAGGATCCCCCATTGAGCACGTATGTGGCTCATTGCTCTCATAGTCCTCTTCCACACAATTGTGTTTGCAATGTTAAATGGTAAGCCACACAAGATAAACAGCTTTTATATTTCGTTGGTTATTGGTAGCTTCTTCCATCGCATGTTTTTGCATGGAGGCTTTCGTGCTACCTCTTACAAACACATTGGTCTCTGGGACTCTAGGTATTGCCACGAGAGATGCACTAGACTTCCCACTATCAATAGGAGCTCTTTTTGAAGGCCCTTCAAAGCTTTCGTCAATGTGAATCTCTGATTCTTCATGAGCGCTTGAAGATTGGGATTGGGGACCCATACTTCATACACCTTGACTCATCTTCATCTTTATTGTCAAATCTTCAAAAACATTTTGAGGTACAAATTGGCATTTCCAATGCTCCCACCTCGTAGTCCTAGTAGGTGTGCTTTGATACGTGAAGCACTGCCAACATAAATTTCTTGGCAATACTTGCACTCTGAAGTATTGTGTCATGTGCCTGTCATCTTCACGTGCTTGAGGGATTCGGGCTCAAGTATTAACACTCGAGGATCCTATGAAAAAAGGCTGCTCGTGATATTCCCTTGGGCTGATTGAAGATTCACGCCACACATTCTTCAAAAAAAATGTCCAATGAATATTTTAAGTAAAGCTAAAAATTCGTGCAAAAGTACATAAAATTCGTGCCCTACGATTTAATTCATTAATGAGTTAAACATTTTTTTATTACATGGATAAAATTCGTGATTTTTATTATTATGCTTGAGGCATTCGATTGCAAAAAATTTTACGGTATCCTGATGTCTATGTTGATCTTCTTATGCAGATATATCCAGATAGTCAAAAGTCCTATTGCTATTGCTAAGAATCCTGTTCATCATGCAAAGACAAAGCATGTTGAATTTCATTATCATTATATTCGTGAGCACGCATCTAAGGAGCACATTGAACTTATCAATGCTCTACAAGTGACAATGTGGGAGATATTTTTACTAAAAAGTCTGAAAACAAATTTCGTACAAATTTAGCCATGAAAAGCGATAGGGATGCTTTTAGCTTTTTTGCACATGATTTTCGTTTTTTGAGCTTAAGGCTATATAAAGACACCCCTAGGGGGCACACCAGGTATCTATTCATCACTTTTCAAGTGATTCTTGGTGATGGTGCTTCCTTATGAAGTTGTGGAGATGCTTCTGGAGCTGTTTTGTGGGTGATTTGCTGATGCCCTCCTCTTCTTCACACACTAAAGTGTGTGCATGCCAAATATTGTAAGTGGTTGCTATATTTTCAGTTATTCTTCAAGTTTTGCCGCTGCACAAGGTTTTATTACCTACTACCTCAAGAGGAAAAGCTTTGTGGTTGCTTATTGTGGTGAAGAAACCCTAAATTCTGTTAGGGTTGCAGAACTTTGCCTTAATTCTAACAAAAAGATAGTTTCTCTCATAGACAATTGTATTCTCTTTTGTTTCCAGCACATATTCACTTTCTTAGAACTCTTAGTTTTTTCTCCAATTTATGTGCTTAGAACCGTTCTACATTCAATCCTTTATTCAACGTTTGTATACTACACAAATTGTATAGTTATCATTTCATCAAGAGCATTATTTAGAGAGTAGCCTCTTGTTACTCATTTACATTCTCCTTTCCATTGTCTATTTTTGTAGCCATTCATCTATCAAGGTGTGTGTGCGCTCAAGGTTTAAGTGTTGGAAAGATCTTGTGGATTATTATTGGGCCTCCCTCACTTCTAACAAAGACTTGAGAATTCTCTAGATTGTTCCTGGGAAATCTTTATTGACTCTATGAACTACCTCAAAATATAGTTTTGATGGAGATAGACAACTCCCCAACCACTTTTGGAGAGTTGTGTTTTGCAAGTTGGACACTAAGTTGAGCATGAGTACAAGTGAATATTGCAATATGGTCAACCAAATCTTGGAGGATATGCCTCTAGCATATGTCTTCTCTTGCTAGATCGGTTAGGAAGGCTATTCACATCTTATAAAGTTTGCTTACAACATCGCCAAGGATTTTGCAATTGGCTATAGTCCCTTCATGTCGATGCATGAGCCCTATGCTCTAGCCAAGAACCCCCTATATAGTTGGACTTCAAAGTGAGAAAGTTAAAGTAGTGAAGGACTTCTTGGAAGATATGGAAGTTCAATTAAAGATAGCTAAGATTAACCCATAAAAACCCTTGGATTGAATTGAAGCTTATAGCGATCCAAAGTGATAAGATGTTTCCTTTGAAGTGGGTGATCAAGTTTATCTCAAAGTCCATTCATGTTGATGCATTAGCCCCATGTTCTAGCCAAGAGCCCCATATCTAGTTGGACTTCAAAATGAGAAAGTTCAAGTAGATAAGGACTTCTTGGAAGATATGCACGTTTAGGTAAGATAGCTAAGAAGAACCTATAGAAAACCTTGGATTGAGTTAAAGCTTATAACGATCCAAAGTGATAGGATGTTTCCTTTGAAGCATGTGATTAAGTCTA